>CAUYUJ010019058.1:0-188581 GCA_963575745.1 Prorocentrum cordatum
ATAGGATTCCGTTACGCCTTCCATTGGATTCTGACAGGATTCACAAGATTCCCATCTGATGCATATTGGATGTCTATGTGATTCATATGATTATTATACGATTCCGATGAGATTCCTATAGGACCCATAAGATCCCCGTTGTGTTCCTATATGCTCCCTACAGGATTCATACACGACCTATAGGATTCCTATAGGATTCGTCTAAGATCCTAGAGGATTCCTAAATGCTTCCTGAAAGATCCTTATAGGATTCGCTAGATTCCGATGGGCTGCCTATACGATTCCTACCGGACCCTTATAGGATTCAAAGGCTTCCTATAAGCTTCCTATATAATTCATGAGATTCCTGTAGGATTCCTATAAGATTCCTATAGCATTCATGAGATTCCCATGCGATGCGTAATCCCATAGGATTCATATGATTCCTATAGGATCCTCGTAAGATTCTTGCAGCTTATATGATTGCTGAGATTCGTTGTGGGTTCCTATAAGATCCCGATCGGATTCTTAACGGATCCGACAGGAATCCTATAGGAATCCTATGAATCCTATGAGCCCTATAGGAATCCTACAGGAGTCCGAAAGCCCGCAACGGAATCTCCTGGGAAGCAAATGGTTCCTATGAGAATCAGATGGGGCTCTTATGGGAACCCCAGGAATCATGTAGGAATCATATAGGAACCCGGTGAAACCTATAGGGATCCTATAGGGATCCTTTAAGAATCCTGTGCGTCCTGTACGACTCCTATAGGAATCCAACACGAACCTTATACGAATCCGACAGGAATCCTATCAGGATCCTATAGCAACCATATGAGTCCTATGCATCCAATGGGGATCCTCTAGAAATCATACGGGAACGCTCTAGGCAACCTATGAATCCTGTACGAATCCTATAGAAATCATATAAATCCGATGGGGACCTGATTGGACTCAGATGATTCCTATACGAATCCTCCAGGAATCCAATAGGAATCCTATAAGAACCCTGCGAATCCTACAAGAATCCCATAAGAATCCAACAGGAGTCGTATTAATCCTATAGGTCCTATGGAAATCCCATCGGAATCCGATGATACTCATATGAATCCTATACGGATCCAGATGGAATCCTACAGGAATCCAATGAATCCTATAGGAACCCTACAAGAATCCAATGAACTCTGTAAGAATTCCATAAGACTCCTATAGGCGTCCTATACGAATCCTTTAAGAATGCTAATAGGAATCCTGCGAATCCTCTATGAATCCTGCAGGAATCGTATAGGGAGCCTAAAAGAATCCTATGAACCCTGTACGAATCCCGAAGGAATCCTATGGGAACCGCATGAATCTTTACGGAATCCCATAGGAATCTTCTGAATGCTATGCGTATCCTTAGGACTCCTATAGGAATCCTACGAATCCTGGATGAATCCTGTAGGGATCCTATAGGAACCCTATAGGGATCAGATGAGGCCCCATACGAATTCTATAAGCACCCGATGGAAACTCTATGAATCCGATATGAATCCTGCAGGAATCCGATAGGAAGCCTACAGGAATCCTATGAACCCTGCACGAATTCCGAAGGAATCCTACAAGAATCGCAAAAATCTTTACGGAATCCAATAGGAATCCGATGAATCCTATACGAATCCTTGGAATTCCTATAGGAATCATACGAATTCTATATGAATCCTGTAGGAATCCCATCGGAACCCTATAGGGATCCGATGAATCCTATACGAATCCGTTTTAGAATCCGAAGGGAATTCTATGAATCCTATATGAATCCAGTAGGAATCCCATAGGAATCCGATGATTCCGATACGAAACCTATAAGAATCAAATGAATCCTATATGGATCCTGTAGAAGGTCTATAGGACACCTAACGGAATCATATGAATCCTATACGAAACCCATAGGAGTCCCAGGGGAATCAAATGAATCCTATAGGAATCCTATAAGAATCCAGTGAGTTCTGTACGAATTCCATGGTCCTATAGGAACCCGATACGAATCCCAAATGAATCCTATAGGAATCCTAAGAAAACTATAAGAATCCCATCGGAATCCTATGAATCCTATACGAATCCCTAGGAATCCCACAGGAGTCCTATGAATCCTATATGAGTCCCGTATGAATCCTCTAGGAACCCTGTGAGGATCCGATGAATCCTATACGAAACCAATGGGAATCCCATGGACATTATAGAATCCTGTGCGAATCCTATGCGAATCCTATAGGAATCCTATAGGTCCTATATGAACCCTCTAGGAATCCTATAGGAACCCTCTGGGGATCCTATGAATCCTATACCAATCCCATAGAAATCCTACAGGAATTCTTTAGGAATTCCATAAATCCCATAAAAATCTCATAGGAATCCAATAATTCTTGTACGAGTCCCATACGAATCCTACAGGAACCCTATTCGAATCCTATAAGAATCCTATAGGAATCTTATGAATCCTATATGAATCCTGTAGGAACCCGATGGGAAGTCTAGAAGGAATCATATGAACCCTGCACGAATCCCAAAGGAATCCTATAGGCATCCTGAGAATCCTAAAGGGGTGCCATGGGAATCCTATACATCCTATACGAACCCTTAGGACTCCTACAGTAATCCAACGAATCCTACATGAATCCTGTAGGAATTCTATAGGAACGCTATAGGGATCCGATGAAATCCTATACGAGTCCTATGGGAATCCGGTGGGAATTCTATGAATCCTAAGCGAACCCTATAGGAATCACATGAGTCCTATGCGAATTCCATAGGAATTCCAAAGGAATCTGATAGGTCCTATATGGATCCTGTAGGAATCCTATAGGAACCCTATAGGGACCCTACGCAATCCGATACGAATCCTATAGGAATCCTATAGGCATTCCATGAATCCCATACGAATCTTATAGGAGTCCCATAGGAGTCCTATGAATCCTGAACGAATCCTATAGGATTCCTATAGGAATCCTATGAATCCTATCTAAATCCGATGCGAATCCTATAGGGCCGGTGGATTGTGAGAAAGTCCCAGGCGGGAGCCCTCGGCGTTTGTTGTTGTTGTTGTTGTTGTTGTTGTTGTTGTTGTTGTTGTTGGAGGGGGGGCAGCCCGGGGCACGACGCGCGTCCCTATTCAACAACAACAACAACAACAACAACAACAACAACAACAACAACAACAACATTAACAACAATAACACCACCAACAACAACAACAACAACAACATCATCATCATCATCATCATCATCATCATCATCAACATCAACATCATCATCATCATCATCATCCGCATCAGCATCAGCATCATCATCATCATATGTTACCTTTCTTCGTAGTTCATCGCAACTGTAACATGTTTCGTATTTCGGAGGCCTGGAAATTGGCACCAACACCTAGGCAGAAGGTTGCCTCCACAGGGGGAAGATGATCCCAGATTTTCGGTGTTGGTTTTAATAGTTCGGCCACCTTGGAAGCCAGAATATTACCACCATCACCGAGATCGGGATCTTCTTCCCCCGGTGGAGGCACACCGCCGAAATTGGTGTTGGTGTCAATCTCTAGGCCTGCGAGTATTATCATTATTTTCCTTGTTAATAGTATTGTTCGTATACGCCTCCACAATATCATTATTCTTCTTAGTGTTATCATTAGCAATGTGATTTGTATTATTCATACTATTCCTCCTCCCCCTCCAACGCCTCCTCCTCCTCCTCAACCTCCTCCTCCTTTTCCTCCTCCGCCTCCTCTTGGTCCTCCTTCACTGTATCCTCCTCCTCCGCCTCCTCCTCCTTCTCCTTCTTCTCCTCTCCTCTCCTCATCCCCTTCGTCCTTTTTTCCCGCCTTTCCTTATTCGGCTGGTCCGCAAAGTCGCGTACAACTCACCTGGGCATCGTCTGTGGATGGGCTGGTGGGGATATGCGAAGCGTCAAGATTTGGCTGGATCCCAGTATCCGACATGGCTCTACGGGAATATCCAGTACACAGATAGATGCACACCCGAGCTTCTGAAGGTCGGGAGGGGACCGGCTGGCAGCGACGACGAACGACGAAGGCGACGGCGCCACGCGCTCCTTCACTCGCTTGGGTAACTCCGCGCAGTTGCGGTATCAACACCAGTACGTCGCGTGCGAGCGACAGCGGCGGCTGCGTAGTCCCCACAACTCCCCCCGCGGCAAGACGCGCAGGCCTGGCTTCGGCCCACTTCGGACTTGCCAGCCTCCGCGCCTTCCCAGAGCCCTTCGGCCCCCAAGGTGCCAGCCGCAAAAAGCTTCTACTGCACACGAGGCGGGATGGCGCCTGCTCCTGGCAGGGCTCTGAAAGCAAGCCGAAGCAAAATGACGTAGTCCACAAATGAAATGCGCCAGTTTACGATTAAAGACACGCTGAAATTCATGGTCCAGTTCGTCATCTGGGACTTCATCATGACCAAATAGCCCTGGGCAGCAAGCAGCATATTCCACTCATCCGTCCGCAGCTGAAGAAGTTGCTCTCCTGCGCCAATTCACCATGAAAGAGCATAACATAATTTTCCCTCCCCCTTTCTTCTGCGGGGCGCTCTGTTGCGTTCACGATCCATCCTCCGCCGGTGGTATGATTGGTTCGACCACCACTGCCACCTCACCTCCCTCCAATTGTATACCCACCAACCGTAGACCTGGACGTAGTCCCGACTGCTGTCCCAGTCTCCGGCATCAACCCGCTCATATTGTTCTTGCATCTCTGCGCCCTGACGGCGTCGTACCGATGACGCCACTGAGGCCGTGGCAACAGGTGGGGCCTCCGTCAAGATCGGTGTGCCTCCGACTTGAAGTGACGGTGGTTCACCCACACGTCTGGCTGATTGCGGCGGTGCATGACCAGTCGAACCAGAAGCGCGACGCTCAGGGGCAGCTGACCCATCTAATCGACAAGGACCAGGAGCGCGCGGTGGAGGCAGAAGCTTGGGGAAAGGTGCAGGGCCACTGGCGTACCCAGCAGCCGCGCCAGAAGCAACGTCATTGGCTGAGCCAGCGGCAGCCTCAGTGCTTGCAACACGGGGTGACCCAGCGATGGTCGGTTCTGTCACACCACCAAGTGAATCGGCGGTATCATACACGATCATGCGCTGTGCCACGTCCTCAGCTAAGCCGACGACGGGCCAGCCCTTCTCGTTGTATGCTTGAATGAAGCGAAAGGCGGTCGTAACAACACGCTCATTGTATTTTGCGACTGCCCGAGTTTAAAGTTCCTCATTGCCCCCTGACGCTTCCTCGTGCCAATCAAACTGACCGCCGAGGTACTTCGGATGTGACAACAAAGATGGCAGCATCATCTGCGATGGACGATGGGGGCCTAGTGTTCGTCTGTGCTCGGGACGCACGAACCTCGACGTCCCTACCACTAGCAATGTCCGCCCCCGCCGTATGGATAGCGGCATACGAGAAGGTTGCCAGTGCAAGGCTGGACTGACATGCAGTTTCCTCCTCGTTGCCTGCGCGGTTGAATGAGACCAGCGCGGGTGGCTTGGCCACCTGGGCAGGCCCCAATTCACGCCATGCCACAATATTATGCATTGCTGGAAAGTACTGCCCGCCACCCAAGGAAACAATGGACGAGAAAGACGTAACCTCGAAAACATAATCAAATGACTGACCTGAAACGCAAATTTATTCTTCTCGCCGTGGGGTCGCCTCGAGCCCAACGCCTCGCGAAGGTCCCTTCGTCGCGCCAGCGATCTAGAATCCCGATGTGGCCGGCCTCGAAGCGCACCCAAAAGTCGCAGACAAGTATCCGCCTGCGGCCCTGGGTTCGCAGGCCCAGGATGCGCAGGTGTCATGGGCATGCACTCCAGATTTCGTAATAGAAGGGAGGGGGTCTGGACCCTCCAAGACAAGCCATTTCAGACCTCCCCCGTGGGAGAACCCTCCAAAACATCGTCCCCAGACCCCCCGGGCCCTCCAAGACAGCCTGGAAGAGACCTCCCCCGAGATGAGACCCCCCTCCCCTTATTACGAAATCTGGAGTAATGACTGAGCAAGCCACCCAGGGGTCGGAATTACAGCTCCCATTTCTCTCATCTGCGCGACCCCTGCAGGCCAGCCCTGCCCGGGGGCGACCACCTCGTCTCTCGGCCCCCGGCCGCTCGAAAGCCGCCGACGGGGGGCACGCCATACGCTCGGAGAGTTGGTCAACTGGCTGCCACAAGTGGGGCCACCAAGCCGACGTGGGCGTCGGGTCTCCGCAATGCTGCGTGCACGCAATGCTGCGTGCACGCCATGGATCGTCTTTTCAGGGATTCCAAGAATCGAAGATATAGGGAACGTGTGTCAATAGCACTGTGAGCCCACCATGAGGGGACCGATCCGGGCTCGTTGTTCAGAGAGGTCATCCCGGCGTGAGATCGATTCAGACGAACAGCGGCAGTATCCTTCCACTGTCTTGGACTTGGCGAAAGCGCTCGGATCCCCGTTGGCGGTGAACGCCGAGGTGCCCAGTCGAGCGCGACTCTCCTGGGTCGCCCGCGGAGCTCCACCCGTGCACAAACGGATATTTTGTTCGCCCGAGCCGGCACTATAGCCCCTCGTAGGGTTGGGTAGCCCTGTCGGCAAGGCAGCTCAGCACCCCTCGTCCCGCCTCGGCCCTGGCCCCGGCCCTGGCCCTGGCCCCAACCCGCCCCCTGGCCCTGGTCCCGGCCGTGGCCCCAGCCCTGCATCGGCCCCGGCCCTGGCCCCGGCCCCGGCCCTGGCCCCAGCCCAACCCCGGCCGCGACCCTCCTCCTCCTTTCTGGGTCTCCGCCTTCCCCTCCTCCTCCTCCTCCTCCTCCTCCTCCCCCTCCTCCCTCCTCCTCCTCCTCCTCCTCCTCCTCCTCCTCCTCCTCCTCCTCCTCCTCCTCCTTCTCCTCCTCGTCCGTAGCCATTTTGGCTCAAGCCTCAAGGCCCCCGTGCCACCAGTCTTCTACACCTTTCAGTGAGCTCCTGCAGGAGCACGGTCCACCGCGCCAAGCGGGCCTCGCGGACGACGGCGTCGGGCGAGGGAGCATGGCGCCGCCTTGGCCGCGCACCTGTAAGGAGTGGCACTGCAACAAGTGCAAGCATGAGCGTGGGTCCCAGGTCGGCATGCCGGTTGTCAGTTGGGCCAGCAACACGGCGTGCTTCAAGTGCAAGCGGTCCAAAGGTCCAAGGGGGCGGCTTTCCTCGGGCACGTCGAGCAAGAGTTGCCGCATGTCCGTCCCAGCCGTAGCCCAACAGGGGGCCAGTCGGACAACGAGAAACGCATGGCCAAGAAGACCCAGGAGTTGGAGCGCCAGCTCAAGGCCGAGAAGTCGGCGCGTGCAGACGCAACCAGGGGCGGTGACAGCATGGAGGTCGAGGAGTCGAACGGGGATGATGGCAAGGATATCGGGATCCAGATTGCCATGTTGGGCTCGCAGATCGCCCAGCTCTCCAAGCCCGAGATCGCTGACATCTCCAAGGAGCTGCGCGAGGGCCTCACGAAGCAGCGCGCGGAGCTGGTTGCGCAGCAGCGCGCGCCCAAGCCCATTGGGGCGCAGGTCCTGCGGCTCTCGCGGGAGTGCGACAATGTCGGCAAGGCCGTGGCCAAGATGGAATCGGTGCTGGAGGCCGAGAACAAGCAGCTTGAAGAACTGCAGGCTTCGATCCTTGAGCGTCAGGGCCGGCTGCAGGAGAAGCGGCGCGAACACGTGGAGCTCCAGGCGCAGCTGGACGAGGTGCAGCGGCGGGTCGCCCTGGCTCCTGCGCCGAAGCGTGAGGCCGAGTTCCCGTCTGGCCAACACGCGGCCCTCGGCCTGGGGCTCTCGGTCGACGAGCTGGAGGCCTTCATCAAGCAGCACGGCGGTGGCGAGGAGCTCTCGGCGAGCGTGGCCCGCGCGCTGCAGGCCAAGCAGCGGGAGGTCGCCGAGGCCCAGCGCGCGGCCTCTCGCGCGGCGCCGCCTGCCGCGCAGCAGCAGCCGGCTCCGCAGCCTGCTCAGCCGCCTCTCGGGCTGGAGGGGGCTGCCGCGGCGGCTGCCCGAGCGGGCGCCGGAGCGGGCGCAGCAGCGGCGGCTGAGGCCACGGGGCCGCCCGCGGAGCCCTCCATCGAGGACTTGCGAGCGGTCCTGCACCAAGCCGGCGCGCGGGCCCCCGTCGAGGACGAGCAGGCCCGAGCCCATGCCGATGCACTGCGCCAAGCACTCTCCGCCATCGGCCCAGGGGCGTCCGGGCGCAGGGTGGCTCGCGCGGCGCCCGGCACTGTCATGTACTAGGCGTATGGGAAGACTTCCCAAGCTGGTACGTCGTTATTCCGCGAGCACCGTGATGATGGTGAACTTCGCCACGGTGACGGGCAGCAAGGATGCGCTGGCTGCTGATCCGCCCGAGTCCGGGGCCATTGCAGGTGTTTGGCCTCCCTGCCAGGATGCGCTGGCTGCCGTGGAGCGTTTGGAGCACGGTCAGCAGGGCGCCTCGGGCCTTCCGCCTGGGCCGGCTGGCAGCGCTCGCGCCGCGGGGCCCCCTGCCGGCGCCAGCCACGGACCCCCGGCTGGAGGCGCTGACGTTAACCCGGCCGGAGCTTCGTCGGCGGCGCCTGGCAGCGGCCGCGCTGCAGGGCCCCCTGACGGCGCCAGCAGCTGGGAAGATGAGCCCCCAGGCCATCTTCCCACCCTGGGCGCGGCTGGCAGTGCCAGCGCCGCAGGGCCCTTGACGACCAAGGGCCAGATCGTCACGGCCAACACTTTCTCGCACGGGCCGCTGCGGCGTTTCCTGGGCGAGGCCTCCGCCGAGGTCGTGGCGTTCCAGGAGCACCGCAGGATGCAGGATCGGCTCGGGGAGTTGCAGGACCAGGATTGTGGGCCCCTGCCGTGCCGTCCGACAGCGGGAAGGGAACCACGGGCGGAGTTGGCATAGTCACCACGCCGTACATCGCCGTGACGGTGCCCAAGGGCCTGGAGTCCCACGTCGTGGAGCCAGGCAGGATATACGCTGCCCACGTTCACTGGGGAGTGCCCGGGGGCTTGGTGGTGTTCTCCGCCTACATCCTCGCGAGCGAGGGGTTGGGCGCCGTCAACCAACACCTGGTTGCGCAGCTCTGCCGCAGCATCACCGCGGTGGCGGCCCATGGCTACGACTGGATTGTGGCTGGCGCCTTCAACATGGAGTCGAGCAGGCTGGGGTTCGACTGGGTGCACGCGCTGCAGGGCATCATCCTAACGCCGCTGGACTCCACGTGCCGGCAGGGGGCAAGCTCCAGCTGCATCGACTTCTTCGCGTGCTCTGCCAACCTGGCCAGTCGAGTGCGGAGGCCGCAGGTGTCCGAGGATTCCCATCTGGCTCCTCACCAGCCCGCGGTACTTCCTCTAGGAAGGCACCAACTATACACCAACACCGATCCTGGCCAGGATCACCCTGGGCCCAGGATCGGTGCATACGCCCTCCTGCCTTGGGCAAGGAGGCATACACACCGATCATGGGCCCGGGGTGATCCCGGGCCAGGATCGGTGTTGGTGTATATGAAGGGGCCCCAGGACACACAAATAAATACACACAAATAAAAATATACCCCATATTTCCCCATATTTTCTGGGTTTTTGTCTTCCCCCCCACTTCCCATATTTTCCCATATTTTCTGGGGAATCGACGAATAATTGTGTCTGTGTGTTTTTTCCTTCCTGAGTATAGTTGGTGCCCCCCGATCCTCTCCTGGCTCAGGACCGCGAGGCCTGGCTCCGCGTGCCTGGCGAACCGAGGCGCCTCCCCGCGCTTCCCCGAGCCGGGCTGCGGGCGCCCGCCGAGGCCGGTGGCAGCTCGCCCGGGAGGTGGTCAGGGCGGCCACCGACGACGCCTCCCTCCAGAAGGGAAGGGGCCCCAGGACACACAAATAAATACACACAAATAAAATATTCCCCATATTTCCCCATATTTTCTGGGTTTCTGTCTTCCCTCCCACTTCCCATGTTTTCCTATATTTTCTGGGGAATCGACGAATAATTGTGTCTGTGTGTTTTTTCCCCTCCTGAAGAAGGCGTGGGGCACCGTCCTGGCGGGGCCGGCGGCCGAGCTCCTGGGCAGGTTCTCGGGAGCGGCCAAGAGGGGGGCGTCCAAGAGGGGGGGGGTGCAAGTCATGACCGGCGGCACGTGCGCGGCCCAGCGGGGGGGCCAGGGACGCAATGAAATAAGAGGAGGCGCCATGGAATCTGAGGAAATGTCATGGCCCGCGCCATGAAATCCACCCCCCCCTAGTCATCACCCCCCTCTTTTCCGCCCCCGAGGTTCGATCTGGTTGGTGACAAGTTTCGCCGGTGCAGTGGCCGGGCAGGCGATGTGGGCCACCGGGTCACCGGGTCAGCTGACCCACCCCACTGGGTCACCGGGTCACCGGGTCAGCTGACCCACAGAATCCTCTGCAAATTAAGCCAGATTCACACTGCCGAGGCGAGATTCCCGTCTAATTTAGGTCAGTCGCGCGGGGAACGCTCCCCAAAAAAGAAGTGCTCAATAAAAACATCTCAGTATGTGCTGCTGAGTCCTATCCGTCCCCGCATGGTCCCAAATGTCTTCAAGACGGCGTCAACGACCGGACACGGCTCTGATATCTGCCATTCTGATAGAGAGGGCCGACGGCAGAGGGCGCAGTCCTTCTGGATAACGCAGGAGCAGCGGCTGCAAGCTAAACCGAGCTGGCACACTGCAAATTACGTAGGTGACGAAACCTGACCACATACGATTTGTGTTGTCGCACTGTGTCGGTGACGACCCGATGTGCACCCACAGCACGACTTGGCACCATTCCTGCAGAACGAGCGGTAGCACCATCAACGCATTCCGCCTGTCGGTTTGAGATCTGCGCATACACAGAACGAGCAAGCAGAGAGACTCTGCCCCTGCCACAGCTAAGGAGACTTCGTAGGACCAGCACATCAACTCATGGAAGAGACTGCTTCTCTGGTCAAACCCTAATCGATGAGTTATGCACGCTTTCGCATGAGAGTTACGGTGAGGCTGCGCTCAGATAGCAGCGGGTTGACTCGAAGCACCGCCAGCTTCAACCGATGCACTGAATTCGCTCACGCGCGAGGCGCAGATGTCGCGGGCACTCGACCCAAAACCCTGCGGAGAGCAGTGCGAATCAAAATGTTGCCAGGTAAACCAGGTTTCCGACGCGAGCCGACCTGCAATAGGTAAGCTCATGCAGTGAGCCGTGGCCTGAAAGAGGGAGATGAGCGCGCCGCGTCTGAATACCCCCCGAAGCCCGAACGGCCCAATCGGGGCTAGTGCGCTGCTTCCACTCCTCTTGGCGCCTGCTGGGCACGCCTGGGGCATCCGGGAACACTGTGACACTCTGTATGGGCCACCGCCTCGCGGGCGCTCCCAGAGACCAACTGGGACGTCGTGGCACGTCTTGAGCCTCTCTAGGAACCCTCTTTGCCTTGGCGCCGTCCTACCTAATTTTCGGGCCCTCTTGGGCTGGCGTGGACGCATCCGGTAACCGCCTCGGAGCCGTCTTGAAGGCCCAGCGACCCCTCGTGGGCCTCTTTCGTGAGTTGCTGAAACCCTTTTTGGGCCGTCTTGGGTCCATCGGAAAACCAAGTTGGAGGCATCACGTACCGGAAGGCCGAGCATGTGTTTGACAAAAGCGCAATGTGTAAGCATACTCCTCGTTGCTGGTTGGTTGCCTGCGGCCTCTCCCTCTCTTGGAGGCCCTGGCGCATCCGAGACGCTCTCGGCACACCTCCACCGTCTCTTCTCAGGGGGCGAAGAACGGTATAAGATAAACTTTTTCGCCGTCGGGGGGGGACGCCTGCCCCCCTGGGCGGCTGCAAAGTTTATACCCCCACGGTGCCGCGTAGGGGTATAAACTTTCCAGCCGCCCAGGGACAGGCGCCCCCGACGACGGAAAAGTCTATCAAATACCGTTCTTCGCCACCTAATCTTCAGCAATCCCGAACCCCCTGGAGCAATCTGGCGATATCTCAACGACCTCTTGGAGCCCTCTTGATCCGCCTTGGGCGCCGCCGCCGGCTCGGCGGCGGACCGGCTTTTGCTGGCTGGCCCCGGCCGTGCTCCAGGCCTCGCCCTGCTTGCGCGGGCCGCACTGGCTCTACTACGCGCGCGCTGCCGGGCTGCGGGGGCAGGTCGGCCGGGAGGACGAAGGAGCAGGCCACCGAGTCCACTCGCAGCGGGGCGGCGGGCCCGACCTCGGTTCCGCTGAGAACGGGTCCCCGGGTAGCCCGACGCTGAATTGCGATGCTCGGTGGCCCAGCTCTTGATCCGTCTTGGGCGCCTCTTGATCACCAGAAGGCCCCACATGGAAATGCGAGGAGCATCCTTCAGGACGGCAAGCGGACCGCTTTCCCCTGTAAAACTCACTGGCCCCATTGCCAAATCCAGACGTGAAGCACTCCGAATGCGCCGCCACTCGACAACGAGGCCGCCTCTGATCATAAGTCGATACATTGGCGGCTGGGAAGGCAGAGGGGGCAGGGCTTCTCAGAAGGCTCAAAAGGCCTTCAGCCTTCTGAGAAGCTTTCTGAGAAGACACAGAAGGCATCGCAGAGGCGCGAGCGCTTCTGAGAAGCCCCGCCGTCTTCTGAGATGGCTTGCCCCCTCTCGGACGCCTGTGGTTTCTGTGTCATACCTTGGCTCTCCCGTGGCCGTTCGGGAGGAACCGGGCACATCCGGAACGCCCTCGGCGAGGCGAAGCCGCTGGAACGCATCCCGAGGCCGGAAAACCGCGGAGAACCAATGAGAACATCTGAACACGACCGACGAAACCCCTTTGGGCTCGCCGACGGACAAAAGATAGGGCGACGAAATCTATACATATCCACTGCTCCCTGGCCAAGCCCATCCTGAACGCAACAGCGGTGTACACACCACGCCCTCCTGGATTGGCCAGGAGGCCGTGCACCCAGCTCGCGGGCCCAGGAAGGGCCCGGTCAGGGGGCGGTGGATATGTATGGATTCGTTTTTACCGTGACGCTTCCCTCATCGAGTCGCCCATGCAATAACATATGACTCAGTCTCTGGAAAATGCATCGATATGACAAATACTCAACGTGATAACTGAAATCAAACTGAATGAGCTCGTGGCTAATTAACAAGTCCCACATGACAGTGACTGCCTTGTCTAAAGCATTGCCCTCGGCGAGGAACGCGGACCGCCTCCGGGAAGGAGGCTGGAGCTACTCAAGTGTATAGATTCCGTCACCCAACAAGAGATCGCTTCGATACCGCGCGCAATTGGGGAAACCAACAGGTACCGATACCGCTACTCCCCAGGCCTGTCCCGGGGTGCGTTCTGACCAAGATTTCGAAGCGAATCCAGCGGTGGCGACGAACGAGGGCCTCCCACGAGGCCCAAAAAAGCGAGGACGAGGGAGGGGTAGAGGTATGGGTACCCTCCCCTTCTCTGAGGATAGACTCCGTCACCCGAAAAGATGCCGCTTCGATACCGCACGCCACGGGCCCACCGGCGGGGCCCGCCGCCCGCTCGGCGGCGGACCGGCTTTTGCTGGCTGGCCCCGGCCGTGCCCCAGGCCTCACCCTGCTTGTGCGGGCCGCGCTGGCTCTACCACGCGCGCGCTGCCGGGCTGCAAAGCCGTTCGGCAGGGAGAACGAAGGAGCAGTGGGGATCACCAGTGGGCAAACGGGGCGTTAGTAAACGGGGCGGTAGCTAAGGGGCCTCTTCAAGCGAGAACGGGGTGACAGGGCATTCACCTTGCACTAGTGCGTGATAAATCGGGTCGACAAAAACGTCGACACATCGTCATAACTCTGGGCGGTGGGATCTACCACGCACATGTGTGCGGCAAATCAATTTTTTGAAAACACCATCGAGAACGCACCCTTAGCTGCCGGCCCGTTTACTAACGCCCCGTGAGCAGGGGTTGGCACCTGGATACCGAAGCTCTGGCTGCCGAACAACGCTGGCGGGTGCAGCAGAAATCGCCCTCGTGGCGTCGCGCGCCGAAACACCGGCCCATTTGGACTGAAGCGGGTCCCCCAGCTGATGCCGATCCCGCCGAAAAGCATGAGACAAAGGACGTGACGAGGAGGGGAGAGAGAGAGAGAGGAGGGAGAATGCCAGGGGGGGACGGGAGAGATGTGGGAGGAGGAAATGGCGCGGGGAGCCCCAGTCCACCCCTCTGCGGTCGGGGCTCCAGCCCGGGAGCCTCCGGAGCCGCGCCCCGTTGCGTAGATGTCTGAGCGCCGCTGGAAGGATGCGACAACCAGCCGCTGCAAGCTGTCTTCAGAGTACAGATGGGCTGCTTGCCCGCACGTGCACTCACGGAGCTATATAAAAAATGCCATGGTGGCGAGCAGGCCTCGAAAGATCGGATCGCACTGCCAACTCGCCTTGGCAGCTAGAAAACGGCCCATGCGATTCGTGGGCAAGTCGCCTTCGCGGCCTAAAGGCGCGCCGGCTCGGCTTGTGCGTTTAGTAAGCGAAATCTGGAACAGATCGTGTTCGAATTTGTCGTAGATCGCTGCAAGTTCATGTTGATAACCCTGGAGCTCTTTCTTTTCTCTGCACAAACCCGAATGTCGCCAGACGCTCTCCCCTGCGTGGGAGGAGGAGGGAGGAGGAGGCTCTGTTGCCTCGAGGGCTCACGCCCAGCCCCACAGAGAACGTTCTGGGGAGGAGGCCTCTGGCAATCTTGAGCCACTCGTGCTTGGGAGCGGCTCTACGATGCTCGTGGCGTGCCGGGGCCGTGGCGATGCACGGAGGTTGCAGTGCGCTTCGGGAACACCTTGGGGACGTATCGTGGAAACTCCCTGGGGGGTCCCCAGAGCCTCCCCGAGGTCTCTTGGGCTCTCTTGGGCGCCTGTTCGGGGTCTGGGGGCCGTCTTGGGCGCGACGCTTCTCCCGAACTCTCCCAAGGGGGCTCGATTGGACTGGACCACCTTCAGGCTGTCTGGGCGGGACTTGGGGCCGTCTCGAGGCCCTCTTGCGGGGGGTCAGGGGCTGTCTTGCAGGGTTCTCGGGGCCGTCATGGGTCCGCTTGAGCTTGTCCTGGGCGCCCCTGAGGCTCCCTGAAGTCTTCCCGAGGCCGTTTTAGGCAGGAAAGCATCGAAAGCAACAACTCTTGGATTGCCTATGGTTCGTTCGTGGAAAGGCCAGGCGCTGGTGGCCGCTAGTCTGTGCGAAAGGCAATATGCAAAGCGTCTTGAATCGGTTCCTGGAGGGGCCCACTGGGGCCGTCCCAAGGCTGCCTTGGGGCTACGTTATGACCGTAGTCGGCCTTATTGGGAACCACATGGGGCCCGCTTGGGCCGTCTGAGGGCCTGTTGGGCCGTCTTGGGGGGCTCTTAGGCCGTCTGTCGCCCCTGGGTCTCTTAGGGCTTGGGGTACTGAGGGCAGGCTTGGGGCCGTCTGGGGCTATCTTGAGGGCCTCCTGTGCCGTCTTCGGGCGATCTCGGGGATCTGTTGGGCCGTCTAGGATATCATCAATACCGAGGTGACGAGAACGGTAAAATCATGATCGAGCCTATGGGCAATCAATGAATTATGCTCTTCGGGCCTCCTGAAGGCTCCCTTGGACCGCTTTCCCTGCGCATTGGGGGATTTGCGCAACCTCGGGGGCCACCTTCGCCCATCTCGTCCGTCTTGGAGACCATCGTGGAGACCGACTTAGAGGCATCTTGGGCGGAAAAACCAACGGGTACCTGATTGGCGCGGGACTGGCAAGTCGTGCCAAAGGCCACCGGGAACCTATTGGAATAGCTTTGAAACCTTTGAATAACTTGCTCCAGCACCTCTGCGGCAAGAGCACGGGGCGGCAAATCGAAGACGCCGACGGCGAGTCAACGCAGCCCCCTGGAAGCGCATATGTGGCCAAACGTTGGGCCAAATTCTGGCCAAGCTCTTGGACTACGTTTGTCCCCAAGCGGTTGAGGAAACCCTCGGGGGACACTCTGACGGTAGGATCAAATGAGGAGGAGAAAAAGGAGAGCCCCAAGAGGCCCCAAGGGGGCCCCACTAGGCGCCCAGGGGGCCCCACTGGGCACCTAAGAGGCCCCAAGAGGCCCCGAAGCCCCCAACAGGCCCCAAGAGACCCCAAAACGGCCCCCAAACGGCCCCCGAGAGCCGTCCAAACTGCTTCCAAGAGGCCCCCGAAACGCCACCCACGAGATCCCAACGAACATCCAATAAGCTTCATACCCACAACCCAGGAACGGCAGCTGGATGGGTCGAAGGCAATGAGATCCGCCGCCCCGTGCTGGCTTGCCACAAGGGTGCCCGGCGTGCTCGATCCTTTCGGTTTGGGTTTGGCTCTTTTTCCCAAAGAAACTCGCCCCTGGGGCTCCGGCCCAGCCCGCCGGCCACCCGGAAGGGACCATATGAGGTGGTTGCAAAGGTTTTTCCTGCTCCTGACGGCTCCAAGATGGCCCAAGCTGGCCTCCACGACGGCTCAAATGGCCCGAGGTGGTTTCCAAGTTCGCCCAAGATGGTCCAAGATGGCCTCCACGACGGCCCAGAAAGGTCCAAGATGCCTCCAAGTCGGCCAAAGAAGCCTCCAAGACGACCCAAGAAGCCCCCAAATGGCCTCCCAGACAGCCCAAGAGGCCAACCGCAGGTCCTCCCGGAAGGCCCGAAGAGGCCAAGATCGTTACATGTTTCACTCAGCTGCAGGTTATGTAGTGAAGTCAAGCCTGGAGAGCACTCGCGGGGGGGTTCGTCCACACGCTGCCTTGCGACACGAAGAAGCAGCAAGGCAAAACACACCCCCATTAAAAAGGGCGGTAGTGGGTGAGGAGCACAGGAACGGCTATAGAGAAATGGATGTACTCAGAACCGTTGACATTGTCATTATTAAAGTGCCCGCACAACCGTGATATTTTTCATTAAGCAACAGACTACGTAGCGAAGCCAAGCCTGGAGTTCACTCGCAGGGAGCCTTCGTCCACACGTGCCATGCGACACGCAGAGGCAGCAAGGCAAAACAAACTCCCGGAATCACAGACATCAAAAACTCCAGGATGGCATGCGTGCTCTGTTTAGTGTGGCTTCAAAAGATTACTTAGACATGCGCACACGGGTCGGGGATAGGGTTGCGCGATCAGCGTCCGGAAACAACCATCGGGGGCCTTGCCTTCAAGGACTCTGCGTGCACATTGCGTTATACTGCAAATGCCTTCGACCCGAGCATCTGCATCCAAGATCTCTTGAGATGTCAACAGCATCACATATCATGAGTCGGGTGGCCCTTCGCTACTCGGTTCCACTCTGACACAAATGCGCGTCACGAATTACAATCTTAGAGAGCGAAGCTGCCGTCTCGAAGCTGGGAAGGCGCCAGAGCATCGAGGTCTGGGGATTCTCGATCACACAGATCCTCCCCCAAAGTACGGCAGAGAAGAACAACTCGCAGAGAAAAACGGGCAAGACGGTTCCAGATTTGGACCTTCAGTCGGTCCGACACTGAGAAATCAGGAACGCCAAAAATGTGCACAGTTGTCCTAAGCGTAGGAGGCTGTCCTCTACGGGCTCTTGAGAAGGTCGCACACGGGCGTCCTGTCAAGGCTCCTTTGCATTCGGGCTTCTGGAGGCGAGCGATCACTTTTCTCTGGATATCTCCCCTGGTCAGATCGGAACGGGGTCCGTGGATGACGCCTGTCGAGACACACCGCCCCCAATCTGTTTCACGGACCTCGCGAACCCCCCGCTGCCCAAGAAGAGGTCCTCCACGCTCCAGTCACGGGCAGCGCCAGCGCCCCGAAGAAACCGTTCTGGCCCGAAGATCCCCTGGAGATGCTAGACGCAAGCGGCGGCGCAGTCTCTGACAGGTCTCGGCAAGCTCTGCCACCTCTCCAGGATCCGCCCTCCTTTTTCGCATCGCGTCACACTGCACATACTCGGCCATCTCCCTCTTTGTTCGAATCTCCCCCAGCGGTCTCAAGTGGTTCAGTGCGTCGATCGAAGCCCCGCTGTGGCGAGCTAGGTATGGAACCACGCGGGGCGCGCCGGTCTTGGGCGCCGCCTTCTGGACCATCTCGGCAAAGTCCTCGCGGGCGCACTGCAGCGGCGGGCCCCCCGCCAGGCGCCCTTCATCTGGCCGAGAAGGCCCCCGACCCACTGGAGACGAGGGCGGCCCCCCCACTCCGCAGCGACGTCGAAGCGCCCGACCTCGGTTAGGGCGCGGCCCTCGCGCGACCGGAAGACGAGGGCCCAGCGGCGGCCGACGTTGCGAGCTGGCGCCGCCAACCAGCGAGCGCGCAAGGCGCGCCCCTCCCCTGGACGCGCGCAGGCGCCGAGCACGACCAGCAGCTCGAGCGCCGCCTGCCTGGACTTCTCGGTCTGTTCCCTCAACAGCACGGCGCAGAGAGCGGCCCGCGCCTCGAAGGCCCCCGAACGCAGAGAGAAGCCGGGGGCCTCCTTGCCCCATTCCTTGAGAGCACGATGAGCACGAGGCAGACACAGATCCCCCATCTCCCCGCCCTCGGGCACGCAGTCCAACCAAGCAGCTATCACCCGGTGGCCCACGCACCCGCCTTCGCCCCCGAAGCATTTCTTGTCGAAGAGGTCGCGCAGCATCCGATCGAAGCCCGGGGGGCCCAGGGGGTTCACATCCATCACCTCGGCGCAGTCTAAGATCATCTTCACGGACTGGGCATAGGCCCCCCCGGCGGCGGGCTTCACCACCCGAGTCTCCAAGAATCTTCTGCCACTCCGCACGGCTAATGTCCAGTAATTGCTCTGGGTGTGTAGACTCTTCTCGGCGCGACCCTGATTGGCGGTCAGTCTCAGCTCTCTGGTCCTCTTCAGGGTCCGCTCCTCCGCCCCCGCAAGTGCCCCAGTCGGCTGCCTCGTCTTGGCATCCCCCCCCAGGTCGGCGGCCAGCGCGGGAAATCTCGCCGGCGCCAACACGCGCCGCACGAGGCCCATGGATCGCGGAGTCGGCGCCGGGAGGGGCGAGCCCAGGGGGAGGCCGCGGGGCCTTGCCACTCGAAGTCGGCTCAAACCGACGAGATGGCTCATCAGCGGGATTCAGCTCAGATGGAACCCATCGCACCCAAACCTTGCGATTGGTGGCCATTAAGAGGGCCGTAAACCGTCTACAACAGTGGTTGAGTTTAGCATCGCACGCTTCCCTTTGAGAAGGCCAGGAACACGCTCATAGAATCACATATGTAAAAACGACGCCGACAATGATAACGATGATCCTTGGACTGACGCCGGAGAACCCAAATAACCGCCTGCGCCTCTAGAATGCGAACAGGTTCTTTCCGAGTAAAACGCCCCGAACAAAACAGGCGCCACTGCAAATTTCTTGCAGGATTAGCGGGCACCCCAGAGAATTCCGGGGCACCCCAACAATGAAGGGGCCCGAAAGGGCATCTCGATCACCAAGTTCTAGGCCACACATAGCACGAAGACAGGGGCGAGAGACCCAAAGCTCTTCTGGACTACGGAAACGCTGTCTCTCGTCACGACGACCACATCCCTTCGCAAAATCCAGATCCACGCCAGCTGACACGACCCCCATCCCAATCAAGCAGGCGTCAAAAGCTATCACCCGCCGGTCCCAGACAAGGCCCCAGAACGATCTGGCGAGCAGGAGGGGGACCCGAAAGGCATCTCTCTTTTTGCAACGGACCCCCCCTGGTAGCAAGGCAGCAAGACATCAGCACTGACAGCATAGACCTCCTCGGCGCGTAGGCAAAGGTGAGGTGCCCGAGGAGCTTCCCTATACCCTTCGGACTGAAAGCTCTGCGGGCCAGCACCCAACTGACACATGACACACCAATTCAAGCGCCAGAATCTTCATTGCGGCGCGGGCCGCTGAGCGGACCCCGTCAAGCATTACTCCACGGTTGACACTCTGCGGGTCGGCCTTCTCGTTGTCGTGCGCGCTGAGGCCCGCATCATTCAGCATCTTGGAGGTCTCATCGGCGACCTGCTGAACAAGGCCTTTGCCACCGCCGAGCACCCCGACGTTGTCTACACAACTGTAGCGTACAGTATCATGAGATTTGTTGGAGAAGCTGTCCCACTCCAAAATTCTGCAGCCGATTTGAGGGCCTCAGCCCAGGCACCCTCTCGACCAGCCCTCGGTTGGCCACTTGCACAAAATTGAGACTGCACTTGAAATCCATTGGCAGGGCAGCGAAACAAATATGAACCCAATCGTCGAGCTCGAGGGCGGTACCTTCCAGGAACTCCCCAGCCACCCCAGCGCCGCGAGCTCGAGTTGCAGGCAGACCCAAATATCGGCTCAACTCTTCATCGTCTTGAACCTGCAGAAACAGTCCTGCACGTCCGTTGAAGAGGCGCGCACCGCAAGGTCACCCGACACCTCAAGCTCACAAAAAGATCCGCACGTAGCGAGGATCACAGAAGGTGGATCGTGAAAGCGGCGACTAGCACGACGGGCGCCCACTATCTGGCGTCGACGTCTACCCTTCCTTTTAAAACTGAAGGGGGCCACCCTCTCCTTCGCATAGCGGCACAAACGCACGACGCCCTCCTCGACGATCAGCCTGACAAAGGTGGTGCACAGGCCAACATCTGACTTCAGGCGCACGTCTAAATAGGGCACGATGGGGCCCTCATTATCCTCGACCCCCCAAAACTTTGCATCCGATCTGACGATCCGCTCCTCGAATCGACAGAGAAGCTCACGATTCGCGACCCCCCAGAAAGTCCACGGCAACGGGCGCGAGTGTACAGCAGGCGGAAGGGAAACCAATGTTGGCTTAAACGGCACCACGGGTGACTCTCCCGAGCAGCAACCTGCCCGGGCATGCAGAAGCTTGTCGGCAGCTTCACGCCGTTGCGGCACGGGCTCGACGGGCGCACTCCCCCTCGCGGCCACCATCGGCATATCCAAGACTGGAGAACGACTCTCGGTGAACACCTCGGAGACAACGTCGTCGCGCCCGGCAAGCCCGTTCAGCGCCCCCTCGGCGTGGCCCCCTCGCAAAGCAGCGCGACGTCCTCGCCCAGCACGCGGTCGAGTCCCTCGCGAAAGGTACTTCCCAGCGACTTCAGGAACAGCCACTAGGGGAAGTGGAAAGAGCTCCACCGATCCCTGCAGCATGTCAAACATGTCGGCGGCGACCCGCCCCAGGCGCAAGCCTGCTCGCCTCGGTCCGCCTTCGCCCCCCCCCCCCCGTCCCCGAAGACATGGGCGAAGGGGGGACTGCTGCCCGCGTCATCCTCGGAGGCGGAGGATCCTTCTTTGGCCCCCGCGCCTCCTTTTCATTCTGCCTGGCCGTCTCGATCTCGGCCTGGCCATTCGCTCCCTTCGCGATGTGGGCTGACAACGGTGGCGCAATACCCAGGGCGCGCTGCTGAACGCCCATCCCAAACTCAACGCCATCGAACTTCGGATCACCAGGGCCCCTCGAGTTGGCGTCGAGGAGCAGCTGCCACCGCCTGAACAAAGCTTCGAAACAAGACAACGAAAGAATATTGAAGTGATCGCACGATCCAGCATACTCGAAGGTCCTACAGATCACTTGCAGCCCGTCGGCCGCCCGATCCGCAGGAGCAATCTTTGACTCGGCCAGGAAACGATGATACCATTGCATCGGCGACCCACCAGCCCGCTCAACATGCTTCAGCAACCATTGGGTGGCACGCGGGCCTTCGATAGGCCAGTCTTCCTCGAAATTCTCCATGGAGGAAGCTGCCACACGTCGCCGCGGTCGCCAACGCTCACCCTGCTCATCATACAGAACAGACGAGGTACAATCGTCGTCCTCTTCTCCGTCCTCAGCGGGCTTGGGAGCTTCGCTGCCAGCACCTCGCGGCGTGGCCGAAACCCCCGGCCAACTCTTGAATGGCGGGCCGTCGCACCTCAGCGTAGTCACCCAGGGCATCCTCCTGAAAATCGTCAACGAACACCACCTCCCCGATGCCTCCAGAGGCGCGCAAACGGTACAATCCCGTGAGACCGACCACCGCCTCCAGCTCCCCACCACTAGCTCTCTGGCCCAAGGAGAAGCTCGGCGCCCCGGCGGCGACCACCCAGTGCATACCAGGCTCAGCGCCCACTCGAGGTGCTCCAGCGGCTGCTCCAGCCATAGGCGCACCCAATAGATCACCCAATGGGAACTCGGCACCACCCCTGTCACACCAGCCTCGTACGTCAGCGGGCTCAACCAGGGCGCCAGCTCCCTCCGCGTGAAGCCGCTCAGCCTCAGCACGCCCTTCTCGGATGGCCGTCCGAACAGCCTCCACGCCCAGGTTGCCTCGAAAGCGGTAGGCAGGGTGAGCAAGATGGGCGGGAAGACGACCTCCCTTCCGCACAGCATATACCTCCTTGGCGTCCTCATCCTCAAGCACTTCGTCATAGATGTCACCGTCTGGGGTCAGGACGACCCAGTGTTTAGTGGAGAGGCCAGAGAAGGACGCGTTCGTGAGCTAGGTCCTCGTCGTACTTGACTAGAAGACGCGTCCCCGGCACCAGCGATTCCCACCACGCCTCTGACCCTACTCTCGGTCCGCGAGCGGCCAACATCTTGCTGTCCACGACCAGTAGCCCACTGACCAATCAGAGTGATAGCCGATCCAACCACTGCACCCCCCAGCACTTCGTAGACACGAACTCCCGGGGCCACCACAATGCAGCTCACACGGTGGGCACGGAGGTGGACGAGGGCACCCCGCCTGTCCCGCGATGGCGGCCAGTGAGCTGTGACCGAGGGCCCGAACAAACTTTCGGAGCCCGACGTTCCCAAGGAGGGCGAGAAACATGCAAACCCAGCCGAATGCTCGAGCAAAGGAACGGCTATAGAGAAATGGATGTACGCAAAACCGTTCACATTGACATTAAAATGCCCGCACAGCCATCGATGCTCCGTAAGTGTTTGAATGATGTGCGTGTTTGCTCCTTTTCGGCCTTCCGACGGCCCAAGACGGCCTCAGAGGCCCCAAAGATCGTCCCCAGAGGGCCCAAGAGGCCTCCAAGACCCCAAGAGGGCCCAAAGACGACCCAAGAGGCCTCTAAGACGCTCAAGATGGCCTCCACGACGGCCCTGGAGCACCCCAAGAGGGCCCCAAGTCGGCCCAGAGAGGCCCTCAAGACGACTTCCGACGGCGTCAGACGAGCCAGGAGCCCACCAAGACGGCCCATGGCCCCAAGATCACCCCAAGATCGCCCCAAGATCGCCCCAAGATCGCCCAAGAGGCCTCCAGGATGGCACCACGGCCCCAAGAGGGCCCCAAGAGGGCCCCAAGACGGCCCTGAAAGCTTCCAAGACGCCCAAGATGGCCTCCAAGACGGCTCTGGAGCGCCCCGAGAGGGCCCCAAGTCGGCCCAGAGAGGCCCTCAAGACGATCTCCGACGGCGTCAGACGGGCCAGGAGCCCACCAAGACGGCTAAAGACGCCCCCGAGAAGCCCCCCACTAGCCCCCAAGAGGCCCAAGGAGGCCTCCAAGATGCCTCCAAGAGACTCCCAGGAAGCTCCCAGGAGGCCCCAAGAGTGTCCCTAGAGGCTCCCAAGATGCTCCCTCTTCCTCCTCCTCCTCCTCCTCCTCCTCCTCCTCCTCCTCCTCCTCCACCACCTCCTCCGCCTACTCCTGATCTTCCCTGCCATCCTCCCCCAAGTGTTCCCCGATGGTTTTCCACAACGGTTGGGGGAACACATGGTCCGATAGCTTGGCAGAGCTCTTGCCACAACGCTCGGCCACATGGGCGATTCTAGAAGGCAGGGAGCGGCGGTGATTCGCCGTAGGCGTCTTCGATACATGGATACACATGTATATGCATACATGGGTATACCTAGAAATGAATGTACACACAAATACTAGAACCACGCGCGCTTCGCGCACTTAAGTTCTAGCAAGTTCTGGTTGTAGTCTGAAGTGCTCGGCGTCGGAGGGCACATAGTGTCAAACGGATCGTGCAGCTCAGGGAGCTCCACCGACGGCCCCAGATACAGGCTTGGCTTAAGAGTTTCCCCGCCAATGCTGGTACACCCCTCAAAGGGATCGCGCCCCACAGGAACCACCCCCCATGTCCCCAGAGACAAAGTACGCATAGTGGCACGCCCCTGACGCGGGTCCTGCCCAGCTAGTAACTGCATGTGCGGCACCAAAAGGGGAGCTTCATAGCGTCGCCTGGCTTTCTTCGGCACACCTCTCGCACGGATCGTGGCCCGCAGGGACTTCCACGGACGGTCCCAGAGGCAAAGCTTGCATGCCGCCCCCCACCTACTTCGGCACACCTCTCGCACGGGTCGTGGCCCACAGGGATCTCCACCCATGGCCCCAGAGGCAGGGTTCGCATTACGCCCCCCCACCCATTGCGGCAAACCCCACCACGCAGATCGTACACAGAAGGAACACCACCGAAAGGCCCAAAAATAAAGTTCGCACAGCGCCCCCCTCCCCATGCCGACACACCCGTCGTGCGAATCATGCCCCAGAAGGAAAACTCCAACTGTGGCACCCAGGGGCAGCTTCGCACGACGTCCCCCCGCCCACTTCGGAACGTGCCCCGCACGGGGCAGTGCCCAGAGGAGGCCGGCCTGCGACCTCCGTGGGCGGCGCGCTCGGGGGCATCCGAACTATTCGGCACGCCCTGCACGCGGACCGTGCCCCGCAGAGAGCTCCGCGAGCCCGCGCGCGCGTGCTCCGCAGCAGCCCCACCTCCGCAGTGCCCCGCGGCGCGCAGTGCACGAAGAGAGACAGGCGTCCCGCGCTGCACATGACTGCACAGAGGGCTGGGTCCGTCGCCGAGCGAATTGCTGGCTTGTCCATAGCCTTCGGCCCCCATGGCTACTGTGCCTGAGTTCTGGGCCAGGGGATTCTCTCGGATACCTGTCTGTTGGCGTGCTTCTCGGGCGCCTCGTGGAGCGGCCTCTTGGGGGGTTCGTGGGGCCTCTTTTTCAGCCCTTCGGGGTCCTCTTGGGGGTCTGCCACTTGGAGCCGAGGGCTCGAAATGTCAGTTTGAAATCCCCCTCTTGGCTCCCTCTTGAGGCCCCTGTTGGGCCATCTTGGGCGCCTCTTGGACCGTCTTTAGGGCTCTCTTGGGCCGTCCTGGGGCCCTCTTGCCTCTTGGGCCGAATCTTGGGGTGATCTTTCGGGCCTCTAAGCCGTTTGGACGCTGTTCAGACCCAACATGCGCATCTGCTAAAATCCGTGTTGGCCGCAAGGATGGGACAACTTTTGCCCCCTGGGGCTCTCCCGGGGCGCAGGAGCCTTCTTGGGACGCCTTCGGAGCCTCTTAAGCCGTCTTGAAACAATGTTCGGGCGTCTTCGGCCCTGTCAGGCTGCTCTGGTGGCCCGGGAGGCCCTGGAAGTTGTCAAACTGTCTCGCAGGCCAAAATAAGGGGGGGGGCCGGGGGGGGGGGAAATTCCGTGAGGGTGTCCTGGCCCTGGCCCCAGCCCCCCGGTACCCTGGCATGATATGTACAACCACGCGCGAGCTTCGCGCACGCTTAGGTTCTGGTCGGTCACAAGCAATCGGGCCAGCGGATGCCGGCCGTTGTGGAGTCCTCTTGGGACTGTCTTGCAGCCTCTTGGGGCCACGTTAGGTCCCCTTGGGCATTCCTATGCCGTCTTCGAGCCTTCTTGGGACATCTCTGGGCGCCCTTGAGCCGTCCTGGGGCCATCCTGGCCCTTCTTGGGCTCCAGTGGCGGCTATCTTGCGGTTGCCCTGGGCCGGCTTGGGACCCGTCTTTGGTCCTCTTCGGGCGCTACTTGGGACATCTTGGGGGCTGGGTGCCCTTGGGGAGCCTGTGATTGGTGTGTTGGGGGGGGGGGGCCTTCGGGGATCGTTGAGTCCTGGGTCTTGGTCTTGGGGGTCTGGGGGCCGTCTGCGGGGCGCCTCTGGGGGAGTACT
This sequence comes from Prorocentrum cordatum, assembly GCA_963575745.1. NCBI lineage: Eukaryota > Dinophyceae > Prorocentrales > Prorocentraceae > Prorocentrum > Prorocentrum cordatum. The sequence continues at coordinate 25,761 of CAUYUJ010019058.1, forward strand.
GCGCAAGCCGAAGAGCGCCAGCACCAACGCTTCGAACATCGCGATCCCGAAGCTGGCAAACAAAAAGGGCGCGAAAGCGGGGAAGACGGCAGAAGGACGGAGAGGAGGGTTGAGGAACGGGAAGGCGGATGCCGCCGCGAGCGAGCATCTAGTGCTGGAACCTGGCTCGCTGGTGGCCCTGCTCGTGCTCGAGCCCGCCAAAAAAAAATGCTGGGCGGCGCCACGTACGAACATCTGGCGCCGAAAGCAGCCGCAGAGGGGCTCGCCGGCGCCCTTGCCCCGCGGCGCGCAGTGCACGAAGAGAGACAGGCGTCCCGCGCTGCACATGACTGCATAGAGGGATGGGTCCGTCGCCAAGCGAATTGCTGGCTTGTCCATAGCCTTCGGCCCCCATGGCTAGTGTGCCTGAGCTCTGGGCCAGGGGATTCTCTCGGATACCTGTCTGTTGGCGTGCTTCTCGGGCGCCTCGTGGAGCGGCCTCTTGGCGGGTTCGTGGGGCCTCTTTTTCAGCCCTTCGGGGTCCTCTTGAGGGTCTGCCACTTGGAGCCGAGGGCTCGAAATGTCAGTTTGAAATCCCCCTCTTGGCTCCCTCTTGAGGCCCCTGTTGGGCCGTCTTGGGCGCCTCTTGGACCGTCTTTAGGGCTCTCTTGGGCCGTCCTGGGGCCCTCTTGCCTCTTGGGCCGAATCTTGGGGTGATCTTTCGGGCCTCTAAGCCGTTTGGACGCTGTTCAGACCCAACATGCGCATCTGCTAAAATCCGTGTTGGCCGCAAGGATGGGACAACTTTTGCCCCCTGGGGCTCTCCCGGGGCGCAGGAGCCTTCTTGGGACGTCTTCGGAGCCTCTTGAGCCGTCTTGAAACAATGTTCGGGCGTCTTCGGCCCTGTCAGGCTGCTCTGGTCGCTTTGTTGGTGGCCTCCGGAGCTGCTTTGAACGGCGAGGGGGAGGCCCGGGAGGCCCTGGAAGTTGTCAAACTGTCTCGCAGGCCAAAATAAGGGGGAGGGCCGGGGGGAGGGGGGGGGAAATTCCGTGAGGGTGTCCTGGCCCTGGCCCCAGCCCCCCGGTACCCTGGCATGATATATGTACAACCACGCGCGAGCTTCGCGCACGCTTAGGTTCTGGTCGGTCACAAGCAATCGGGCCAGCGGATGCCGGCCGTTGTGGAGTCCTCTTGGGACTGTCTTGCAGCCTCTTGGGGCCACGTTAGGTCCCCTTGGGCATTCCTATGCCGTCTTCGAGCCTTCTTGGGACATCTCTGGGCGCCCTTGAGCCGTCCTGGGGCCATCCTGGCCCTTCTTGGGCTCCAGTGGCGGCTATCTTGCGGTTGCCCTGGGCCGGCTTGGGACCCGTCTTTGGTCCTCTTCGGGCGCTACTTGGGACATCTTGGGGGCTGGGTGCCCTTGGGGAGCCTGTGATTGGTGTGTGGGGGGGGGGGCCTTCGGGGATCGTTGAGTCCTGGGGCTTGGTCTTGGGGGTCTGGGGGCCGTCTGCGGGGCGCCTCTGGGGGAGTACTGCGCAAGCCGAAGAGCGCCAGCACCAACGCTTCGAACATCGCGATCCCGAAGCTGGCAAACAAAAAGGGCGCGAAAGCGGGGAAGACGGCAGAAGGACGGAGAGGAGGGTTGAGGAACGGGAAGGCGGATGCCGCCGCGAGCGAGCATCTAGTGCTGGAACCTGGCTCGCTGGTGGCCCTGCTCGTGCTCGAGCCCGCCAAAAAAAAATGCTGGGCGGCGCCACGTACGAACATCTGGCGCCGAAAGCAGCCGCAGAGGGGCTCGCCGGCGCCCTTGCCCATGTCAGAAGCGGCCCAAAAAGTGTCCCGGATCGCAGCTTGGAGAGCTGCAAAGGCCTTTCGATTAGAAGCCGCTACGCCAGCTCCTGTCCAAGGCTCCCGGGCACCGCTTGGCTGTGCAGGGGGGGGGGCTCGGCCCTCCGTGCTCGAGTCGCAGGGCCGCATCAGCACGGGACGTGCCCGACCTCGCCCGGGTCTGATCGGCCCGTGGCAGGCTGCGCCGCGCCGTGCCGGCCACCCCTCGCGCCACGACCACGCCCGTGCTGCCCACCTCCTCGCTGCTCCTCCCCTCGAGGGGCAGCGGAAGGTGGGGACGGGCACGGGGGGGGGGATGCGTCGATCTGGGATCGGCGACACGTCGCCGAGGGATCGGCACTGGGCCCCCGGATAGTGAGTCCGCACGGCTCCTGGGCGGGTGGAGGCTATCGGGCTGCTCTCGGCGATCCATGGGCGATCGGGGGCAGATATGCATCCCCCCCTTATGCCTATCTCCCCCGATCGCTGCTCCTGGCCACTTTCTCTGGGCACCTGCTGGCAGAGCGGTTCCCTCCTTCTCCTCGAGAGCGCATGGCTTTTGCACAGCGGCACTTGGGGCATGCCAAAAAAACTCAGCTGTGCACTACTGGCTCACGCGCCTCGACATATAACCGAGCTCTGAATCTGAACCCGGCCCGTGGTGGCGAGGCCGGCGCAACTGGCGTGGCCTCTTTGATCTCAGAGACAGTCCGAGACGAGGACTTGCCTTTCAGCTTCCGGCGCAAAGCCACCACCGCTGCCCCGATCGCACCTCTCAAGGCCCCGGACCAGTCCAGGCCTGCCCCAAGCAAACTTGCACTTGCAGGAGCACTGTCAGGGCCGCGCGAAGCAACCCGCTTCGCGGGCGACCCCACCACGAACTCCGGGCCGCCCAACTCTGCGCCGACAGGACGCGAAGCGATTGGCTCCGCGGACGCCCCACCCACGCGCTGCAGGCCGTTCGAGTTCTCGGGATGTGGTGTGCGGGCCCTCACGATGCCAACCTTGCGAGAGTACATCGGCTCGTGCACGATGACGCCGAATGTCCGTGGCACATGACGTTGGAGATTCACTCCGACCGGTGGCGCCGCGTCACCCACCAGTATCGGGTCTTGGCGCCAGGATTCATCGATCGCTGGCACCGCCATCGGAGAGCAAAGCCTGCGGGAGATATTGCAGGAGCGGAGCGCGGGCGGGGTGGCGAGACAAGCCAAACAGTTAACTGATGAATCAGGCTTGCACCACAATTGCTATGGAATGTTCCCAGTCTTTTTCGCAATTGGGTCCTCGTGTTTTGTCCGCAGCGCCGCGCGTCTCCCTACTCATCCTCCTCCAGGGCCTCCGCCTCCTCCTCGTCCTCCTCCTGCTCCATCCATTTTCCGTATGAACAAATCGTCCCTGTCGCACCCCCAGACGTGTCGGCAGGGCTGGTCATGCGATTCGCCTGAGACTTCCCAACCATAGACAATCCTGAAACTTGAAATTTGCAACAGCTTCACGGATGGAGGGCGGGCCGTTTCAAAAATATGGTTCTCGCTTTAGTGCCGCGCATATACGCCCGAAAACTTTACAACAACTTCGCGGCTGGAGGACGGGTCGTTTTCAAGATGGAGTTCTCGCCTCCGCACCGCGCGCACTCGTCATAAAAACCACCGCAATTGCACGGATGAAGGCGGCCCACTGTCAAGACGTGGCTCTCGCCTCCGCGCCGCGAACGTTCGTTTGAAAAGATGCACCAGCTTCGTGGATGGAGGGCGGGCCGGTTCCACAACGTTAGTCTCGCCATGGCGCCGCGCTCGTCTTAAAGAGTGTAACAGTTTCGTCGATGGAGGACGAGTCGTTTCCAAAGTGTGGCTCTCGCCTCAGAGCCGCGCGCATTCGTATGAAAAGTCTGCAGCAGTTCCTTGGATGCAGAATGCCCCGTTTCAAAAAATGAAGCGTTCGCACTATCGCCGCGCACGTTCGTCTTGAAAGATCGCAGCGGTTCGAAGGATTCGGATGGTTGAAATCCAAGGAATGGTGTCCTGGCACGATCTGGGACTGTCCAGACGCAACCGTTACGTTGCTTCGCTGTCTTGTAGTCTCAGGCATGGTGTTGTGGCACGAGTGATAATGTCAGGCCACAACGGTCACGTTGATTCGCGGCGCTGAGATCCGAGTGCGTGTGAACTAGAATTTTTTTTTAATTGGGTCGGTGGCCGGTGACCCTGTGACCTGGTGACCCGGTGACCCGGTGACCCGGTGGGGTGGGTCAGCTGACCCAGTGACCCGGTGACCCGGTGACCCGGTGGGGTGGGTCAACTGACCCGGTGACCCGGTGACCCGGTGACCCGGTGACCCGGTGGGGTGGGTCTGCTGACCCGGTGACCCGGTGACCCGGTGGGGTGGGTCAGCTGACCCAGTGACCCGGTGATCCGGTGACCCGGTGACCTGGTGGGGTGGGTCAGCTGACCCAGTGACCCGGTGACCCAATGACCCGGTGACCCCGTGACCCGGTGGGCTGGGTCAGCTGACCCGGTGACCCGGTGACCCGGTGACCCGGTGGGGTGGATCAGCTGACCCGGTGACCCGGGTGACCCGGTGGTGACCGGTGACCCGGTTGGGGTCAGCTGACCCGGTGACCCTGGGTGACCCACCCGGTGACCCGGTGGGGTGGGTCAGCTGACCCGGTGACCCAGGACCCGGTGGGTGTGACCCGGTGTGGGTCAGCTGACCCGGTGACCCGGTGACCCGGTTGGGTCAGCTGACCCGGTGACCCGGTGGGGTGGGTCAGCTGACCCGGTGACCCGGTGACCCGGTGACCCGGTGGGGTGGGTCAGCTGACCCGGTGACCCGGTGACCCGGTGGTGGGTCAGCTGACCCGGTGACCGGTGACCCGGTGACCCGGTGACCCGGTGACCCGGTGACCCGGTGACCCGGTGGAGTGGGTCAGCTGACCCGGTGACCCGGTGACCCGCGGACCGGGTGGGGTGGGTCAGCTGACCCGGTGACCCGGTGACCCGGTGACCCGGCGGGGTGGGTCAGCTGACCCGGTGACCCGGTGACCTGGTGGGGTGGGTCAGCTGACCCGGTGACCCGGTGACCCGGTGACCCGGCGGGGTGGGTCAGCTGACCCGGTGACCCGGTGACCCGCGGACCCGGTGGGGTGGGTCAGCTGACCCGGTGACCCGGTAACCCGGTGACCCGGCGGGGTGGGTCAGCTGACCCGGTGACCCGGTGACCCGGTGACCCGGCGGGGTGGGTCTGCTGACCCGGTGACCCGGTGACCTGGTGACCCGGTGGGGTGGGTCAGCTGACCCGGTGACCCGGTGACCCGGTGACCCGGTGACCCGGTGGGGTGGGTCAGCTGACCCGGTGACCCGGTGACCCGGTGACCCGGTGGGGTGGGTCAGCTGACAAGGTGACCCGGTGACCCGGTGACCCGGTGACCCGGTGGGCTGGGTCAGCTGACCCGGTGACCCGGTGACCCGGTGACCCGGTGGGGTGGGTCAGCTGACCCGGCGACCCGGTGACCCGGTGACCCGGTGATCCCGCGGGGTGGGTCGGCTGACCCGGTGACCCGGTGACCCGGTGACCCGGTGGGGTGGGTCAGCTGACCCGGTGACCCGGTGACCCGGTGACCCGGCGGGGTGGGTCACTTTGACCGTCGGGTGGGTGTAAGTGCGGTAAGAGCGTTGTATATCCGATGAAATCGTTTCAACGAAGATGTATGTAGGTTCATGCTAGTTGACCTCACATATTCAACATACATAAAATATCGAACTTAGCATTCATCTTCTTAACGTTTTGTTAGATAATTATATTCAACAACATACCAAACATACTACTCACAGAACCATCCATCTTATTAACTGAGCTATCGGGTACCACTGCCAAGATATAACGATACATACACCTCAACATATCCAACCTAGTAGCTAAGTCAGCTAAGTCGATGTGGGCTGTCCGATGCGATTAACCTGAAAATTGCATAACTTTCTATGTTTTTCATGTTTGTTCTTGATATTGCTATGTTTCGGGGAAGACAACAAAAACAACGTTTTAACAACTACTACAACACGGCAGTTTTTCAGGACAAGGCGCCGCAGGTCGACGCGCCGAGCCGCTCTCAGGACGCCTGCGGGGCGTCCTGAGAGCGGCTCAGGACGCCTGCGGGGCGACCCGGTGACCCGGTGGAGTGGGTCAGCTGACCCGGTGACCCGGTGACCCGGTGGAGTGGGTCAGCTGACCCGGTGACCCGGTGACCCGGTGACCCGGTGGGGTGGGTCAGCTGACCCGGTGACCCGGTGACCCGGTGGAGTGGGTCAGCTGACCCGGTGACCCGGTGACCCAGTGACCCGGTGGAGTGGGTCAGCTGACCCAGTGACCCGGTGACCCGGTGACCCGGTGGGTGTGGTGGGTCAGCTGACCGTGACCCGGTGACCCGGTGACCCGGTGACCCGGTGGGGTGGGTCAGCTGACCCGGTGACCCGGTGACCCGGTGGGGTGGGTCAGCTGACCCGGTGACCCGGTGACCCGGTGGGCGCGGTGGGTGATTGGGTGGGTCAGCTGACCCGCCCTGTGACCCGGTGGGGTGGGTCAGCTGACCCGGTGACCCGGTGACCCGGTGACCCGGTGGGGTGGGTCAGCTGACCCGGTGACCCGGTGACCCAGTGACCCGGTGGGGTGGGTCAGCTGACCCGGTGACCCGGTGACCCGGTGACCCGGTGGAGTGGGTCAGCTGACCCTGTGACCCGGTGACCCAATTAAAAAAAAAAAAAAACTCTGGTCCGGAGGCTTCCGGAACCCCCGCCTCGCCTCGTCCAGGGGCACCTACCCAGGCGTGTGGCGCTCGCTGTTTCAGGCTGCGGAAAAAAGGGGTGCCCGACTTCGTTTGGGCCCCGTCGCACCTCACAATTGACGGCGCGCTGGCAAAAAGGATTTCGGTGTTAGATGTGCAAGGGAACGCATGGGCCGAGCATTTTGCCCGCCTCGGAGCCCTTTCCCACGCCTTGCCAGAGAAATATGTTGACGGGCTCGATCTCCAAATCGGAGCCGTGCAGTCTCACGCACGCTTCCTCGGGCTTGCGGTGGCCAGGATTGCAGAGCTTGGACTCTGGAGCCAGGAGCGGGGTGAACGGCCTCCCAGCGGCCCGCGCGCGGCCCTTCTGGATTCGTCTCAGCACCAGTTTGTACGTTTTCCGGACACCGGCGAGGTCCGTTGCAAGGAATGCAATCGATCGGCATGCACTGAGCTCACGCTTCGCTCTCTTCGGAATCGTTCGCACGGACTGTGTGAGCCCACGCCTGAGCGTAGGCTCGGGGCTGCACTGTATCTGGAGGATTCCAGGCGCAGGGGGCGTTTCTTCCACGAGGGAGCGGACGCCGCAGTGGGGTTTGCGCTCCTGGCCGCGTCCGCCCTTCACGTCGATGGGGAGGAGGCCGAGTCGGGTGAGCCGCCTGAGGGCGTGGTTGTGCCGATCCCCCCCATCGACATGAGCTGCTTCTCCGAGAGAGGCCACCAGGTGGTGCAGGTCGGGCACGCGCTCGTATGCCGCTGCTGCGCTTCCTTCTCACCCCGCTTGCGCGTGAGCCCCAAGTGCAAGCTTCGATCGGTACGCATGGGCTTCTCGAGGGAGAAGCGCCTCAAGAAGGCACCGTTGGCTGTTCTGGCCAAGGTGCTTGCGGGGTTCCACCCCACAACGGGCGCGTCGCTCGCCTCCCCTCCCCTCCCCGCTTCCTCGTTCTCTTCTCCTCCTCCTCCTCCTCCTCCTCCTCCTCCCCGCTTCCTCGTCCTCTCCTCCTCCTCCTCCTCCTCCTCTTCCTCCGCCGCAGGAGGTGCAGGGCGAGTCCCCGCCGCCTACCGTTCGGCAGCGGCGCGCGGGAAGCAAGGCACCCTGCGCAAAACGTAGCGCCGCGCAGGCAGCCCGCTCGGGCCAGGCCCGTTGGCTTTCTCGCTCGACCGCCCCGACTCGGTCTCGGTGGCTTGCGTCAGCGTCGTGTCTCAAGTTTCTCGGGCGTTTTCGGTTTTTGCTTGACGACTCGATGTGGGTTCTGCTCCTCCTAATCCTCCTCCTCCTCCTCCTCCTCCTCCTCCTCCTCCTCCTTCTCCTCCCTCCACCGCCCGCCCCATGTCCCGACCCTGTGGCAGGGTCATCAGCTCGTCGTTGTCGTTGTCGCCGTGGTCGTCGTCGTGGTCGTCGTGGTGGTCGTCGTCGTGGTCGTCGTGGGTCGGCGGCACCGGCCGCAAGGCCTTCACAACAAGGAACGAGGCCCCTTTTTGGGGCAAGAGCCAGGGTGCACAAGGAGGTTTCGAGGAGCAGCCATCGGAGGACCCAAGGAATATCAAGCCCCTTCCGAACCCAAACTTTGGACGCCCGAAAGGGGCACGGAAAGAATGGGCACAATACCCAACAACAAATGCTGTCCCAAACCAACAGCGGCCGCTGTTGGGCAGGCGGCCTTCTGTCTCGAGTGGACACAGGCCGCGGCGGCGTGGACAGCGAGTCCTGTTCGAAATGAACAGGATCCGCTGTTGGTCATTCTACCCATAAAGGGGAACTGGGACACACAAATAAATACACACAAATAAACATATCCCCCATATTTTCCCATATTTTCTGTGTTTTTGTCTTCCCCCCCACTTCCCATATTTTCCCATATTTTTGCGGGAATCGCCGATTAATTATGTCTGTGTGTTTCTTTCCCTCCTGAACCCACTCTCTCCGTGCCCCTTCCGAACCCGCCGAACTGCTCCTTCTTTCGGCGTCTTGCCTCAGCCTTCGCACCGCGCAGCGCGGCGCGCGCCGCGCGGTGCCCGCGCCGACGGCAGGCGGCCGGCGGCGCTCCGCCAGGACCGCCCACGGCCCACGGCCCAGGCCGCGGCGCGCGCAGCGCGCAGCGCGGCAGCGCGCAGCGCGGAGCGCGGAGCGCGGAGCGCGGAGCGCGGAGCGCGGAGCGCGGAGCGCGAAGCGCATGCTTCTGAAGGGGCCCCAGGACACACAAATACATGCACACAAATGACCGGATTCCCCAGCTTCTCCCGCACGTTCTGGGTTCCTGTCTTCCCCCCCACCTCCCACATGCTTGCCCATATCATCTTCCTGGGGGTCGACGACGACTGGCGTCTCTGTGTGTGTTTTCTCCCTCCGGAGCTTCGCCAGTCGGGGATGCACTGACCCGGGTCAGTGCAAACCCGAGTCGGTCGGGCTCTGCAGGCCCCTGCAGCGTCCTGCAGCATACTGCCGGACCCTGCGCGCCAGCCCGGCAAGATCGGTGCGCCCCTGGCTCCGCGGGAGCCTGCAAGGTCGGGCGCCCTGGCGCCGATCCGCCGCCTGCATCGACCCCAGCCTCTTGCAGCTCGAGCCAGCCTCGTCCTGGGCCCCATCCCAGGCGGATCTGGCTCCGCCGTCGTCGGCGCGTCGCCGTCGGGGCGGACAGAGCCCAGCCGTCGGAGCTCTGGGCCAGCTTCGTCCTGGGCCCCGTCCCGGGAGGCCCGCTCGCGGGCCGCAGGGCCCTCGTGCCGCAGCTCCGCCCGGCGCGCGCAGGGTGTGCCGCCCCGCTGCTCGGGAGCTCATGCTGAGCATAAGCCACACGCACTCCCACCAGCCCTTTAGTAGGGCGCGAATGGTGTACAGTCAAAAACCCGAATGGGGACGCGCGGTAAGGACGCAAGACCCTTGGAAGCCGAAGTTGGGATTTTTGGGGCGGCGGACGACGAACACCTCAAGGACGCAAGAGCAAGGAAGAGCAAGGACGCAAGGGTACCCTGAGCAAAGTCGCGCGTCCTTATTAGGGTTTTTTCCCGGAAAGGGCATGAGCCCAGGGTTCTCTTTTAGTTGGTAAACCTAATCCCCCGGTGCCTGCTTGAGGGAGGCCGGCGAATTTTTTCCCTGATAAATAACGAGGTCGAAGGAGGCCGGCGAATTAAAATTTGAGGATGTCTCGAGCGAAACGCTTGTTTTTGAAATCCCGATCGATAAATCACAGGGTGCGGGCCACTTTTTCGTGTGTTGAGGATGTCTCGAGCGAAACGCTTGCTCCGCAGAGTTTGCCGAGGATGTCTCGAGCGAAACGCTTGTTTTGCAGAGCCGACCGCGACGCGGAAAAGCGCCCCGCGCGAAGGAATTTCGATGATGTCTCGACTAATTCCTTTGTTTTTGTACGATTTCCTGGAATTTTGGCAGGATGTCTCGAGCGAAATGCACGACCACACCCCAGCACGACCACGCCCCAGCACGACCACGCCCCAGCCCACCACGCCCCAGCACGACCCCACCCCAGCACGACCACCCCCCCAGCACGACCACACCGCAGCACGACCACCCCCCAGCACGCCCACCCCCCAGCACGACCACTCCCCAGCACGAGCACACCGCCTTGGTTGAGTGGTTGCCTGCACGACCACACCCCAGCACGACCACACCCCAGCACGACCACACCCCAGCACGACCAGCAAGACGCACGACCGCACCCCAGCACGACCTTACCACAGCACGACCACACCCCAGCACGACCACGCCCCAGCACGACCACGCCCCAGCACGACCACGCCCCAGCACGACCACGCCCCAGCACGACCACCCCCCAGCACGACCACCCCCAGCACGACCACCCCCCAGCACGACCACCCCCCAGCACGACCACACCCCAGCACGACCACTCCCCAGCACGACCACACCCCAGCACGACCATCCCCAAATCCACAGGGTGCGACCCACCCCAGCACAGCACGACCACACCCCAGCACGACCCCACCCCAGCACGACCCCACCCCAGCACGAACACGCCCAGCACGACCACACCCCAGCACGACCACACCCCAGCACGACCCCACCCCAGCACGACCCCACCCCAGCACGACCATACCCCAGCACGACACACCCCAGCACGACCCGACCCCAGCACGACCCTACCCCAGCAAGACCACACCCCAGCACGACCACACCCCAGCACGACCCACCACAGCACGACCAGCACGACCCCACCCCAGCAAGACCCACCCCAGCACGACCACACCCCAGCACGACCTTACCACAGCACGACCACACCCCAGCACGACCACGCCCCAGCACGACCACGCCCCAGCACGACCACGCCCCAGCACGACCACACCCCAGCACGACCACACCCCAGCACGACCACACCCCAGCACGACCACACCCCAGCACGACCACACCCCAACACGACCACGCTCCACACCCCAGCACGACCACACCCAGTCGCACCCCCGTGGAATGTTTCGTGGGGTGTCTGGTTGAGTGGTTGCCTGTTCGTGGGGTGTCTCGTGGAATGTTTCACGGGGTGTCTCGTGGAATGTTTCGTGAGGTGTCTCGTGGGTTGTTTCGTGAGGTGTCTCCTGGGATGTTTCGCGGGGTGTCTCGTGGGATGTTTCGTGAGGTGTCGCCCAGTTGGATATCGTGAAAACGTGACCATGCTGCACATGTCTATATCCCTTTCCGGGTTCGTGGGTCCATCATGTTACTGCTCTGGATCATATCTGAATGGTGAGTGCGGTGCGTCGGTCCTGGGCAGAGCCCCCGGCATCACATGCAGAGGCAGAGGGAAAACGAAACCAGAGCAGAGGCAGAGAGAAAACGAAGCCAAAGCAGGGGGCAGAGAGAAGACAAAACCAGAGAGACGGAGAGGCAGAGGCAGAGGCGGAGACGCAGAGGCGGAGAGAAAACGAAATCAAAGCAGGGGCACGCGGGCTAGGAATTGTCCCTAGCGCGGGGATCTGAGCACAGGAAGAGAATCCCACCAGCCCTTTAGGGCGTGAGTGGTTTAGCGAGCTTCCTCTTCCAACCCTGCTTCCCCTTCAGGGGGGAGGGGCTCATCACTGATCCTATGAATGAGAACCCCCTCCCCTAGGCGACTGGCAGCCAACCAGGACCAATGCGCAGCCACCCCGCGATCACTGTGCACCGGCTTCTGCCCAGGGGACGGCGGGGGTGCTGGCGTGCTGCTTGCCGTGTGCAGGCCCACCAGACACTATGATGGCCACACCGCCGCGACTGCGCTCTGGTTCTCGATTAGGGCGGCAGGGGGGCCGATACCTTTCCCGATGTGCACTGCCACGTGCGCAGGCGCACCTGGCACACGCTGCGCGAGCCCCGAACGTGGCGCCCACGGCGCGGCTGGAGCATGCGGCACACATGGCGCACGTGGATCCCGCAGCAGGCGTGCACGGGCACGCTTGGGCCGCAGGGGTTCCTGGCGCACCTGGCGTGCCTGGCACGCGTGGCGCACCTCGCCCCAGCGTTGCGCACATGGGGTCTGCTTTGGTTCCCATTAGCTGTCCATCCAAAGAAGACAGCTAAACGTACTGCGGTTCGGGTGCTACTTCTGTGGTGGGAGGTCGGGTGGGAGTCAGCGAGACGGCTTGCGGGCGGCGAGGGTGCCTGGACCCCTCCCCCTACCCCCCCTGGACTTGGACGGCGGTGTGTCGCGAGGCGTTGGAGCGTCCAAGATGGCCTCGGCGACAAGGCCAAAATCATTGTTGATGTTATGAAGGTTTGGGGCCAATTTGAGCCTCACGGGGGGGGGGGCTAATTGAGAGCCCCTCTTTTCCCGGAAAGGGCGCCGGCCCAGGGTTCTCTTTTACTATGTAAACATGTCCCCCGGTGCCAACTTGAAGGAGGCCGGCGGATTTTTTCCCTGATAAATATCGAGGTCGAAGGAGGCCGGCGGATTAAAATTTGAGGATGTCTCGAGCGAAACGCTTGTTTTTCAGAATTTGTTGAGGATGTCTCGAGCGAAACGCTGGTTTTGCAGAGTTGGGGATGTCTCGAGCGAAACGCTTGGTTTCAGAATTTGTTGAGGATGTCTCGAGCGAAACGCTGGTTTTGCAGAGCCGACCGCGACACGGAAAAGCGCTCCTCGCGCAGGAATTCCGAGGATGTCTCGACTAATTCGTTTGTTTTTGTACGATTTCCTTGAATTTTGGCAGGATGTCTCGAGCGAAATGCACGACCCCACCCTAGCACGACCATACCCCAGCACGACCACACCCCAGCACGACCAGACCCCAGCACGACCCACCCCAGCACGACCCCACCCCAGCACGACCATACCCCAGCACGACCACGCCCCAGCACGACCAGACCCCAGCACGACCCTACCCCAGCAAGACCACACCCCAGCACGACCACACCCCAGCACGACCTCACCACAGCACGACCACACCCCAGCATGACCACACCCCAGCACGACCACGCCCAGCACGACCACGCCCCAGCACGACCACACCCCAGCACGACCACACCCCAGCACGACCACACCCCAGCACGACCACACCCCCGCACGACCACACCCCAGCACCAGCACGACCACACCCCAGCACGACCCGATCGATAAATCACAGGGTGCGGACCACCCCAGCACGACCACACCCCAGCACGACCCCACCCCAGCACGACCCCACCCCAGCACGACCACGCCCCAGCACGACCACTCCCCAGCACGACCACACCCCAGCACGACCACACCCCAGCACGACCCCACCCCAGCACGACCCCACCCTAGCACGACCACACCCCAGCACGATCACACCCCAGAACGACCACACCCCAGCACGACCCCACCCCAGCACGACCCCACCCCAGCACGACCACACCCCAGCACGACCACACCCCAGCAGGACCCCACCCCAGCACGACCCCACCCCAGCAACCCCAGCAAGACCACACCCCAGCACGACCACACCCCAGCACGACCTCACCACAGCACGACCACACCCCAGCACGACCACGCCCCAGCACGACCACGCCCCAGCACGACCACGCCCCAGCACGACCACCCCCCAGCACGACCACCCCCCCAGCACGACCACCCCCCAGCACGACCACCCCCCAGCACGACCACACCCCAGCACGACCACTCCCCAGCACGACCACACCGCCTTGGTTGAGTGGTTGCCTGTCGTCGTGGAATGTTTCGTGGGGTGTCTCGTGGAATGTTTCGCGGGGTGTCTCGTGGAATGTTTCGTGAGGTGTCTCGTGGAATGTTTCGTGAGGTGTCTCGTGGGATGTTTCGTGAAGTGTCTCGTGGGATGTTTCGTGAGGTGTTGCCCAGTTGGGTATCGTGAAAACGTGTCCATGCTCCACATGTCTATATCCCTTTCCGGGTTCGTGGGTCCATCATGTTTTTGATCGAACAACTCCAAGACGGCCCCAAGATGGCCCCCGAGGCTCCCGAGAGTGCCCCAAGAAGGCCCCAAGAGACACCCAGGAGGCCCCAAGAGGCTCCCCCGAGGCACCCAAGACGCTTCAAGAGGCACCCAGGGTCACCAAGAGGCCCCCAAGACGTCCCGACGACGCTCTCGAGAGACATCCGACGAGACTCCGAGAAACATCCAAGAGGCCTCTGGCCTTCTTGTTCGCCCTCCTCCTCCTCCTCCTCCTCCTCTTCCTCTTCCTCATCCGCCTAATCCTCCTCCTCCTCCTCCGTTCCATTCCCCTTCCTCCCTCCTCCTCCTCCTCCTCCTCCTCCTCCTCCTCCTCGTCCTCGTCCTCGTCCTCGTCCTCCTCCTCCGCCTCCTCCTCCTCCTCCTCCTCCGGTTCCTCATCTGTCCTCCTCCTCCTCTTGAAGTATGACGGCTTCTAACATTTATTCCCATGCGTGCTCCCCCACATGCCTGATCAGGACAACTCTCCCGGTCATCGTTTCTGGATGGGCTGGTGGGGTTACGCGAAGCGTCTTGAGTAGGATTCCCATCCGTTGCACCCCTGTGGGGTGACCTGAGACAGGTGAAGTTGGAAGTTCCATGAAGGCGGAGGTGGCCAAGGCTAGAATTATCCCGGCAAAGCAACCTAACAGCGATGTGTAGGAGCATATCTAGAAGCATTCCCCTTAAGATTCAAATGCTGTTCTCGCAGTCGTAGTCGCATTCGCGATGACAGTCGCAGCGGCAACGGCAGTCGCAGTCACAGCCTCAGCCTGCCTCAGCCTCAGCCTCAGCCTGCCTCAGCCTCAGCCTCAGCCTGCTTCAGCCTCAGCCTCAGTCTGCCTTCAGCCTCAGCCTGCCTCAGCCTGCCTCAGCCTCACCCTGCATCAGCCTCAGCCTCAGCCTCAGCCTGCCTCAGCATCAGCCTGCATCAGCCTCAGCCTGCCTCTGCCTCAGCCTCAGCCTGCTTCAGCCTCAGCCTCAGTCTGCCGTCGGCCTCGGCCTCAGCCTCAGCCTGCCTCAGCCTCAGCCTGCATCAGCCTCAGCCTCAGCCTCAGCCTGCCTCAGCATCAGCCTGCCTCAGCCTCAGCCTCAGCCTGCCTCAGCCTCAGCCTCAGCCTGCTTCAGCCTCAGCCTCAGTCTGCGTTCAGCCTCGGCCTCAGCCTCAGCCTGCCTCAGCCTCAGCCTGCATCAGCCTCAGCCTCAGCCTCAGCCTCAGCCTGCCTCAGCATCAGCCTGCCTCAGCCTCAGCCTCAGCCTGCCTCTGCCTCAGCCTCAGCCTGCTTCAGCCTCAGCCTCAATCTGCCCGCAGCCTCGGCATCAGCCTCAGCCTGCCTCAGCCTGAGCCTGCCTCAGCCTCAGCCTCAGCTCTTCAGCATCAGCCGGCTCAGCCTCAGCCTAGCGGGCCTCAGCCTCAGCCTGCTTCAGCCTCAGCTCAGGTCTGCCTTCAGCTCGGCTCAGCCTCCCGCCTGCCTCAGCCTCAGCCTGCATGACGGCCTCAGCCTCAGCCTCAGCCTCAGCCTGCCTTGGCATCAGCATGCCTCAGCCTCTGCCTCAGCTGCCTCAGCCTCAGCCTCAGCTGCTTCTACTCAGCCTCGGTCTGCCATACCTGAAACGCCCTCAGCCTCAGCCTGCCTCAGCCTCAGCCTCAGCCTGCCTTCAGCCTCGGCCTCAGCCTCAGCCTGATCAGCCTCAGCCTGCCTCAGCCTCAGCCTCAGCCTGCCTCAGCCTCAGCCTCAGCCTGCTTCAGCCTCAGCCTCAGCCTGGCTTCAGCCTCGGCCTCAGCCTCAGCCTGCCTCAGCCTCAGCCTGCATCAGCCTCAGCCTCAGCCTCAGCCTGCCTCAGCATCAGCCTGCCTCAGCCTCAGCCTCAGCCTGCCTCAGCCTCAGCCTCAGCCTGCTTCAACCTCAGCCTCAGTCTGCCTTCAGCGTCGGCCTCAGCCTCAGGCTGCCTCAGCCTCAGCCTGCATCAGCCTCAGCCTCAGCCTCAGCCTGCCTCAGCATCAGCCTGCCTCAGCCTCAGCCTCAGCCTGCCTCAGCCTCAGCCTCAGCCTGCTTCAGCCTCAGCCTCAGTCGGCCTTCAGCCTCGGCCTCAGCCTCAGCCTGCCTCAGCCTCAGCCTGCCTCAGCCTCAGCCTCAGCCTGCCTCAGCGTTCAAAATGTGGCCCGGGAATGGAGTTCTGGGAACTCGAAGAACACGAAGTGGCCTGCAGTTGGCTCCGGGCATTCAAAATCATGCCCAGGAATGGAGTTCTGGGAACTTGAAGAGCACGAAGTGGCCTACAGTTGGCTCCGGGCATCCAAAATGTGGCCCGGGAATGGAGTTCTGGGAAATCGAAGAGCACGAAGTGGCCTACAGTTGGCTCCGGGCATCCAAAATGTGGCCCGGGAATGGAGTTCTGGGAAGTCGAAGAGCACGAAGTGGCCTACAGTTGGCTCCGGGCATTCAGAATGTGGCCCGGGAATGGAGTTCTGGGAAAAAGCACGAAGTGTGTGACTGTATGCGAAAAACGATCCCCCCCGGCAAACCCCAACGGCTCCCCAACGGCTGCCCAGACCCCCCTGTGGAGTAATGTGCTGCTCTCTTTTTAGCCCATTAGAAACCTATCAGTCTTCGCTGTTAGGTAAAAACTGGCGGGGGCAGAGTCGAGCCCGAAACTGCTGGATCTGTGTCGCCGGGACCCTGGGAGCACGAGAGGGAGACTGCAACTGGCCAAAGCAGGAAAGAGTGAATAGAGGCCTCCCACATGGGGTCCGAGCAGATGGTCTGGAGGATCGCGCCGCAGCGCCGATGCATCGCCGACGCATCGGCGGTGCATCGGTGATACGTCGGCGCGGTCGGCGATGCATCGGCGACATCGGCATAAAGAAAACCAAGCTCCACATCGAGCCGCATCGCCAGTGCACTGACACATCGCCGATGCGGCGCGATCCCGCCGACCCCGTCCGCCCCGGCCCCGTCCAGCAGGTCTGCTCCCGCGGCCACCCGTTTCAAGCCATCCCCACGAGAGGGGGTCGCGCGCCGCGGGGGCCGGCGAGCGCGAGCGCCGCCGTGCGCGCGCGCGGCGAGGGCAGCCGACGATGTTGACAGAGCGAGAGAGAGAGAGAGAGCGAGAGCGAGAGAGAGAGAGAGAGAGAGAGAGAGCGAGAGAGAGAGAGAGAGAGCGATATTGACAGAGCGAGAGAGAGAGAGAGAGAGTTCGGTGGCAGTTCGTGGGAGCCTCCCATACAGTCGGGGCGTTGACCTAAGGAACCCTGAATAAGGAACGAGGCCCCTTTTTTTCCATACGTTAACCTTCGATTTCCTGTCGGAAACATAAGGAAAGCCTCAGGCAAGCTGTGAGACACTTAAGGAACGCGGAGCCCCTCCCCAACGAAAAGGGTTCCTTCTTCAGGGCCCCGACTGTACCATCTTGCTGGCTCTTGCGAGTCGACGTGAATCGGCGCTGGTCGACGCATGTTCCCTCTGTCGATTGGTTCTGGGGCAGCTACTATGTGCTGAAGCAGCTCGAGCTTACGCTCCAGATCAGTTCGGTGAGGACCCGAATGCCAGGGAGGACTCGATCCACAACGCTATATAGAGCACACTCGCGGCATGGCACATCGCAGTTCAGCACGGCGAGGAGGGGGGGGAAGTCCTAGGAGGGGAGGCAGATCCAGCCGCGGCGACGAGGGCGTCAGGAAAGGCCGAACCAGCCGAAGAGGACCAGGAAAAAACGAAAAGCGTCAGAACCCCCTCCCCCCTCCTCCTCCCCCCTCCTCCCTCGTCCTCACTCCTCCTCCCTCCTCCTCCCTCCTCCCTCCTCCTCCTCTTCCCTCCCCCTCCTCCTCCTCCTCCCCTGCGCTCCACGCAGCTCATCACAACTGCAGCCCCTGACGCCAACATGTTCTACTGCGTTAAGAACATGTTGGCGTCACTTGGCTTGGCTTGCCATTTGGCTTGCCTTACGTAAAAAACATTGCTGGCGGCAACTTATCCTCCTCCTCCTCCTCATCCTACTCCTTCTCCTCCTTCTCCTCCTCATCCTCCTCCTTCTTCTTTCTCCCCCCTCCTCCTCCTTCTCCCCCTCCTCCTGGGCCACGACGTGCGAGCGGTGCCGAAGCGTCGTGCAGGCAGGCAAGACGATACCTTCGATACCACTAAGACCAGCCCAGCAGGGCTCGCTGTCCGGGCCGCCGCGGCCTGTGTCCATTTGAAAGACAGAAGGCCGCCTGCCCAACAGCGGCCGCGGATGGTTTTGGACAACACTCGTTGTTGGGCGTTGTGCCCATTCTTTCGGTACCCGTTTCGGGTGTCCAAGGAGAGGGGCGAATAGCCCAGGGGGGAGCAGCACACGTATCCAGGGGTGCCGATGATGTATGTCTTCGACACGGCTTCCAGGCGAATGCGTGCGGTGCCCGCCCTTGGGCCGTTCGCCCCCGTCGCCGCCGCCGGCGGCGGGCCGCCGGGCTCGCAGAAAGGGCGGAGACCGAGCCCAGGAGGCGCCCGCGCCGGCCGAGAGGGGCACCAGCGGTCGGGCGCAAAACGGAACGCAGGAGGGGGACAAAAACGCCCACGGACACAGTTCATCGTCGATGCCCCAGAAGAAATGGGGGGGAACACATGGGAAGTGGGGGGGAGGACGAGAGCCCAGAAGATGTGGGAAACTGTTGGGGATCCTGCTGTTTGTGTCTATCTATTTGTGTGTCCCAGGGCCCCTTCAAGAACGAGCAGCCAGGAGCATTCGGACCTGGAGAAAGGCCGACCGTCAGTGGCCGTTCTGTGCGGGCTCCACAGGGCCGTTCCGTACAGGCACGGCTCGTAGGGAGAGCGGGCAATGCTTAGTTCAAACGGCAGTAGTAATGGCAGCATGAGTGCTCCAGATTTCGTAATTAAGGGAGGGGGGTCTCATTTCGGGGGGGTCTCTTCCAGGCTATCTTGGAGGGCCTGGGGGGTCTGGGGACGATGTTTTGGAGGGTTCTCCCACGGGGGAGGTCTGAAATGGCTTGTCTTGGAGGGTCCAGACCCGAACCTTTTATTACGAAATCTGGAGTAGCAGTCCTGATGCTTGTAGTGGTATCGGCAGTGGTTGAGGCGGCGGCCGTGCTAGTGGTGGTGATGTGAGTGACCGTACCTGTAATGGTGACGGCGACGGTGGCGGTGAGACAGCAGTAGCAGTGCAATCTAGGTGGTTACTGGCGGTAATGACAGTAATGCCAGTGATCGAACAGATGGTGTTCACACCCCACAAGTTGAACAACTGACCTGCGAGCTCCTGCTTTGTCCAGGCACCAGAGGATCGGCTCCGCTTGGCCTCACGAGGAGAAGGATGAGGAGGCAGGATGAAACGAGTGCCTAGTAGCTAGCTGCCGCCCGAGCGAGGCTCGGAAGGAGGGGATAGCCACTCCCAGAGTGCGACCGTGCCTGCTCGCCAAAATCCTTAACGCTTCGCGTATCCCCACCAGCCCATCCAGAAACAATCGCCAGGCGAGTTGAGGTGTTGTTGCGAGAGGCTCTCGGAGGTCTCTTGTGGCCATCTTGGGGCTCTCTTGGGGTCCTCTTGGGGTCCTGTTGGGGTCCTCTTGGGGCCCTCTTGGGGCCCTCTTGGGGCTCTTTCGGGGCCATATTGGGGCCCTCTTGGGGCTCTTTGGGGGAGTCTGAGAGGTCTCTTGGGACCGCTTTGGGCCCCATGGCTCAGCCCCCCCCCCATCGGAGGCTCAAAGGCCGTCTTGGGGCCCTCTTCTTGGGGCGGGGCTCTCTTGGGGCGCTTGGGCGTTCTTGGGGCCCTCTTGGTGCCTCTTGGGCCCCTCTTGGGGCTCTCTTGGGCCATCTTGGGGCGATCTTGAGGCCTCCGAGGCCCATCGGAAGCGAAAAGGCGAGAAGGCCAAAAACACTGATTTTCCTTAAGTTTTGGAGCCATTTGGGCCTCTCAGAGGGGTCCTTGGAGGGCTCGGTGGGCACTTGAATTCGTCTTGGGGCCGTCTCGGGGCCTCTTGGAGGTATGTCGGAGATTATCTTGAGCCATCTTGAGCTATCGTGCGCCATCTTGGGCTCTCGGAGGGCCTCTTGGAGCCATCTTGGGCCATCTTGGACGCTCTAACCCCTCCGTCTCTAAACCACCTACGCCCAGAGGGCTGGTGGGATAACCTCTTCGCCCCTGGTCACCCTCCCTCACCCTCCCCCCCTCCCCTCACCCTCCCCCTCCTCAGCCTCCCCCCTTCCCCTCACCCTCCCTCACCCTCCCTAACCCTCCCCCCCCTCCCTCACCCTCCTCCCCTCGCCCCTCCTGTCTTCGCCTCCTCCCCCTCCCCTCACCTCTTCCTCCTACTCATCCTCCAACAAGCTGTGACTCCAAGAGCCTCCCTTCCCCCCTCCTCCTCCCACTTCTTATCCTCCTCCCCCTCGCGCGGGCGCCGCCCCCGCCGGGCCGCCTCCGGCGCGCCGGCAGGTGGTCGACGCGGCGGTCGACGTCGTCGGCGAGGGGCCGGCGAGGGGAGGAGGGGGGGAGGAGACGACGACGACGACGACGACGACGACGACGACGACGACGACGACGACGACGTAGATGACAACGATGAGCACTACGACGACCACGACGACGAGGTCGGCTGGTTCGGCCACAGGGGGAGACGACGACGTCAAGGACGACGACGACGACCACGACCACGACGCGATCGTACCCCCTGCGATCCACATAAAAACGTGGTGGAACCACGTTCCCCCTGCAATCCACATATAAACGTGGTGGAACCACGTCCCCCTTGTTTCATTTTGTTTCACTTAAGGCCCCTATGTTTCACTTAAACCCCATGGGTAAAACCCCAATGGTAATGATGATGGTGCGTGCCGTGTCGGGAGAGGCCGTGCATGCCTACGCGTTTTTTTCCCGGAAAGGGCTTGAGCCCAGGGTTCTCTTTTAGATGGTTTCCCCCGGGTTTGACGGGAAGAGGGCCGGCGAATTTCTTTTGCGATAAATAACGAGTGGGAAGAGGGCCGGCGAATTAAAATTTGAGGATGTCCCTAGCGAAACGCTTGTTTTTCAGAATTTATTGAGGATGTCTCGAGCGAAACGCTTGTTTTGTGTTGTAGATTGTCCTCTCCTGGGGACCTGAATTCTGAGGATCTCTCAAGTGGATTGCTTGTTTTCACGTGCCCAGGTCTTGAGGATGTCTCGAGCGAGACGCTTGGTTTCACGCCTCCAGGTGGCCCAGACAGATGTCTAGCATGAGGATTTGTTGAGGATGTCTCGAACCAGAGGCTTATTTTCACGTGTCCAGGTCGCCCAGGCGGATGTCTAGCATGAGCATTTGTTGAGGATGTCTCGAGCGAGACGCTTGTTTGCACGTGTCCAGGTTGCCCAGGCGGATGTCTAGCATGAGGATGTGCTGACAACGTCTTGAGCGAAACGCGTGTTTTCACGTGTCCAGGTCGCCCAGGCACAGCACAGCCCTCGGCACGGTACATCAATATCGATACCCTTAGCATTGCAGCCTGGCATGTTGCCTGGCACGTTCCGCGGAGCGTCCCGTGGCGAGTCCCCCTGGCACGTCGCGCGGTGCACGTCCATTGGCACGTTCCGTAGCGCGTCCCCTTGGCACGTCCCGCGGTGCGTGCCCATGGCACGTACCCCTGTCACGTCGCCTGGCGCGTCCCTTGGGACGTTCCGCGGCGCGTCCTCCTGGCATGTCCCCTCTGTCGATTGGTTCTGGGGCAGCTACCATCTGCTCAGGCAGCTCGAGCTTACGATCCAGATCAGTTCGGTGAGGACCCGAATGCCAGGGAGGACTCGATCCACAACGCTATATAGAGCACAATCGCGGCATGGCACATCGCAGTTCAGCACGGCGTAGCACAGCACAGCCGTCGGCACGGTACATCAAGATCGATACACTCAACTATGCACCTTGGCACGTTCCTTGGCGCGTTCCGTGGCGAGTCCACCTGGCACGTTGCGCGGCGCGTCCCCTGGCACGTCCCTCGGCACGTCCATTGGCACGTTCCGTAGCGCGTCCCCTTGGCACGTCCCGCGGTGCGTCCCCATGGCACGTCCCCTGGCACGTCGCCTGGCGCGTCCCTTGGGACGTTCCGCGGCGCGTCCTCCTGGGCTCACGAAGCCTTCCTGCACGGGGCTCGAGGTGCGCGCCGGGCCTCTAAGGTCTAGGCGCTGCAGGAGGTCATCGAAGCCAGGTCGGATGCTTCCCCCTCCGCCTTAGTGCACGATGCCATGGAGGACTGAAGGAGATCTGGAGGATCCATGAACTGGAGCCGCTGCATCTGCCCTCGGATGCGCCCTCCTGGGACGACCTGCCTGACGCGTCGGTGAAGCAGCTCAGGGCGGCTCTGGCGAGTTTCTCTTGGTCCACGGCTTCGGGGCAATTGCACATCTCACCTAGGACTTTCTCGTTCCTGTCGGACGTGGCTTTGGAGAGTCTGATTGCGCTGTTTCGGCGTTGTGAGACGCTACTGCGCTGGCCTTCCCAGCGGATCCTGAATGAGCTTGTCCTGTTGCCCAAGGATGGCGGCGGTCATCGCGTGATCACGCTGGTGACTGGTGCAGTCCTTGGTGCGGGTGTAGAATCGCATGCGCAAGGAATTGTCCGCGACGTGGCTGGCCGAACATCCCAGTCCGCTCATGTTCGGCACTGCATGTCCTGGCAACACCAGCTCGGATTCGGCCTTCCAGCACAACCTGCATGCTGAGACGAAGACGTCGCTGGGGGGCCACTCGGTGACCGTCCTCTACGACGCCTACAAGTGTTTCGAGTTGGTGAGGCCAGATGCCATGCTCGCGGAGGCAAGGGCCCTCTGCTTCCCGCTGCGCCTGCTGTGGATGCTGCTGGCCTACTTCGCAGAACCTCGTTACTTGCGCGCCTATGGTTGTTGCAGTCTGACCTACCGCCCCTGGCAGGGAGTGCTGGCGGGGTGCACGCATGCCACGACGTCGGTTGCAGTGCTGACGTACCGTGTGCTGCATCGTGTCAAGTTGACCTCGGATTCGGTCATCCCGAGGTCCTTCATCGACGACGTCAGTCTCCACTGGCTGGGCCAGCGAGCCGAAGAGGCACGCACATTGCTCCAGGCTGCTCGTGTGTTTTGCGAGGAGGTGAAGCCCCTCGGTTTTCTCCTCCAGCCCGCCAAGAGCGGATTTGTCTCTGCAACGCTCCAGGCGGCCAAAGGGTTAAGCTTGGGTGCGCCTGCGCTCAAGGTCAAAAATCGGCGGCATATGCGCAACCTTGGACATGAGCTTCCTGGGACGGGTCGGAGGCGCCAGTGGGAGGGGGTCCGGTTTGGGAGACTTCGACAGCGCTGGCACAGAGTGGTTTCTCTGCGGAACGCCGTCGGTTCGAAGGTTGCCGGCTTGTGGAGGAGTGGCCTTCTCAGTTCGGCCGCTCATGGGGCGGCCGTCTCTGGGATCCCAGATGCACGGCTGCGCGAGCTCCGGCACAAGGCCGCCTCCCCGGTAGGAGCAAGGGGGGGCAGCAGCAGCATCACTTTGTTTTTGGCCACCCAGAAAGATCATTTTTACGATCCTATTATATATATATGTATATTTATATATGTTCATATGTTTATATATATATATATATATATATATATATATGTATGTATATATATATGTATCATTGCACGCTTGAGCCCGTCATGCAATATGTGCGTGTTATTTGGGACCAGTCCGTCCCCCTCGGTAAGTGGGAAAGGGCTTGGCGACTTTTGGAGCCTCGCCTGCTGGCCAGACCTGCGTGGCGAGGGGTCCGGAGTCTGCTCTCCAATGCTTTTCTCACTCTCAAGAGTCGGGTGGTCCATGGTCTCCTCCACTCTTGTCCGGGATGATCTGGGGACTGCGCATTCGTTGCTCACCACCCCTCCTAGAGATTTTAAGCAGTATTTGATAGCAGGTATTGAGCGCTGGCAGCATCGGCGCATTCTCGAGCACCATTCTGACCACAATCCAGGGGGTCTCCGCTTGTGGCACCGATGCTTGAGGGCCTGCCTTTGGAGCAAAGGAGGGGTCCGTCGCGTGGCGGCTGGCGGGCTGCGAACGCTCTGGTCAGGAGCGTGTTGGCCCAAAGAACGGCAACATCGCCATGGGCTGGTCGCCTCTCCCGCGTGCCTGGCCTGCGGTGCTCCGCAGGGTACTCCAGGGCACGAGCATTTTGATTGTGCTCCCCTCCTCGCTTGTCAGGAGGAGGAGGAGGAGGAGGAGGAGGAGGAGGAGGAGGAGGAGGAACCCCCTTTTTCCGAGGCTGCTCTGACCACGCGCGAGTTCTGGAGAGACAAGGGTTTTTCGGGATTCGGTGCGTGCTGGGACAGATTTGGTATCACGACAGGTCTTCCTGTCGAGCCCAGCCTGCCCGCTCCCGTCCCTGATTCTCTGCCAATTTAGTATTGGGGGGATTGGTCGTCTATTCGGGCGGGATGGGGAGGCGTCGTCTGCACTGACGGTTCGGGGTTCGGGAACCGAGCTCCCGAGGGCACTCGCTGCGGCTGGAGCTGCGTGCAAGTGAATATCCACGGTGTGCCCACTAAAGCCGCATATGGAAGCCTTCCGGGGGGCTTGCAGTCCGTAGGCAGAGCAGAGCGAGTGGCGGGCCTCCGCGCCGTGCAACTCTTTCCGGGCACGGTGCTCATTGTCAGCGATTTGCACAGCTTTGTCCAGGAAGGTCGAGGGTGGGACCCCGAGTGCGTGCGAACTAAAAGTTTTTTTTTTTAATTGGGTCGGTGGCCGGTGACCCTGTGACCCGGTGACCCGGTGACCCGGTGACCCGGTGGGCTGGGTCAGCTGACCCGGTGACCCGGTGACCCGGTGACCCGGTGACCCGGAATTGACCCGGTGACCCGGTGGGGTGGGTCAGCTGACCCGGTGACCCGGTGACCCGGTGACCCGGTGGGGTGGGTCTGCTGACCCGGTGACCCGGTGACCCTGTGACCCGGTGGGGTGGGTCAGCTGACCCGGTGACCGACCCGGTGACCCGGTGACCCGGTGGGGTGGGTCAGCTGACCCAGTGACCCGGTGACCCAGTGACCCGGTGACCCGGTGACCCGGTGGGGTGGGTCAGCTGACCGGTGGGTGACCGGTGCCGGTGGGTGGGTCAGGGTGACCCGGTTGACCCGGTGAGCCCGGTGACCCGGTGACCCGGTGACCCGGTGGGTCAGCTGACCCGGTGACCCGGTGACCCGGTGGGTGGAGTGGGTCAGGTGGGCTGGCTCAGCTGACCCAGTGACCCGGTGACCCGGTGGGATGGGTCATGGGTGACCACGGTGACCCGGTGACCCGGTGACCTGGGTCAGCTGACCCGGTGACCCGGTGACCCGGTGACCCGGTGGGTGTGGGGTCAGCTGACCCGGTGACCCGGTGACCCGGTGACCCGGTGGTGGTGGGTCAGCTGACCCGGTGACCCGGTGACCCGGTGACCCGGTGGGGTGGGTCAGCTGACCCGGTGACGGTGACCCGGTGACCCGGTGGGTGGGTCAGCTGACCCGGTGACCCGGTGACCCGGTGACCCGGTGGGTGGGTCAGCTGACCCGGTGTTGAGCTGACCGGTGACCCGGTGACCCGTGACCCGGTGGGTGGGTCAGCTGACCCGGTGACCCGGTGACCCGGTGACCCGGTGACCCGGTGGAGTGGGTCAGCTGATCCCCTCCGGTGACCCGGTGAAAACCCGGTGACCCGGTGGGGTGGGTCAGCTGACCCGGTGACCCGGTGACCCGGTGACCCGCTGGGGTGGGTCTGACCCGGTGTGACCCGGTGACCTGGTGACCCGGTGACCCGGTGGAGCCGGGTCAGCTGACCCACCCCACCGGGTCACCGGGTCACCGGGTCACCGGGTCAGCTGACCCACCCCACTGGGTCACCGGGTCACCGGGTCACCGGGTCACCGGGTCAGCTGACCCACCCCGCCGGGTCACCGGGTCACCGGGTCAGTTGACCCACCCCACCGGGTCACCGGGTCACTGGGTCACCGGGTCAGCTGACCCACTCCACCGGGTCACCGGGTCACTGGGTCACCGGGTCAGCTGACCCACCCCACCGGGTCACAGGGTCACCGGGTCAGCTGACCCACCCCACCGGGTCACCGGGTCACCGGGTCACCGGGTCAGCTGACCCACCCCACCGGGTCACCGGGTCACCAGGTCACCGGGTCACCGGGTCACCGGGTCACCGGGTCAGCTGACCCACCCCACCGGGTCACCGGGTCACCGGGTCAGCTGACCCACAGAATCCTCTGCAAATTAAGCCAGATTCACACTGCCGAGGCGAGATTCCCGTCTAATTTAGGTCAGTCGCGCGGGGAGCGCTCCCCAAAAAAGAAGCGCTCAATAAAAACATCTCAATATGTGCTGCTGAGTCCTATCCGTCCCCGCATGGTCCCAAATGTCTTCAAGACGGCGTCAACGACCAGACACGGCTCTGATATCTGCCATTCTGATAGAGAGGGCCGACGGCAGAGGGCGCAGTCCTTCTGGATAACACAGGAGCAGCGGCTGCAAGCTAAACCAAGCTGGCACACTGCAAATTACGTAGGTGACGAAACCTGACCACATACGATTTGTGTTGTCGCACTGTGTCGGTGACGACCCGATGTGCACCCACAGCACGACTTGGCACCATTCCTGCAGAACGAGCGGTAGCACCATCAACGCATTCCGCCTGTCGGTTTGAGATCTGCGCATACACAGAACGAGCAAGCAGAGAGACTCTGCCCCTGCCACAGCTAAGGAGACTTCGTAGGACCAGCACATCAACTCATGGAAGAGACTGCGTCTCTGGTCAAACCCTAATCGATGAGTTATGCACGCTTTCGCATGAGAGTTACGGTGAGGCTGCGCTCAGATAGCAGCGGGTTGACTCGAAGCACCGCCAGCTTCAACCGATGCACTGAATTCGCTCACGCGCGAGGCGCAGATGTCGCGGGCACTCGACCCAAAACCCTGCGGAGAGCAGTGCGAATCAAAATGTTGCCAGGTAAACCAGGTTTCCGACGCGAGCCGACCTGCAATAGGTAAGCTCATGCAGTGAGCCGTGGCCTGAAAGAGGGAGATGAGCGCGCCGCGTCTGAATACCCCACGAAGCCCGAACAGCCCAATCGGGGCTAGTGCGCTGCTTCCGCTCCTCTTGGCGCCTGCTGGGCACGCCTGGGGCATCCGGGAACACTGTGACACTCTGTATGGGCCACCGCCTCGCGGGCGCTCCCAGAGACCAACTGGGACGTCGTGGCACGTCTTGAGCCTCTCTAGGAACCCTCTTTGCCTTGGCGCCGTCCTACCTAATTTTCGGGCCCTCTTGGGCTGGCGTGGACGCATCCGGTAACCGCCTCGGAGCCGTCTTGAAGGCCCAGCGACCCCTCGTGGGCCTCTTTCGTGAGTTGCTGAAACCCTTTTGGGGCCGTCTTGGGTCCATCGGAAAACCAAGTTGGAGGCATCACGTACCGGAAGGCCGAGCATGTGTTTGACAAAAGCGCAATGTGTAAGCATACTCATCGTTGATGGTTAGTTGCCTGCGGCCTCTCCCTCTCTTGGAGGCCCTGGCGCATCCGAGACGCTCTCGGCACACCTCCACCGTCTCTTCTCAGGGGGCGAAGAACGGTATAAGATAAACTTTTTCGCCGTCGGAGGGGGACGCCTGCCCCCCTGGGCGGCTGCAAAGTTTATACCCCCACGGTGCCGCGTAGGGGTATAAACTTTCCAGCCGCCCAGGGACAGGCGCCCCCGACGACGGAAAAGTCTATCAAATACCGTTCTTCGCCCGCTAATCTTCAGCAATCCCGAACCCCCTGGAGCAATCTGGCGATATCCCAACGACCTCTTGGAGCCCTCTTGATCCGTCTTGGGCGCCGCCGCCGGGTCGGCGGCGGACCGGCTTTTGCTGGCTGGCCCCGGCCGTGCTCCAGGCCTCGCCCTGCTTGTGCGGGCCGCACTGGCTCTACTACGCGCGCGCTGCCGGGCTGCGGGGGCAGGTCGGCCGGGAGGACGAAGGAGCAGGCCACCGAGTCCACTCGCAGCGGGGCGGCGGGCCCGACCTCGGTTCCGCTGAGAACGGGTCCCCGGGTAGCCCGACGCTGAATCCCACCAGCCCTTTGGGCGTGAGTGATTTAGAGAGCTCTCTCTGTCCTCAACCCCCCAACCCCCCTTCTTCCCCTTCGGGGAGGGGTTTACCCCTCCCCCTACCCCCTACCCCTGGGCCTGGAGAGGTCGTCCCGCGGGTGGTCAGGGGGGTCTTTTTCGACGCCTGGGAGGGCCAAAAAACGACGACACTCACGAGGATTCTGGCCCCGACGGGGGGGCACTCTTGTAGTCCCCTCCTCTTCTGTGAAGCCAAAATCATTGCTTTTACAAGGGTTTTGGCCCCATGTTGGCCTCCCGAGGGGGCCGCGCTCATCTTCCTTCCTAGCAAAATCATTGATTTTACGAGGGTTTTGGGCTCATTTTGTCTTTCTCAGGGGGCAGCGCTTCGTGGCGCTTCTGAGGAGGTCGCAAGAGGCCCCAAGATGGCCCCAAGAGGCCCCCAGGAGCCTCCCAAGAGGCCTCCAAGAGGCCCCCAAGAGGCCCCCAAGAGGCCCCAAGAGGCCCCCAAGAGGCCCCCAAGAGGCCCCCAAGAGGCCCCCAGAGGCCCCAGGAGGCCCCCAAGAGGCCCCCAAGAGGCCCCCAAGAGGCCCCCAAGAGGCCCCAAGAGGCTCCAAGAGGCCGCCAAGAGGCCCCACGAGGAGCCCGAACGACTCACACCAGGACGAGGGGCCCGAACGACTCATACCACGAAGAACCCGAACGACTCACGCCAGAAGGAGGACCCCGAACGACTCACACCAGGACGAGGCGCCCGACCCATTCACACCACGAGGAGCCCGAGCGACTCACACCACGACGCGGGCCTCGAACGACTCACACCACGAGGAGCCCGAACGAGTCACACCAGGAGGAGGGGCAGCGCTCATACAAGCCCCCCAAGAGGGCCCCCAGAGGTCCACCATATGGCCCCAAGAGGTCCCCAGATGGGCCACAAGAGATCCCCAGGAGGCACCACGACGCGCCCGAACGACTCACACCACGACGCGGGCCCCGAACGACTCACACCACGAGGAGCCCGAACGAGTCACACCAGGAGGAGGGGCCCGAACAACTCACACCACGAGAAGCCCGAACGACTCACACCAGGACGAAGAGCCCGAACGACTCACACCACGAAGAGCCCGAACGACTCACACCAGGAAGAAGGGCCCGAACGACTCACACCAGGACGAGAAACCCCAAACGACTCAATCACGAGGAGCGCTTTCTCTCCCTCCTCCTCCGCCTCGTCCTTCTCCCGCTCCCCCCACAAGG
Source organism: Prorocentrum cordatum (assembly GCA_963575745.1). Lineage (NCBI taxonomy): Eukaryota > Dinophyceae > Prorocentrales > Prorocentraceae > Prorocentrum > Prorocentrum cordatum. The sequence continues at coordinate 55,005 of CAUYUJ010019058.1, forward strand.
AGGATGTACAAGGAGGCGGGAGGAAGGAGGAACAGGGGAGATATGCGGGGCCAAACGGACACACGCCTGAAAAACACGACTGTCGGCATGCTTCGCATGAGTTGCTGTTGTGAGATGGGCTGGTGGGGATACGAGAAGCGTAAAGAATTGCGATGTTCGGTGGCCCAGCTCTTGATCCGTCTTGGGCGCCTCTTGATCACCAGAAGGCCCCACATGGAAATGCGAGGAGCATCCTTCAGGACGGCACGCGGACCGCTTTCCCCTGTAAAACTCACTGGCCCCATTGCCAAATCCAGACGTGAATCACTCCGAATGCGCCGCCACTCGACAACGAGGCCGCCTCTGATCATAAGTCGATACATTGGCGGCTGGGAAGGCAGAGGGGGCAGGGCTTCTCAGAAGGCTCAAAAGGCCTTCAGCCTTCCGAGAAGCCTTCTGAGAAGACACAGACGGCATCGCAGAGGCGCGAGCGCTTCTGAGAAGCCCCGCCGTCTTCTGAGATGGCTTGCCCCCTCTCGGACGCCTGTGGTTTCTGTGTCATACCTTGGCTCTCCCGTGGCCGTTCGGGAGGAACCGGGCACACCCGGAACGCCCTCGGCGAGGCGAAGCCGCTGGAACGCATCCCGAGGCCGGAAAACCGCGGAGAACCAATGAGAACATCTGAACACGACCGACGAAACCCCTTTGGGCTCGCCGACGGACAAAAGATAGGGCGACGAAATCTATACATATCCACTGCTCCCTGGCCAAGCCCATCCTGAACGCAACAGCGGTGTACACACCACGCCCTCCTGGATTGGCCAGGAGGCCGAGCACCCAGCTCGCGGGCCCAGGAAGGGCCCGGTCAGGGGGCGGTGGATATGTATGGATTCGTTTTTACCGTGACGCTTCCCTCATCGAGTCGCCCATGCAATTCGCCGGCCCAACGGGCCAGGGCGTGCTAAGATCTCCGGTAACTGGTTAACAGTATTAACAGTATTTCTAGTTCCAAGACGGCCCAAGTGCCGCCCAAGACGGACCAAGAGGCCCCAAGACGGGCCCAAGAGGGACTCAGGAGGGATACCGAGAACTCAAAAATGGAGCCCTCCGTCCCAGAAGGCGCCCAGGAGGTCCCAAAGAGGCCCCAAGAGGCCTCCAAGAGGCCCCAAGATGTCGCCAAGAGGCCCCAGGAGACTCCCAGGAGGCCCAAAAGAAGCCCCAGAAGGCTTCAAACATGTCTCCCAGGCGCCCCCGAACGGCCTCTCAACAGACCCCAAGAGGCCCCCCAAAGAAGCATCTTGACGACGACTCTATTTCGCCCCATCGAGAGACGACCCCCAGGGAACTGCTTCACCATCAAAACTCCCCACGCAACGCGTCCGAACGACACCCGCCCCCAAGAGCGCAACATGGGCAACGAACACACAGACAAAAACCAGCGATGCCATATCACGGGCCGGCGGAATGAGCGAAGCGATTCAATAACATATGACTCAGTCTCTGGAAAATGCATCGATATGACAAATACTCAACGTGATAACTGAAATCAAACTGAATGAGCTCGTGGCTAATTAACAAGTCCCACATGACAGTGACTGCCTTGTCTAAAGCATTGCCCTCGGCGAGGAACGCGGACCGCCTCCGGGAAGGAGGCTGGAGCTACTCAAGTGTACACCGGACTCACTTCTATAGCGCTCACTTCTATAGTGTTCACTTTGAAATTGCGGTCCGGAAGGGGCCGCACATGCAGGCACATGCCGCACAGTCGCATGCACATGCCCATGCAAATATACAAAAGCCTCAACAGCATTGCCGCACATGCGCGCACATGCCACACCGTCCGACGCACAGTCGAATGCACGGTCAAGCAAAACTCTGAAAGCATAGACGCACATGCCCGCACATGCCGCAGAGATGTCGCAGGCGATAGTGGCCTGACCACCTGAGCTCGGGGCATTTCGCAACCCAGAGTTCCGAGGATGTCTCAGGCAAGCGTGGCCGGATCACCATGGGGCAGGGCATCTTGGAAACCAGAGTGGCGAGGATGTCGCTGGTCAAGGTGACCAGACGACCATGGGGCAGGACACCTCCGAGGTCTGAGTTGTGAGGATGTCTCAAGCGAAAGTGGCCTGACCACCATGGGGCAAGAGATCTCTGAGGTCAGAGTTGCGAGGATGTCTCTGGGGAGAGTGGTCTGACCACCTCAGCCCAGGGCATCTCGGAGCCCAGAGTTGCGAGGATGTCTCAGGCAGGACTGGCCTGACCACCTGCTCAGGGCATCTCAGAACCCAGAGTTGCGAGGGTCTCAGGCGAAAAAGGCCGAGACACTATGGAGCAGGGCATCATTGAGGTCAGAGTTGCGAGGATGTCTCAGGCAAAAGTGGCCTGAACAGCTCAACTCAGGGCATCTCGGGCGAGGATGTCTAAAGCGAAAGTGGTCTAACCACCTCAACTCAGGGCGTCTCGGAACCCAGAGTTCCGAGGATGTCTCAGGCGAAAGGGGCCGAGACACTATCGAGCAGGGCATCATTGAGATCAGGGTTGCGAGGATGTCTCAGGCGACAGTGGCTGACCACCTCAGCTCGGGGCATATCGGAATCGAGACTTGCGAGGATGTCTCAGGCGACCGTGGCCTGACCAGCATGGGGCAGGAGATCTCTGAGGTCAGAGTTGCGAGGATGTCTCATGCGAAAGTGGTCTAACCACCTCAGCTCAGGGCGTCTCGAAACCCAGAGTCCCGAGGATGTCTCAAGCGAAAGTGGCCGGGCCACCATGGGGCAGGGCATCTCCGAGACCAGAGTTGCGAGGATGTCTCAGGCGAAGGTGGCCAAATCACTTCATGTCAAAGCACGTCGGCCTCCAAATTGCCGACGACGTCTCACGCGGAACTGGCCGGACGCGAACGCGCCGGCGTCCGGAGACGAACGCCGGCCCCGGCATTCTTGCACGTCCCGCACATGCACTGCACAGGTACGCACAGTATTCGCACAGGCCGAGCTCGCCGGTGGCCGAGCCAGGCCAGCGATTCCGAGATTCCCTGAGCTCGGGCCGTCAAGCCACTTTCGCCTGAGACAGCCTCGCAACTCTCACCTCCTCCTCCTCCTCCTCCTCCTCCTCCTCCTCCTCCTCCTCCTCCTCCTCCTTCTCCTCTGGCCGAGCCGAACAGGCAGGCTGGCCAGTGGCCGGGGGCGCCCGCCTCCTCCGCCCCCCCCTCCTCCCCCCCCCTCCACCTCCCCCCCCCCATCCCTGCTTCTCCGGCCGAGCTGAGAAGGCGCGCGGGAGAGTATTTTATTAGGCGGGCGCGCCACCGCCAGCTCACGAACCGGGCGAATAACCGCCCCCGCCAGCAGCGGGCGAGTCTAAACGCACAACAAACTCTTTCAGGAAACCCTGGCACGCCCCAGGTTAGCTCTGCGAAGGCCAGGAGGCATTGGAGGCACAGGGGTCCCAGACAGCTCCTAGGGCATGAGCGTGCATGTGCATTGGGATGTGCACGCATGTGCGCCCGCGCGCTTCACCGCATGTGCGTGCATGTGCGGGCCCGCGCGGCCTCCCGAAGAGAGGTTGCACAGGCATGTGCGTGCATGTGCCGATGACAGATCTGCGATTTTCGAACACCTCCCGCATGTGCAGGCATGTGCGCGCATGTGCGTCGGTCTGTGCGTGCATGTGCGTATGATGGATACATCAAAACACAGCGCACATGCCCCCGCACATGCCCGGGCACGACGTGCACAGTAGGAAGTCCATCCAAGAAGGACCGCACAGGCCTGGCACATGACTGGCACATGCCGCGCACATGCGCGCACATGACAGCGCAAAAACGGCCGCACATACACCCACCCAGGGGTATAGATGTGAGTGCGGTGTATAGATTCCGTCACCCAACAAGAGATCGCTTCGATACCGCGCGCAATTGGGGAAACCAACAGGTACCGATACCGCTACTCCCCAGGCCTGTCCCGGGGTGTGTTCTGACCAAGATTTCGAAGCGAATCCAGCGGTGGCGACGAACGAGGGCCTCCCACGAGGCCCAAAAAAGCGAGGACGAGGGAGGGGTAGAGGTATGGGTACCCTCCCCTTCTCTGAGGATAGACTCCGTCACCCGAAAAGATGCCGCTTCGATACCGCACGCCACGGGCCCACCGGCGGGGCCCGCCGCCCGCTCGGCGGCGGACCGGCTTTTGCTGGCTGGCCCCGGCCGTGCTCCAGGCCTCACCCTGCTTGTGCGGGCCGCGCTGGCTCTACCTCTACCACGCGCGCGCTGCCGGGCTGCAAAGCCGTTCGGCAGGGAGAACGAAGGAGCAGTGGGGATCACCAGTGGATTACCTGGTGAGGTACCCCAAGCCCCTGCAAACGGTACGTCAGTCCACGGGCCCACCGGCGGGGCCCGCCGCCCGCTCGGCGGCGGACCGGCTTTTGCTGGCTGGCCCCGGCCGTGCTCCAGACCTCACCCTGCTTGTGCGGGCCGCGCTGGCTCTACCTCTACCACGCGCGCGCTGCCGGGCTGCAAAGCCGTTCGGCAGGGAGAACGAAGGAGCAGTGGGGATCACCAGTGGATTACCTGGTGAGGTACCCCCAAGCCCCTGCAAACGGTACGTCAGTCCACGGGCCCACCGGCGGGGCCCGCCGCCCGCTCGGCGGCGGACCGGCTTTTGCTGGCTGGCCCCGGCCGTGCTCCAGACCTCACCCTGCTTGTGCGGGCCGCGCTGGCTCTACCACGCGCGCGCTGCCGGGCTGCAAAGCCGTTCGGCAGGGAGAACGAAGGAGCAGTGGGGATCACCAGTGGATTACCTGGTGAGGTACCCCCAAGCCCCTGCAAACGGTACGGGGGGCCCACGGCGGGGCCCGCCGCCCGCTCGGCGGCGGACCGGCTTTTGCTGGCTGGCCCCGGCCGTGCTCCAGACCTCACCCTGCTTGTGCGGGCCGCGCTGGCTCTACCACGCGCGCGCTGCCGGGCTGCAAAGCCGTTCGGCAGGGAGAACGAAGGAGCAGTGGGGATCACCAATGGATTACCTGGTGAGGTACCCCCAAGCCCCTGCAAACGGTACGTCAGTCCACGGGCCCACCGGCGGGGCCCGCCGCCCGCTCGGCGGCGGACCGGCTTTTGCTGGCTGGCCCCGGCCGTGCTCCAGACCTCACCCTGCTTGTGCGGGCCGCGCTGGCTCTACCACGCGCGCGCTGCCGGGCTGCAAAGCCGTTCGGCAGGGAGAACGAAGGAGCAGTGGGGATCACCAGTGGATTACCTGGTGAGGTACCCCCAAGCCCCTGCAAACGGTACGTCAGTCCACGGGCCCACCGGCGGGGCCCGCCGCCCGCTCGGCGGCGGACCGGCTTTTGCTGGCTGGCCCCGGCCGTGCTCCAGACCTCACCCTGCTTGTGCGGGCCGCGCTGGCTCTACCACGCGCGCGCTGCCGGGCTGCAAAGCCGTTCGGCAGGGAGAACGAAGGAGCAGTGGGGATCACCAGTGGGCAAACGGGGCGTTAGTAAACGGGGCGGCAGCTAAGGGGCCTCTCCAAGCGAGAACGGGGTGACAGGGAATTCACCTTGCACTAGCGCGTGATAAATCGGGTCGACAAAAACGTCGACACATCGTCATAACTCTGGGCGGTGGGATCTACCACGCACATGTGTGCGGCAAATCAGTTTTTTGAAAACACCATCGAGAACGCACCCTTAGCTGCCGGCCCGTTTACTAACGCCTCGTGAGCAGGGGCTTGGCACCTGGATACCGAAGCTCTGGCTGCCAAACAACGCTGGCGGGTGCAGCAGAAATCGCCCTCGTGGCGTCGCGCGCCGAAACACCGGCCCATTTGGACTGAAGCGGGTCCCCCAGCTGATGCCGATCCCGCCGAAAAGCATGAGACAAAGGACGTGACGAGGAGGGGAGAGAGAGAGAGAGAGAGGAGGGAGAATGCCAGGGGGGGACGGGAGAGATGTGGGAGGAGGAGGAGGAGGAGGAGGAGGCTCTGTTGCCTCGAGGGCTCACGCCCAGCCCCACAGAGAACGTTCTGGGGAGGAGGCCTCTGGCAATCTTGAGCCACTCGTGCTTGGGAGCGGCTCTACGATGCTCGTGGCGTGCCGGGGCCGTGGCGATGCACGGAGGTTGCAGTGCGCTTCGGGAACACCTTGGGGACGTATCGTGGAAACTCCCTGGGGGGTCCCCAGAGCCTCCCCGAGGTCTCTTGGGCTCTCTTGGGCGCCTGTTCGGGGTCTGGGGGCCGTCTTGGGGGCGATGCTTCTCCCGAACTCTCCCAAGGGGGCTCGATTGGACTGGACCACCTTCAGGCTGTCTGGGCGGGACTTGGGGCCGTCTCGAGGCCCTCTTGCGGGGGGTCAGGGGCTGTCTTGCAGGGTTCTCGGGGCCGTCATGGGTCCGCTTGAGCTTGTCCTGGGCGCCCCTGAGGCTCCCTGAAGTCTTCCCGAGGCCGTTTTAGGCAGGAAAGCATCGAAAGCAACAACTCTTGGATTGCCTATGGTTCGTTCGTGGAAAGGCCAGGCGCTGGTGGCCGCTAGTCTGTGCGCAAGGCAATATGCAAAGCGTCTTGAATCGGTTCCTGGAGGGGCCCACTGGGGCCGTCCCAAGGCTGCCTTGGGGCTACGTTATGACCGTAGTCGGCCTTATTGGGAACCACATGGGGCCCGCCTGGGCCGTCTGAGGGCCTGTTGGGCCGTCTTGGGGGGCTCTTAGGCCGTCTGTCGCCCCTGGGTCTCTTAGGGCTTGGGGTACTGAGGGCAGGCTTGGGGCCGTCTGGGGCTATCTTGAGGGCCTCCTGCGCCGTCTTCGGGCGATCTCGGGGATCTGTTGGGCCGTCTAGGATATCATCAATACCGAGGTGACGAGAACGGTAAAATCATGATCGAGCCTATGGGCAATCAATGAATTATGCTCTTCGGGCCTCCTGAAGGCTCCCTTGGACCGCTTTCCCTGCGCATTGGGGGATTTGCGCAACCTCGGGGGCCACCTTCGCCCATCTCGTCCGTCTTGGAGACCATCGTGGAGACCGACTTAGAGGCAGTCGAAAACGCACTGGTAAGCCAAGATATATGTTCCGCCTTAGGCGCTCCCATATCCCAGGCTTTGGCTCATACCGCATGAGCAAGAGAGCAAGATGAAGCATGGGATCTGGAGTAAAGGATAGAAGGGGAATCTTCAATAGAAAGGTCTTTTCCGATCTCAGATGCGAGTAGTGCGCCTCGGTGAGGCACAATCACATGTTCGGCCGGGCCCGGCTTGAGCCAGGCACGGCAGCGGTGCATGCTCGATTTACATCTCGCCTTTAACCCTCTCCGTTTAAAGTTGGAGGGGGAGGAGACGAGCAAGCACCGAATTTCTACATTACGCGGAAAAAACAGTGCTAGGCAACAGCGGCTGCCTACAAGGCAAGGGCGCGCGAGTAGCCTCGCTACCGGCGAGTTTCCTCGCTACTAAAGCGCACCTGCGCGCGGGTTTCCCCGCTAGCTCGGGAGGCAGGGCCGTCCTGAGACGACCTGCCCGCCCTATACGGAGTATGTTTCTTCAGCTCGTGCTTGAAGGATTGCTGACCGGCCATTACCTGTAGGAGCAACGCGCGGTCAATACTACCTTTGGTATGACCATCGGCAGTCATATCCCGCGTGTCACACCATTGGACGCTTTCAACGATTCCGCGCTCCATCATCTGGCGGATCCAGCTGATGTGCCCAAGCAGAGTGCATTCTGTGGGCTTCTTCAGATCTTTGCTAGACAAAGACTTGAAGACAGACTCGGCATCAATAGTCAGAGTGACTTTGATACATAGACCACCCAGTTCCAATATGTTCTTCAACTGTGTGGGGGTCAATGGTCCCGAGTGTAGCTCGTGGAGCGTTACAATGGTCGGGTAGCAGTCTTCCAAGTTGTGGGCTGCTGCCAGTGTTTCCGCAGAGTAGCTCGAACGCACCTGCAGTCGATGAGACTTGCAGTATGCGTCCACCAGGTGCACGACGGGTTTCCCCGCTTGCGTGTGGCCACGCCTCAGCAGGTTAGCCCCGCGGATACCGTAGCCTTTGACTTCGTCGTCTTCATCTCCGTTGAGACGACGATAGCCAGAATCGCTATGCAGGTCGACCTCTCCTGTTGGAGTCATAGCTTGATACACGATCTTCTTCGGACCTGCCTGCAATTTCCTGGTAACCGCGTTCAGTCGTCGTACCTGGATGTTTGTCGGTTCCTGGATACGTTGCAGTGAAACAACATAGACCATCAGCCATACCTGCGTGATCAACGCATAGGCTAGAGCGCCACGAAGACTGACGAACATATCAGAAATCGTCTTTGTCGCTTTGCTCTCAGGATCAGCGCCTGTGAGCTCTGGATGTGTGATAGGACGAAGTTGTTTGATGTATTCGTCCTGATCAAGAGTGACGCTCCCATCATCGGTCTTGTTGTACCGAACGGCACAATTTGTGTATGTGTGCTTGTTCAGTTTGCACTTTCCAAACGTATCTTCAACACATTTGACGTACTTGTCAATGGAATCTTCCTTCCCAGTCATATTGATGTCATCAACGTGTTTGGCTGTCAAGAGGTTTGAACTCATCTCGAACTCTTCGTCGTATGAAGTAGGCTGTAGTCCAAAGCTCCTGGTGATGGACCTGAGCTTCAGCGAGAATGCCCTGGGAGCATCCTTCGTGCCAGTCCCCGGCTTGAGGCACCGAAGACAATGCTTTGATTCGTCATATGACTCAAAGCCTGGCAATGTGCGAAGGACAGCTGCTGACCCAGGAGGTAGTGTGAAGCACACCACACGCTCTTTCTCGCCAGTTGCCGCGGCGAGCTCGCCATAGGTCAGTCCCTTCAAGAAAGCCATGTTGATGTCCAGGGAAGCGATGATCCAAGCTTTGTTGCATGCAGCAGAACTTGCGAGCAATCTCTGGTTTGACCTCCTTGCCGCGCCAGAGAAGGTTTCGACATCGAAGGCTTCAATGTCCATGAAGCCACGAAGTACCAAGCGTAACCTGATCGTCCGTTCCATTTCGCCCTTCTCGTTCTTGACAAACTTCCATTTGTATACATAGCGTGAAGTCATGATGTTCGACGCTTTGCTCAAGTCAGTCATCTGGAAGCATTTGTTGTCAAGCCAAGTCTTCAATTCTGTGTAAAGGGCTTTGGAAACTTTGACCGGATTCGCTTGAATGTCGGCCTTCGTGAGTAGGTCGTCTTCTTTGACGACCACGGCACGTTTGGAGGCAGCACTAACATATACTCGCATAGTTGTGACGCTGCTGTCATCCAACAATCGGTGTTGCTGCTCGGACAGGACGACTTTGGACATGTCTGCTGTGAAGCAAAGCTCGATGTACTTCCCGTGCTCGTCGGAGTCCAGATCATAGTGGCTGTCCGGATCAGTGGAGCACAGAGGGACGTAGTAAGAGGTGTCCATGTCGTATCCTGGCGGGTGACCCCGCACCGGCAAGTGGCCTTGCACATCTTCACAGGTCGTAGAGACCAACACGCACTGTGAGTCTGTCATGTATGTCGGAACTGTGTGCATGACTTCTTCTGTGTCAGCTTCAAGGAGTGTTCTGTCATCCATCAGTTCAGCATACCATGACTCCAAGACAAAGACATCCAGATCCTCTTCTGTTTCCTCTATGATGGTCGGGAGCCGACCATCATTCGCCGCAGGAGGCTGCTCAGGAGCAGCTGCTGGAGGTGGCTCGCTTGGTGGTGAACCATCAGCGAGTTCCTCAAACTTAATGAGGTCTCGGTCGAATCCAGCAAGCGGCTTCTTGGATTTAAGACACTGGATGATGCGTGAATGTATAGACCCTGTGATGTCGTAGATGTTCAAGGCAGTGCCATCAGCTTCATAATAATGAAAGCCAGGGGTCACATCGTTATCATAGTGCACTAGTGTACAGCTGTCTGCATATGGTGCAGCAGGCAACTTAGTCAGGCTCTTAGCAAGTCGTACAGCAACCACGTTTTCAATGCGAAAATAGTTGCGAATGAGATATTGAAGAGCCAAGTGCACCTTAGGCGAAAGCCGGCTCGCAGCAGTCATCTGCAGTCGGCCCTGTTTCGCTGGTAGGTATCCGAAAGTCATAGCGGGTTTCCCCGCTGGCAGACCGGCAATAAAGGCCAATACTGTCCGAAGGGCCGTATTGTCCGATCCTATCTCGCGGACCATCAGTGCTTCGATGTACAGCGTATGTCGTGAGTCAGGATACTGTACTCGCACTTCGCGATTGCCGACCTTCACGATGACCTGGCCTCGGTCAGGTTCGTTGCGGATGACCGGGTATGGACCACTCCATCCACCCCAGTCGTCTTTCGTGGTGGTCGGGCGATGATAGTCCACGAGATCTCCCTCTTTGTAGTGAAATTCACCCGTAGCAGTAGTCTTCGTACGAAGAGCCCTGTTCGTCTTGGCAACCGCAGTGGCCTGCGTGATTGCCTCCAGACTAACCCTCCTGATTGTCTCTTCCTTTGAGTGATCTGATGATTCAGCGGACTGATCATGATCCAGGACAGGGAAATCGGGAAGCATAGCTGGTTGTCTGCCATACAGCGCATTATACGGAGACACTTCGTTGTAGAAGGTAAATGCGTTGCTGGCAAACAAGGCTTCATGTAAGAGACGAGTGAAATTCAGAGGGACGTTCAATCTATTCAGTTCTTCTCCCATCACGTGTATGAGGTGTCGCAGGATGCCGTTCCTAGCTTCGATAGTCGTGGCGTGCTGGCCACGCGCTCGGATGCGAAGCTCTGTTCCCTTGGATTTAAGGATGACCTTTGCTGTATCGTTATTCAGCGCTCCTTCCCCATCGGAGTATAGGATCTTAGCAGGGCCATGTTGCATCCAAGTTGTGTGATAGGCATCGAGAACAGCGTGCATAGTCTTATCAGGAATCTCTGTGCCAGCTGCCCAGCGAATACAACGGTCGATGATGTGAAAGACAATGTGTTCCTGTTTGTAAAAGAAAAGATCACATTCGACTTCCTCGTTGAAACGTCCTGGCAGTGACACAGAAGGCATCACCGTGTTGCCTGGTTTCTCCCAGGCACGACATTCTCTACACGAGTCGCAAATGCCTTTGATCAGACTCAAACGGGTTTCACCCAGACCAACCTTAGCTAAAATCATCCGCATCTTTGGTTCCTTGGCATGAAACCATCTCAAGTGAAGCTTGCGGAGTTCTCGCTGCACTACAGCTGGGTCAAAGCTGCGCAGGTTTTGAAGGCTGAGCTGAACGTCGAAGCGAGTCCAATCAGGAAGCCTTGGCCTTGGCCTCGGCTCTGCATGAGGCTGCGGCGGCGGTGGGGGATCACCTCCCTCCATGCGTCCGCGCCTCGCTGCCACTTGCGGCAGTCTGCGGTGGTCGTCAGAGCTGCCAGCGCCAGTGGTGTCACCATAAGCCCCCTCGGCCTTGGTGATGTCATGGCTGCTGGCGCCTGCGGTTGGATCGCCCTCACCAGGCCGTGGCGGCCTAGGCGCGCGTATGCGCGCTTTCGCGGCCGGCGCCGCGTTTGCGGCTGGAGCCACTTCCGCGGCTGGCGCCGCAGGAGCGGCTTGCCCCGCTGGGCGCGGCTGACCAAAGTTATCTGGCAGCTTCCATTTTTCGGCGAATCTGCATTGGCCAGATATCTTGGTATGGTGAGGATTGCTCTTCTGATATTCCTTCTTACAGCTTGGACAGTCCCAATAGTATGGTTCAACATCATACCATCGACACATCTTCGGATTCCTGCTGTGCCTTGGTGATTGTTTGTAGTTGTTGTCTACACAGCCAGGGCACCCGAGACCGCCAGATGGTGGTCGCAGGATTTCTCCGTTTGAGTGTCTCTGGATTGTTGGGTCGTCCAAGTCGTAGCCAGCACTGTTTGTTACGAACGCGTAACTGCGTTCGCGATTCGCGAATGGATCGCGACCGTAAGCAAACAGATCTTTGGCGATTTGCACCGCATCCAACGATCAGTGACTGCATTATGTAGGTATACTGTGCCGCCCTTGCTAGTTCTTTGTTGCAAGCATTGGCGTGCACATGATTACCTGGACAACGCTTGCCTCTGAAAGGTGCCAACAACTCTTCTTTGTTTGCCATCATTTGTGTTGGCTTGCGAATGTATTGTCCAAACGAATCTTTGAGACCAGTCGTGCATTGATCAATAATCGTTTGGCAAGTGACCTTGCGTTGTGCCAGTTCCTTCCATGGTTGGATCTCATCTACCCACGTGCCCATTGGTTGTTCCCTGAGAAAGAAACGTCTTAGGTCGTCTTGTAATAGAGCGACTGTTCCGCAGAACGTGATGTGAGGCAGGTCCTCTTTGTGGTGTTTAAGCCACGTATCATGATTGACCTGTGCATTGAAGCATGAAGGAAGTCCAGTAGTTCTGCAGCTTGGCTGCAAAATCGTGATCTTGACAAAGCAAGTCTTGAGGTAGTGAAGGACTGCTCTTTGTACTTCCGAGTTTCCAAGGTCAACCATAGATATCTTATCAAGGTTCCCGCCCGACGAGAGTCCCCTCTTGAAGGCTAATATGGATATACCACCCTTGCCCCCACATAATTCAAGCATGTCCACTTGATTGTTTCTGCCGTAGCATAGTGACTGGACCACCGAGAAGACATCAGCATGTGAGTCAGCGGGTTGCCCCGCCGGTAGCATCATGAAGATGTCCTCTGATTCGCTGTCCGAGTCCGAGTCATCAAGAGGAACGTCGTTGAAATATGTGGAGCAATCAAGCCCTTTGAGGTCCTCTCCACAATCGTCGTTACCGTCTTCCACTTTCTTCGGGATTTTCTTCGGTTTGATGCCAGCCTCTTTGTCAGCTTTCTGCTTTTCTTTCTGTTTTATCCTGGCATCAGTGGGCAGCGCGGTTTCCGCGGAGAGATCCGCTGCGGAAGGATCCGCTGTTAGATCAGGAAATGGCGGAATTTCAGAAAAGTTGGTGGGTCGCGTTTGGCAACGCTCAATCGAAGGGGGAGGAGACCGATCGTCATCGACGATCGTCACACGCTTTGGGCGTGGCCTTCGCGACTCACCGTCGCCGTGAAGGACTGGAGCCGGAGGCTCCCAGTACAACCGAGTACTGATGTTTGTAACCCCATCAGGTAATGGAGCTACATAATTGTACCCAGTCGGCTGATCCTGGATTTTGATATCTTGAACGATCTTATTCGTGTCCAGGTCGGTCGTGACTCTACGAACAACATGGTCCCATTGAGGGCCCTTTTGTGGACATTGAACGTAGTGTCTTACCTTTTTGTCAACGCGCGTACACACACTGAGGTGTACCGCACTCCGCTCATTCCTAATCATGTTGGCTTTATTGAGTTGATCAAGGAAGCGTGCAGTGATGATAGCCAAGGTTTTATGCCGGAACTCGGCACGTTGCTGATCTTGGCCATACCAATCCAAATCATGTTCTTTGTGTGAGCCACAAGTACATCTCCATAAGTTTAGCGGTATATGAGGACAAGATGTAGCAACTTGTATATAAGAACCACTGGGATATTTACTGGAGCGATCAAACTTGATACCGAAATGACAAAGTCTCATTCGTATGATGCTCAGCTTCAAATCTTCGATAACATCTTTGATCGGACCCTGTTTCCAGAAATACCCGGGTGGCCCCAGGATGACAATCTGCATTCTCAGAGCACGCGCTTTGATCAGGAGATTTTGTATACGTTGATAGTGGGGTCCCGCCCTCTTTCCTGGAGTACGAACGTACCAATCAGAGGGTGTGGCCACCCACAACATATTATAGTCTCCTGCCAACAAGTTTCCCAAATACTGTGTTCCAGTTGAAGTCATTACCTCATTATGGGTAATCCGGTCACATATATAGCCACGGGTTCGGAGTTCAGCGCAAGCTGTGCGAATATCTTCGATGACGAGACATTTTGAATGATATTTTTCCTCTCGGGCCTCAGCGCGGCCAACGTATGTAGCGAGGAGGCCGGTATTCGGCTTCTCTTCGCAAGCGAGCGCCGCCGGCGCGCCCGCCTGCCCCCGTCAGCGGCTGTCGTGAGACCAAGTTGCCGCTTGACTCGGAGGCGTGCTGTTCGCGGATGGCTCCGCAGGAGTCGCTGGTGTGGCCACGCTCGCAGACAGACTCGGCGGGTTGTTCTCAGAGATGTCAAAGTATTCCGTCCGATCCGTAGCGTGACCCACGATCTCCGCTCTCTCACCTCGCTGGGTGATGGCTTCGAGAGTGTCCATCAGCTCGCGGTTCGTCATCCCGCGGACGTCCTCAGACGACAGCAGGCGGGTTGGCCCCGCAGAGTCCGACGAACCTCCGCCCGTGTAGCTTGGTGGTGGTGGCGGTGACGCGGGTGGCCCCGCTGGATGCAGAGGGGTAAACTCCTCAGGCGTCCATTTGCTCACCGCCTCCTGGACTGCCCAGAAGATCTTGGACTTCAGGGCGGCCTTCATGCGTGGCCGTATCATCGCCGCGTTCTCAGGAGGTGGGTGCCAAGTCCCTTCGGGACACTGTCGGCCCTCCCACCAGCTGTTCAGCGTCCTGTTCACGATCAAACGGGTCGTGTCCTCCAGGAGCTGCTTGTCGATATACGGCTCGACGATGTACGTATCGGTCGTGAAGGTCGATGTCCAGCTGTTGGTAGATGTACGAACGAAGTCCTCGTGCCTATTCGGATTGGCGAACTGCCCCGTCGCGGGTGGCCCCGCTGACGCGTCAGCGGGTGGCCCCGCCGCAGCGGGTGGACCCGCACTGGCGGGGTCCTCTTCGTTCTCCGTCTCGGTGTAGCCATCTCGACTGCTGCGGATCGTGAAGGTGTTCGTGACCGTGTGGCTCTTGGCCCCATCGTACAGCCCGCAGGGAATCGCGAGATGTCCCGAGGGAGTCTTCTTCGCCTTCAGGACCTTGGCGCCTCTTCCCAGCTTCAGGGTGTAGTCGCCGCTGGGGAAGATGACCTTCTGGTAGCCCGGCTTCAACACGATGATCGTATCACGTGCCCCCATGGCCCCTAGGCCCCAGATAGCCGGGAGATTGGCGCCCGAGCCTTCTGCGATGTTGGAGGCATACTCCTCAATGCGGGGGCTCGCCTCGTTGGCGTACTGTACCCCGATCTTGAAGTTGCCCATCTTCCGACATATCGCAGCGCCCTCCCCAACACCATTGATGTAGAGGGTCTTGCTCAGGGTGCAGATGGCAGGTCGGTAGTTGAACCTGGCCATTATCTCCTGGAAGGTCCGCGCCGTGTTGGATCCAATGATGTTCACATTAGAACCAATGTCCAGCATGAACGAGATACAGGGCATACCATCTTCATCAGGAAAGAATGTCCCATTGCGCGCTGCAAGAGCGACCTGTACGCCAGTGTGGTCGTTGGTGTGGCACGTGATCTGCGATCCGAGTGTACCCCTCAACAGGCGCTGTTCAATAACCCATTGAGTCATGGTCAGCTCGGTGCACCACATCTGCTCGTACTGGCGGCGCTCCTCCACAGTAATCGGTTCCTGCTGGAGGACCCAATAGTTTGCAGATAGCGTGGACATCCATTCGCCTCTTGGTGGCAGCGTGTCAGTATCGTCACGCACGTAGGTCAGCCCCTCTGTGTCGATCATGAATGTGGAATGGAACTGGGCTGCCTCTGCGCTCTCAGCGCTTGCCCGGCTTCTGGCGCTGACCGGGCTTGCCACTCGAGAGGTCCTGGTCGATCCAGTTGGCCTCCGAATCCCGCCTCCGCTCCTGCCACTCCGCCTGATGTTAGCCTCCATGTTCCTCAAGAAACCTGGGTTTGGAGGTCCGTTAGCGGGTGGCCCCGCTTGAGCGGCGGGAGCCGCTTCAGCGGGTGGCCCCGCAGCTGGGGGCTCTTGCGCTCGGAGCGTGGGCAAGACCGGCATCTGAATGCCTTGTTCTGGCGCTGGCCAGGGGTATGCCTGTGCAGCTGGGGCACGTGCGGATGGCTCCGCCGATCGTGCGGCTCGAGCCTCCAGTGCCTCCACTGCTTCGCGTAACCGACGCATCTCGCGGGCATCTGCAACGTACCTCTCCTGCTGGCGCGCTTGGTCCGACTCCGCATCGCGCTGTCCAGCATACGGGAAGTGTGCTATCACTATGCCCGGTCCACGGCATACGGCACAGGGGGCCTCATTCGGCGCACCTGGCCGCTGATTGCGGACATGCTGCTGTGCAACACGGTCCCAGCATATGTCGTGGAAGAAGTGCCCGCACGCCAGTCTCCACACTGTAGTGCCCATCTCGTAGTTGTCCATGCAGATTGGGCACTGAGTGAAGTTGTAGTCTGAGATGACTGGAGCAGGCAAGTCAGGGCGAGTCCGAGCTTGGCGCTCGAACGTGGTTTCGCCCTCCCGATATGGCGTCGGTGGCGGCCGCCTTTCTGGCCGTTCAGCAGGTGGCCCCGCTTCCGCGGGTGGCCCCGCTTGGGCCTCGCGCTCAATCCTTCTCTGGATCGCGCGTTGTTGGCGCAGCCTAGTGTTGTCACGAGCCTGCTGCCTGGATGCCAGTATCGCTTGCTGCGTGTTGTGCACGTCGCGGATGTAGTCTGGCATGCTGCCCATAGCGGCTGGCACCGCGAGACCAGCTGGCTGGACTATGGTCTCGGGGTCCGTCGGCGTGGGCATGTAGGCGTAGTGTGGCATAGACTGCGCATCGACCGCTCGTGTAAACTGCAAACGAAACATCTCATTAGCTAAGTTCCGAGTGTATTCGTTCGCAGGTGGCCCCGCAATCATAGGAGTGTCATTTATCTGCGCGTAGTACTCAGGGTACATCGGCGCGTCCATGGCCGGCGCCTCTGCTGGACCGTGATTGTCCCATCCGTATATCGGGTGTGATGCTATTCCTGGAATAAACACCTGTCGATATGGATTCGTGGGATCAGCGTTTGGAGCATCTTCAGAAGTCCAACTCCAGAGAGGTCGGAAGTCGCCATGGCTTGTGACGTCTATGTTGCGGTTCCGCAACAGGCTGGGCACTCTTTCAGCTTGTTGTTGCAGAAAAGTAGCCTGTGCTCTTAAGTTAGCTGCCCGACGTTCGTAGTCTGAACCTTGCTGTCCGTCAGCGGGTGACCCCGCTTGAGCGGGTGGCTCCGCAGGCGTTCGCCCAGCGGGTGACCCCGCAGCCGCTCCTCCTTCACTACCCCTCGGAGTGCCAAAGGGAGTGGTTGCTTGGAGTGCTGCCGCGAGTGCTGGATTTCCGCGAATCGCCTGGAGTCTTTGCCACAAGCTGTTCTCGCTCGTTTCAGACGGCGGAGTCCGGAACGGCGAGCCACCATCGGAGCCGCCCATAGGGACAAACCTCGCACCTCCAGCCTGCTGCGGAGGGCGTTGTGGCTGTGGTCCTATATAGGGCGCCTGGTGGCCCCGCAGGAGTGCGCAGGTTCCTCTGCTGTGCGTCTTGGATACCTGCATGCACTACCCACGGGTCAGCACGGTATAGCTGATCGGTCAGTCCAGAAACGTCGGCTGGTGACAGGTAGCTGTTGAGGGCCTGGACCCATGTCTGCTGGTCCGGCCTCCAAGGAGATGCTACTGCGGCTACTGGCGTGACCACTTGCTGCCATGAACCATCCGAGGTGTCTGCCGCGGGTGTCCCCGCTCCTGCGGGTGGCCCCGCCTCAGGCATGACCTCGTCTTCCTGGGCGTTTATCATGAGGACTGTCTGTGTGAGGTACGGTCGTGGAGCAACGTCTTGCTCGGTCATGGTCAGGTTGAATGGGCGACCGCCCGTCTTAGTCCAGCCCTTTAGGTACATGGCGTGCTCGTCCATCACACCCAGAACTCTGTTGCACATTTTAAGTGGCAAGTAGTCCTCGGAGCAAATCCTGTCCGCGGGTTGGCCCCGCTTCCGCGATTTGTCGTAAGCCAGCGGATTGCACCAGGCTTCACCGACCCGATATTTTGCAATGCTCACAATCTGAAAGATATGATCGGGCGGTATGCGGCCATTGTGGCCCCGTGTCATGACGATGTCATTCGCTGACCTCCATAAAGAGAAGCCGCTGGACAACATCTTGCTGATGCTGCAGAAGATGAGCACCTCAGAGTCAGGACGGATGCCCGACTGAATCCTCGGGTCACCCGGGAGGTAGGGGCAGCCGTGAACGAACTGGCGCCCCCCCTGCCCCTTAGGGTTGTCCTGTGTGAGGCATGAAAGGCCATTCTCAAGGATGCCCTTAACATGCTCCCACTGTGTCCCGTGGATAAAGTATACTGGGTCATCTGGTTCCTTCATCCATGTCGTGATGGGCTTATAGAGCGACTCTGGGCAGTGGATGCCTGGGCTGCTATGGCCGCTCGTGGCTCTGATGAAATATTGTGGCCTGTGTGCCTTTGGTCGGAATCTGGGAGGTAGCGTCATGCTATCCTCGACGCATTTCATCTGGAGCCTGCCCTTCTGCATGCCATGGTTGTCGATCATCTCGCAGCAGTTCAGCAACACCCAATACACGTATGAGCTGTGAGGGTTGCCCTTGATAAGCACATCGTGCATGTCCTGGTAGCCTTTCCACTGATTGTCACCAGTCCAATTTGCCAGCAAGTCGTCAACAACAACCCAGCCATCGTATGGATCGAAAGTGTCAATCTTTTCGAAGTATCTGCTGAATCCATCTTTCCAATACGGACCATGGCGTAGGGCTGTAGAGAACCATATTGACACCTTGGCCATTTGCCAATCGCGCGGCAGAGTCGGATCTGCGTTGAACCTCTTCATGACATTCATGAGCTCTGCCTCGTGCTGCGCGACGCGCAATGGCGGCCTGTCCCGCAACATATTGCCCACGACTTGTTGTTCACGTTCCCATTCGTTACGGCACTCGAAGTTACGACGATCGGGGCAATCGATGACCGCGTATCGATCTGTATCATCTCGAGTGACTCGTGGGTTTATGGTGCGTTTCGGGCCTTTGCCTTCAATGCCTTGCCAATATTCAATGGCTCCCAGAGGGATGTTCTTGAGAACAGACGACGCTGGTTGCCGACGTGCGGGTGGCCCCGCTGCTGCAGCTGGCGCCGCTGCGGCTGCCGAGGCAGCTCCAGCGGATGACCCCGCACCAGGGTGCGGGTGACCTTGGTCAGCCAGCGCATCGTCGGCTAGTTTCTGTCGGTTGTCAATTTCTTTGAGGGCTTTGCGGCGTTCTTCTTCTGAGGGAGTGCCTTCTGCGGGTGTCCCCGCTGCTGCAGCTGGCGCCGCTTCAGCGGGTGGCCCCGCAGAGCCCTTGTCCTCCTTACCTTTGGCGGCTGCCTCTGCCCGCACCGACCTCAACCCAGCCTCGGGCTTCGGTTGTGCTTTCATTCGTGCCGAGCCTGGTCGTGGTGCAAGGCGCGGCTGATGCAGAGTTGGAGTCCAGTCACCTCGGAAGGCTGCCTTAGGCTGGTCGCGATCTTCGTCCTTGACGTCGCCTTGGGCAGCCGGTGGCATCGGGGCTGATGGTCCAGCAAAAGCCTTCCTCCTCTCCGTCACGGACGGGCCGGTAGGCTCTCCCGGCTCAGGGTCGTCCTTCTTGGCGATCCCTCTGGCCTTCGCACGCCCCCGTGAACCTTCGGGGCTCTTGGAAGGAGACCTCTTCTCAGGAGAAGGTGGAGGCGAGGAGTCGACCACAGGTCCTGGAGGTGGTTCTATGTCTTCGTCGTCCTCTGGTGGTGGACCAGGAGGGTCTTTAGGAGGGCCTTCTGGCTGGCCATGATCATGGATGACCTGCCTCATCTGGTCGATGTTGGCACTACCTTTTATGGCCAGCTTGTACTTGCCATTTTCGTGGCGGTAAAGTACCCTCGTGCAAAACCACTTCTGTGCCGAGGAGCTGCAGCACCAGCAGGCGCATCCATCAGGGAATGGATTCTCTGAGCCGTCTTCCGCCGCCCATTCTTCGTTCAGTTCGGTCTGTTCAGTGCCGGCGGCGGATCCGGCAGCAGATGCAACAGCCATCCACTCTTCGTCCGCGGACCCAGCGGCTGGCGCCGCGCCCGCGGGTGGCCCCGCACCTCCGCTGGAGTCTGCGGGTGACCCCGCCTCTTCATGGAATCGGCGGTTCCATTCTTTGAGGCGATGGTCTTTAGGAAGCTGTTCCCAATTTTCCCTGACAGTGTCAGCAACCTCCTCGGTCATAGGGACGCGATCGGCTTCGGTAATGCGCTTTCCTCCTCCAGGGACCTTCTTGTCAGGATCGTGGACGGTGCCAGCGTCATCTCCATGAGACCAGTTACAGGGGGTCTCACCGTGATGAGGGCTCCTGGAGGGGCGGTCCATTGGACAGCCGCGCATGTGACCTTTGAAAGGCTCGCATTGACATACTTGTTTCCTGTATGTCTTGCGATCGTTGATGATCTCCTGTTTCTTAGCCTTTCGGTCCCAAGCCTCTGGCGTTTTAGTCTTGCCACCTTTGGTGCGTATTATCATGCCAGATTCGTCCCGTTTGCAGTGCTCCTTGGACCACCAGTGGCGGATCACGTCCATCGGGTAGCCGGGGTACCAATTCATGTACCACTCCGGCACGTACTGAGCGGATACACCTCTGGAGTGCTCCGTGCTGTACGGGTAGCCAGATGCATCATGTGTAGGGCGTCGTGGAGCTGAACGGCTCCTCCTGCGGGTTGGCCCCGCTGACGCACTGCCACGTTCCATGGGCCTTTCATCTTCATGACGGTGCTCTGGATCTCGAGGTGGCGATGGTCGTCTGTTCTTCTTTGCATTGCGCCTGTCCTCCGAGTCCTCTGAGCTGTCCTGGACCACGAATACGTGCTGATGCGGGCTTTGGAAGTACCCGATGTCGGTCAACTGCTCCATAGTGAGGTCGTTGAGGTCCATCTGGTCGCAGCCCTGCATGAACTCGTCCATAGACCAAGCGGGTAGCCCCGCTGCTGCAGCTGGCGCCGCTTCAGCGGGTGGCCCCGCTAGGGCCTGGAGTGCGGTCAGCATCTGCGGTGCCGACATATCAGGATCCAGGTATGGACGCAGCCTTGCGGCCCCTGGGCGCGACAGCAGGTCGTTCATGGTCATCTGCTGATGTGCTGGCGCACTCAGGAGCTGGATCGCTTCTGCGACCTGCTCTTGGAGCCTGTCCTCATAGTCCTCTTCGGCCTCTTCAGAGTCAGAATAAGCTGCGGGATGGCCCCGCATTTCGTCGTCAGCGTCTCCCGCTTCCGAGCCGGCTCGCGAAAGATCAGGCAGCAACGGCATGCCGATCACCTGCGGTGCCAGCGCGGCGGCGAGCTCCTCCTCGGTCGCCGGGACGGTCTCAGCTTCGGAGATCTCGTCGTCGGCGGGTGGCCCCGCTGGAAGACCGAACCAGGCGTTGAACGCGCCCTCGTCGACTTCGTCCCAGCCGTGGAACTCGTCGAAGAGGGTCACCGCGTACTCTTCCAGGGCTACGGTCGCATCAGCGTAGCGGGCCATCACGTAGTACGTGGAGGAGCCCGCGGCGGGAGCCGCTTCTGGATTGACGTAAAACTCGTAGTCAATGTAGTCTATGTCATCCATAAAAGAGTTTTGAGCCAAATGTACGGATCCCTTTCCTTTCCCCTTCGGGCAATGATCGCGCAAATGCTCTGTACTACCGCATGTATGACACTTCATAGTGTTGCCAGAAGCGTCCCTAGGGTTACCCCTCCGCCCTTTTCCCTTACCAGAGGTCCGCCTGTGACCCCGACCTTTGCCTCCGATAAGAACTTCTTCAAAAACTACATCAGTTAAGGACGTGAGGAAAGCAGTGATACCCCTACCATGCATACGGCGTCTGCGACCCCCTTTGCCACGACCCTTTCCATAGCGTTTGAAATATCGGCGTACTGCACGTCTCACTTTTCTGACCGGTTTCTTCATAAAGCGCCTCCAACGGCGTTTTGATTTGCGATAAGCCATAAAAGCGGCTTCCG
The DNA here is from genome assembly GCA_963575745.1 of Prorocentrum cordatum. Classification (NCBI taxonomy): domain Eukaryota; class Dinophyceae; order Prorocentrales; family Prorocentraceae; genus Prorocentrum; species Prorocentrum cordatum. The sequence continues at coordinate 76,818 of CAUYUJ010019058.1, forward strand.
CTCTTTGTTGTTCAGAAAGGTGAGTGTCATCAGCTGGATAGTCATTGCCAGCAGAGACCATACCATTGTGATCACCGTCAGATGAGGTATCTGTGTCAGTGCCAGATTCAAACGGAGAGGGTGGCTGAGACCCTTGAGCGGATGACTCCGCTTGGCCCCAGAGGGTTGTGCCCGAGGGCGGGCTTGCAGTGTAGGCGGCGCCCGGCGTGTAGTTCGACCAGGCGTTCGCCTCCGCTGCCTCTGCCGATGCCTGGCCGGTCTGCCCTAAGAGGGCAGTGGCCTCGTTGGGCATATCGGCTGAATCAGCCCAGGGACTTGGCTCGCCAGGACCAGCGGGTGACCCCGCAGTCGTGGCGTAGACACCTGCATGTGCGTGGTGCCCTGTGAAGATGCCCGCAATGTTGCCAGGAGAGCGCTCGGCAACATGCCCGTAGTTCCTCATCCTGGTCAGCAGCCTATCATAGTCTGCTTGCGTTCTGGGCATCTGATGATTGAAGGGCTCCAGCAGGTGTTGGGCTCGTGACGCGCCAACGCCTAACGCTCTGAAAAGGATCAGCGTTAGGATCTGAAAGTTGGGGATGACAAATCCAACAGAGTTAGCCTCGTCACGGGCCATCTCGAATCGAGCTAACACTGAGTCGATTCGCTCGCCCCTTTCGACGCGAAAGTCGATAAGGGCAGTGCCAGAGTTGAGCTGGCGCTCATCTTCCAGATTTTCAAATTTGGTACTCAATAGATAAAGTATATAAGTAACTGCATCCGTTGGCTGTCCGTTGACATTTACACCATAATTGATGATCTGGGAGGGGACCTGCATGGCGATACGACGAGCAAGGCCTTGAAGACCACGTTGTAGTGCTGCAGCTTGCTGAGGTGGCGTCATATTGCCGCTCGTCACGTTTATCCATGCATGTACTTCGCGAACGTACTCGCGAAAGGGCGTAGTACCGGCTGGGTCCCAAGAAGGGCCGGTAGTACGCGTGTCGTCCATCCCCTGCCGCATGTAGCCCACAGCACATCCCATTATCACCCATAGAATGCCGAAGATAGTTATCTTGATCCAGTGCATGTGCATCTCGGCTTCGGTGATTGGTTTAGGCTGTGGTTTGTCAGGCTCGGGCGTAGTAGCCGTAAGGCGCCTGACCGGCACGGGATGCAGGTGGCCCCGCTGCGGGTAGCCCCGCAGAGTGACCACGTTCTCGATCGAGTTGCCGATTGGCATCTGGTGGAAGTCGGGAGTGAAGTAGCGCAGTGAGGTAGGAGAGAGCGTCTCGAGCTCGCGGGTAGCCCCGCTAGCCCGATCGCGGACTGGCTCCGCTCCTCGCAGAGCCGGCGCAACATGGTATTCCACCGTAGTAGTAGTCCACCAAGTTGTGCCGTGGATGATGGGTATTAGAGCGAGAGCCAGCCACACGAGAGTGTAGCCAGCTCCGCTACCAAGTCGAAAACGCACTGGTAAGCCAAGATATATGTTCCGCCTTAGGCGCTCCCATATCCCAGGCTTTGGCTCATACCGCATGAGCAAGAGAGCAAGATGAAGCATGGGATCTGGAGTAAAGGATAGAAGGGGCATCTTCAATAGAAAGGTCTTTTCCGATCTCAGATGCGAGTAGTGCGCCTCGGTGAGGCACAATCACATGTTCGGCCGGGCCCGGCTTGAGCCAGGCACGGCAGCGGTGCATGCTCGATTTACATCTCGCCTTTAACCCTCTCCGTTTAAAGTGAGGCATCTTGGGCGGAAAAACCAAAGGGTACCTGATTGGCGCGGGACTGGCAAGTCGTGCCAAAGGCCACCGGGAACCTATTGGAATAGCTTTGAAACCTTTGAATAACTTGCTCCAGCACCTCTGCGGCAAGAGCACGGGGCGGCAAATCGAAGACGCCGACGGCGAGTCAACGCAGCCCCCTGGAAGCGCATATGTGGCCAAACGTTGGGCCAAATTCTGGCCAAGCTATTGGACTACGTTTGTCCCCAAGCGGTCGAGGAAACCCTCGGGGGACACTCTGACGGTAGGATAAAATGAGGAGGAGAAAAAGGAGAGCCCCAAGAGGCCCCCAGGGGGCCCCACTAGGCGCCTAAGAGGCCCCGAGAGGCCCCGAAGCCCCCAACAGGTCCCAAGAGACCCCAAAACGGCCCCCAAACGGCCCCCGAGAGCCGTCCAAACTGCTTCCAAGAGGCCCCCGAAACGCCACCCACGAGATCCCAACGAACATCCAATAAGCTTCATACCCACAACCCAGGAACGGCAGCTGGATGGGTCGAAAGCAATTAGATCCGCCGCCCCGTGCTGGCTTGCCACAAGGGTGCCCGGCGTGCTCGATCCTTTCGGTTTGGGTTTGGCTCTTTTTCCCAAAGAAACTCGCCCCTGGGGCTCCGGCCCAGCCCGCCGGCCACCCGGAAGGGACCATACGAGGTGGTTGCAAAGGTTTTTCCTGCTCCAGACGGCTCCAAGATGGTCCAAGCTGGCCTCCAAGACGGCTCGAATGGCCCGAGGTGGTTTCCAAGTTCGCCCAAGATGGTCCAAAATGGCCTCCACGACGGCCCAGAAAGGTCCAAGATGCCTCCAAGTCGGCCAAAGAAGCCTCCAAGACGACCCAAGAGGCCCCCAAGAGGCCTCCCAGACAGCCCAAGAGGCCAACCGCAGGTCCTCCCGGAAGGCCCGAAGAGGCCAAGATCGTTACATGTTTCACGCAGCTGCAGGTTATGTAGTGAAGTCAAGCCTGGAGTGCACTCGCGGGGGGGGGGGTCGTCCACACGCTGCCTTGCGACACGAAGAAGCAACAAGGCAAAACACACCCCCATTAAAAAGGGCGGTAGTGGGTGAGGAGCAAAGCGACTATAGAGAAATGGGTGTACTCAGAACCGTTGACATTGTCATTATTAAAGTGCCCGCACAACCATGACATTTTTCATTAAGCAACAGACTACGTAGCGAAGCCAAGCCTGGAGTTCACTCGCAGGGAGCCTTCGTCCACACGTGCCATGCGACACGCAGAGGCAGCAAGGCAAAACGAACTCCCGGAATTACAGACATCAAAAACTCCAGGATGGCATGCGTGCTCTGTTTAGTGTGGCTTCAAAAGACTACTTAGACATGCGCACACGGGTCGGGGATAGGGTTGCGCGATCAGCGTCCGGAAACAACCGTCGGGGGCCTTGCCTTCAAGGACTCTGCGTGCACATTGCGTTATACTGCAAATGCCTTCGACCCGTGCACCTGCATCCAAGATCTCTTGAGATGTCAACAGCATCACATATCATGAGTCGGGTGGCCATTCGCTACTCGGTTCCACTCTGACACAAATGCGCGTCACGAGTTACAATCTTAGAGAGCGAAGCTGCCGTCTCGAAGCTGGGAAGGCGCCAGAGCATCGAGGTCTGGGGATTCTCGCTCACACATACCCTCCCCCAACTTACGGCAGAGAAGAACAACTCGCAGAGAAAAACGGGCAAGACGGTTCCAGATTTGGACCTTCATTCGGTCCGACACTGAGAAATCAGGAACGCCAAAAATGTGCACAGTTGTCCTAAGCGTAGGAGGCTGTCCTCTACGGGCTCTTGAGAAGGTCGCACACGGGCATCCTATCAAGGCTCCTTTGCATTCGGGCTTCTGGAGGCGAGCGATCACTTTTCTCTGGATATCTCTCCTGGTCAGATCAGAACGGGGTCCGTGGATGACGCCTGTCGAGACACACCGCCCCCAATCTGTTTCACCGACCTCGCGAACCTCCCGCTGCCCAAGAAGAGGTCCTCCACGCTCCAGCCACGGGCAGCGCCAGCGCCCCGAAGAAACCGTTCTGGCCCGAAGATCCCCTGGAGATGCTCGACGCAAGCGGCGGCGCAGTCTCTGACAGGTCTCGGCAAGCTCTGCCACCTCTCCAGGATCCGCCCTTCTTTGTCGCATCGCGTCACACTGCACATACTCGGCCATCTCCCTCTTTGTTCGAATCTCCCCCAGCGGTCTCAAGTGGTTCAGTGCGTCGATCGAGGCCCCGCTGTGGCGAGCTAGGTATGGAACCACGCGGGGCGCGCCGGTCTTGGGCGCCGCCTTCTGGACCATCTCGGCAAAGTCCTCGCGGGCGCACTGCAGCGGCGGGCCCCCCGCCGGGCGCCCTTCCTTCATCTGGCCGAAAAGGCCCCCGACCCACTGGAGACGAGGGCGGCCCCCCCACTCCGCAGCGACGTCGAAGCGCCCGACCTCGGTTAGGGCGCGGCCCTCGCGCGACCGGAAGACGAAGACCCAGCGGCGGCCGACGTTGCGAGCTGGCGCCGCCAACCAGCGAGCCCGCAAGGCGCGCCCCTCTCCTGGACGCGCGCAGGCGCCGAGCACGACCAGCAGCTCGAGCGCCGCCTGCCTGGACTTCTCGGTCTGTTCCCTCAACAGCACGGCGCAGAGAGCGGCCCGCGCCTCGAAGGCCCCCGAACGCAGAGAGAAGCCGGGGGCCTCCTTGCCCCATTCCTTGAGAGCACGATGAGCACGAGGCAGACACAGATCCCCCATCCCCCCCCCTCGGGCACGCAGTCCAACCAAGCAGCTATCACCCGGTGGCCCGCGCACCCGCCTTCGCCCCCGAAGCATTTCTTGCAAGTCGAAGAGGTCGCGCAGCATCCGATCGAAGCCCGGGGGGCCCAGGGGGTTCACATCCATCACCTCGGCGTAGTCTAAGATCATCTTCGCGGACTGGGCATAGGTCCCCCTGGCGGCGGGCTTCACCACCCGAGTCTTCAAGAATCTTCTGCCACTCCTTACGGCTAATGTCCAGTAATTGCTCTGGGTGTGTAGACTCTTCTCGGCGCGACCCTGATTGGCGGTCAGTCTCAGCTCTCTGGTCCTCTTCAGGGTCCGCTCCTCCGCCCCCGCAAGTGCCCCAGTCGGCTGCCTCGTCTTGGCATCCCCCCCCAGGTCGGCGGCCAGCACGGGAAATCTCGCCGGCGCCAACACGCGCCGCACGAGGCCCATGGATCACGGAATCGGCGCCGGGAAGGGCAAGCCCAGGGGGAGGCCGCGGGGCCTTGCCACTCGAAGTCGGCTCAAACCGACGAGATGGCTCATCAGCGGGATTCAGCTCAGATGGAACCCATCGCACCCAAACCTTGCAATTGGTGGCCATCAAGAGGGCCGTAAACCGTCTACAACAATGGTTGAGTTTAGCATCGCACGCTTCCCTTTAAGAAGGCCAAGAACACGCTCATATAATCACATATGTAAACACGACGCCGACAATGATAACGATGATCCTTGGGCTGACGCCGGAGAACCCAAATAACCGCCTGCGCCTCTAGAATGCGAACAGGTTCTTTCCGAGTAAAACGCCCCGAACGCAACAGGCGCCACTGCAAATTTCTTGCAGGGTTAGCGGGCACCCCAGAGAACTCCGGGGCACCCCAACAATGAAGGGGCCCGAAAGGGCATCTCGATCACCAAGTTCTAGGCCACACATAGCACGAAGACGGGGGCGAGAGACCCAAAGCTCTTCTGGACTACGGAAACGCTGTCTCTCGTCACGACGACCACATCCCTTCGCAAAATCCAGATCCACACCAGCTGACACGACCCCCATCCCAATCAAGCAGGCGTCAATAGCTATCACCCGCCGGTCCCAGACAAGGCCCCAGAACGATCTGGCGAGCAAGAGGGGGACCCGAAAGGCATCTCTCTTTTTGCAACGGACCCCCACAGAGGAACATTCCGAACTCCGCCCAAACGTGCAAACTGGTAGCACGGCAGCAAGACATCAGCACTGACAGCATAGACCTCCCCGGCGCGTAGGCAAAGGTGAGGTGCCCGAAGAGCTTCCCTATACCCGTCGGACTGAAAGCTCTGCGGGCCAGCACCCAACTGACACATGACACGCCGATTCAAGCGCCAGAATCTTCATAGCGGCGCGGGCCGCTGAGCGGACCCCGTCAAGCATTACTCCACGGTTGACACTCTGCGAGTCGGCCTTCTCGTTGTCGTGCGCGCTGAGGCCCGCATCATTCAGCATCTTGGAGGCCTCATCGGCGACCTGCTGAACAAGGCCTTTGCCACCGCCGAGCACCCCGACGTTGTCTACACAGATGTAGCGTACAGTATCATGAGGCTTTTGGAGAGGCTGTCCCACTCAAAATTATGCAGCCGATTTGAGGGCCTCAGCCCAGGCACCCTCTCGACCAGCCCTCGGTTGGCCACCTGCGCAAAATTGAGACTGCACTTGAAATCAATTGGCAGGGCAGCGAAACAAATATGAACCCGATCGTCGAGCTCGAGGACGGTACCTTCCAGGAACTCCCCAGCCACCCCCGCGCCGCGAGCTTGAATTGCAGGCAGACCCAAATATCGGCTCAACTCTTCATCGATCCTGAACCTGCAGAAACAGTCCTGCACGTCCGTTGAAGAGGCGCGCACCGCAAGGTCACCCGACACCTCAAGCTCACAAAAAGATCCACACGTAGCGAGGATCACAGAAGGTGGATCGTGAAAGCGGCGACTAGCACGACGGGCGCCCACTATCTGGCGTCGACGTCTACCCTTCCTTTTAACACTGAAGGGGGCCACCCTCTCCTTCGCATAGCGGCACAAACGCACGACGCCCTTCTCGACGATCAGCCTGACAGAGGTGGTGCACAGGCCAACATCTGACTTCAGGCGCACGTCTAAATAGGGCACGATGGGGCCCTCATTATCCTCGACCCCCAAAACTTTACATCCGATCTGACGATCCGCTCCTCGAACCGACAGAGAAGCTCACGATTCGCGACCCCCCAGAAAGTCCACGGCAACGGGCGCGAGTGTACAGCAGGCGGAAGGGAAACCAATTTTGGCTTAAACGGCACCACGGGTGACTCTCCCGAGCAGCAACCTGCCCGGGCATGCAGAAGCTTGTCGGCAGCTTCACGCCGTTGCGGCACGGGCTCGACGGGCGCACTCCCCCTCGCGGCCACCATCGGCATATCCAAGACCGGAGAACGACTCTCGGTGAACACATCGGAGACAACGTCGTCGCGCCCGGCAAGCCCGTTCAGCGCCCCCTCGGCGTGGCCCCCTCGCAAAGCAGCGCGACGTCCTCGCCCAGCACGCGGTCGAGTCCCTCGCGAAAGGTACTTCCCAGCGACTTCAGGAACAGCCACTAGGGGAAGTGGAAAGAGCTCCACCGATCCCTGCAGCATGTCAAAAATGTTGGCGGCGACCCGCCCCAGGCGCAAGCCTGCTCGCCTCGGTCCGCCTTCGCCCCCCCCTCGTCCCCGAAGACATGGGCGAAGGGGGGACTGCTGCCCACGTCATCCTCGGAGGCGGAGGATCCTTCTTTGGCCCCCGCGCCTCCTTTTCATTCTGCCTGGCCGTCTCGATCTCGGCCTGGCCATTCGTTCCCTTCGCGATGTGGGCTGACAGCGGTGGCGCAATACCCAGGGCGCGCTGCTGAACGCCCATCCCAAACTCAACGCCATCGGACTTCGGATCACCAGGGACCCTCGAGTTGGCGTCGAGGAGCAGCTGCCACCGCCTGAACAAAGCTTCGAAACAAGACAACGAAGGAATATTGAATTGATCGCACGATCCAACATACTCGAAGGTCCTACAGATCACTTGCAGCCCGTCGGCCGCCCGATCCGCAGGAGCATTCTTTGACTCGGCCAGGAAACGATGATACCATTGCATCGGCGACCGGGAAGACGACCTCCTTCGCACAGCATATACCTCCTTGGCGTCCTCATCCTCAAACACTTCGTCATAGATGTCACCGTCTGGGGTCAGGACGACCCAGTGTTTAGTGGAGAGGCCAGAGAAGGACGCGTTCGTGAGCTAGGTCCTCGTCGTACTTGACTAGAAGACGCGTCCCCGGCACCAGCGATTCCCACCACGCCTCTGACCCTACTCTCGGTCCGCGAGCGGCCAACATCTTGCTGTCCACGACCAGTAGCCCACTGACCAATCAGAGTGATAGCCGATCCAACCACTGCACCCCCCAGCACTCCGTAGACACGAACTCCCGGGGCCACCACAATGCAGCTCACACGGTGGGCACGGAGGTGGACGAGGGCACCCCGCCTGTCCCGCGATGGCGGCCAGTGAGCTGTGACCGAGGGCCCGAACAAACTTTTGGAGCCCGACGTTCCCAAGGAGGGCGAGAAACATGCAAACCCAGCCGAATGCTCGAGCAAAGGAACGGCTATAGAGAAATGGATGTACGCAAAACCGTTCACATTGTCATTAAAATGCCCGCACAGCCATCGATGCTCCGTAAGTGTTTGAATGATGTGCGTGTTTGCTCCTTTTCGGCCTTCCGACGGCCCAAGACGGCCTCAGAGGCCCCCAAGATCGTCCCCAGAGGGCCCAAGAGGCCTCCAAGACCCCAAGAGGGCCCAAAGACGACCCAAGAGGCCTCTAAGACGCTCAAGATGGCCTCCACGACGGCCCTGGAGCACCCCAAGAGGGCCCCAAGTCGGCCCAGAGAGGCCCTCAAGACGACTTCCGACGGCGTCAGACGAGCCAGGAGCCCACCAAGACGGCCCATGGCCCCAAGATCGCCCCAAAATCGCCCCAAGATCGCCCAAGAGGCCTCCAGGATGGCACCACGGCCCCAAGAGGGCCCCAAGAGGGCACCAAGACGGCCCTGAAAGCTTCCAAGACGCCCAAGATGGCCTCCAAGACGGCTCTGGAGCGCCCCGAGAGGGCCCCAAGTCGGCCCAGAGAGGCCCTCAAGACGATCTCCGACGGCGTCAGACGGGCCAGGAGCCCACCAAGACGGCTAAAGACGCCCCCGAGAAGCCCCCCACTAGCCCCCAAGAGGCCCAAGGAGGCCTCCAAGATGCCTCCAAGAGACTCCCAGGAAGCTCCCAGGAGGCCCCAAGAGTGTCCCTAGAGGCTCCCAAGATGCTCCCTCTTCCTCCTCCTCCTCCTCCTCCTCCTCCTCCTCCTCCTCCTCCTCCTCCTCCTCCACCTCCACCACCTCCTCCGCCTACTCCTGATCTTCCCTGCCATCCTCCCCCAAGTGTTCCCCGATGGTTTTCCACACCGGTTGGGGGAACACATGGTCCGATAGCTTGGCAGAGCTCTTGCCACAACGCTCGGCCACATGGGCGATTCTAGAAGGCAGGGAGCGGCGGTGATTCGCCGTAGGCGTCTTCGATACATGGATACATATGTATATGCATACATGGGTATACCTAGAAATGCATGTACACACAAATACTAGAACCACGCGCGCTTCGCGCACTTGAGTTCTAGCAAGTTCTGGTTGTAGTCTGAAGTGCTCGGCGTCGGAGGGCACATAGTGTCAAACGGATCGTGCAGCTCAGGGAGCTCCACCGACGGCCCCAGATACAGGCTTGGCTTAAGAGTTTCCCCGCCAATGCTGGTACACCCCTCAAAGGGATCGCGCCCCACAGGAACCACCCCCCATGTCCCCAGAGACAAAGTTCGCCTAGTGGCACGCCCCTGACGCGGGTCCTGCCCAGCTAGTAACTGCATGTGCGGCACCAAAGGGGAGCTTCATAGCGTCGCCTGGCTTTCTTCGGCACACCTCTCGCACGGATCGTGGCCCGCAGGGACTTCCACGGACGGTCCCAGAGGCAAAGCTTGCATGCCGCCCCCCACCTACTTCGGCACACCTCTCGTACGGGTCGTGGCCCACAGGGATCTCCACCCATGGCCCCAGAGGCAGGGTTCGCATTACGCCCCCCCACCCATTGCGGCAAACCCCACCACGCAGATCGTACACAGAAGGAACACCACCGAAAGGCCCAAAAAGAAAGTTCGCACAGCGCCCCCCTCCCCATGCCGACACACCCGTCATGCGAAGCATGCCCCAGAAGGAACTCCAACTATGGCACCCATGGGCAGCTTCGCATGGCGTCCCCCCGCGCTTACTTCGGAACGTGCCCCGCACGGGCCGTGCCCAGAGGAGGTCGGCCTACGACCTCTCAGTGGGCGGCGCGCTCGGGGGCATCCGAACTATTCGGCACGCCCTGCGCGCGGACCGTGCCCCGCAGAGAGCTCCGCGAGCCCGCGCGCGCGTGCTCCGCAGCAGCCCCACTTCCGCAGTGCCCCGCGGCGCGCCGTGCACGAAGAGAGACAGGCGTCCCGCGCTGCACATGACTGCATAGAGGGACGGGTCCGTCGCCGAGCGAATTGCTGGCTTGTCCATAGCCTTCGGCCGCCATGGCTACCGTGCCTGAGTTCTGGGCCAGGGGATTCTCTCGGATACCTGTCTGTTGGCGTGCTTCTCGGGCGCCTCGTGGAGCGGCCTCTTGGGGGGTTCGTGGGGCCTCTTTTTCAGCCCTTCGGGGTCCTCTTGGGGGTCTGCCACTTGGAGCCGAGGGCTCGAAATGTCAGTTTGAAATCCCCCTCTTGGCTCCCTCTTGAGGCCCCTGTTGGGCCGTCTTGGGCGCCTCTTGGACCGTCTTTAGGGCTCTCTTGGGCCGTCCTGGGGCCCTCTTGCCTCTTGGGCCGAACCTTGGGGTGATCTTTCGGACCTCTAAGCCGTTTGGACGCTGTTCAGACCCAACATGCGCATCTGCTAAAATCCGTGTTGGCCGCAAGGATGGGACAACTTTTGCCCCCTGGGGCTCTCCCGGGGCGCAGGAGCCTTCTTGGGACGTCTTCGGAGCCTCTTGAGCCGTCTTGAAACAATGTTCGGGCGTCTTCGGCCCTGTCAGGCTGCTCTGGTCGCTTTGTTGGTGGCCTCCGGAGCTGCTTTGAACGGCGAGGGGGAGGCCCGGGAGGCCCTGGAAGTTGTCAAACTGTCTCGCAGGCCAAAATAAGGGGGAGGGCCGGGGGGGGGGGGGGAAATTCCGTGAGGGTGTCCTGGCCCTGGCCCCAGCCCCCCGGTACCCTGGCATGATATGTACAACCACGCGCGAGCTTCGCGCACGCTTAGGTTCTGGTCGGTCACAAGCAATCGGGCCAGCGGATGCCGGCCGTTGTGGAGTCCTCTTGGGACTGTCTTGCAGCCTCTTGGGGCCACGTTAGGTCCCCTTGGGCATTCCTATGCCGTCTTCGAGCCTTCTTGGGACATCTCTGGGCGCCCTTGAGCCGTCCTGGGGCCATCCTGGCCCTTCTTGGGCTCCAGTGGCGGCTATCTTGCGGTTGCCCTCTTGGGCCGGCTTGGGACCCGTCTTTGGTCTCTGGGCGCCCTTGAGCCGTCCTGGGGCCATCCTGGCCCTTCTTGGGCTCCACTATCTTGCGGTTGCCCTGGGCCGGCTTGGGACCCGTCTTTGGTCCTCTTCGGGCGCTACTTGGGACATTTGGGGGCTGGGTGCCCTTGGGGAGCCTGTGATTGGTGTGTGTGGGGGGGGGGGGCCTTCGGGGATCGTTGAGTCCTGGGGCTTGGTCTTGGGGGTCTGGGGGCCGTCTGCGGGGCGCCTCTGGGGGAGTACTGCGCAAGCCGAAGAGCGCCAGCACCAACGCTTCGAACATCGCGATCCCGAAGCTGGCAAACAAAAAGGGCGCGAAAGCGGGGAAGACGGCAGAAGGACGGAGAGGAGGGTTGAGGAACGGGAAGGCGGATGCCGCCGCGAGCGAGCATCTAGTGCTGGAACCTGGCTCGCTGGTGGCCCTGCTCGTGCTCGAGCCCGCCCAAAAAAAATGCTGGGCGGCGCCACGTACGAACATCCTGCGCCGAAAGCAGCCGCAGAGGGGCTCGCCGGCGCCCTTGCCCCGCGGCGCGCAGTGCACGAAGAGAGACAGGCGTCCCGCGCTACACATGACTGCATAGAGGGATGGGTCCGTCGCCAAGCGAATTGCTGGCTTGTCTATAGCCTTCGGCCCACATGGCTACTGTGCCTGAGTTCTGGGCCAGGGGATTCTCTCGGATACCTGCCTGTTGGCGTGCTTCTCGGGCGCCTCGTGGAGCGGCCTCTTGGGGGGTTCGTGGGGCCTCTTTTTCAGCCCTTCGGGGTCCTCTTGGCGGTCTGCCACTTGGAGCCGAGGGCTCGAAATGTCAGTCTGAAATCCCCCTCTTGGCTCCCTCTTGAGGCCCCTGTTGGGCCGTCTTGGGCGCCTCTTGGACCGTCTTTAGGGCTCTCTTGGGCCGTCCTGGGGCCCTCTTGCCTCTTGGGCCGAATCTTAAGGTGATCTTTCGGGCCTCTAAGCCGTTTGGACGCTGTTCAGACCCAACATGCGCATCTGCTAAAATCCGTGTTGGCCGCAAGGATGGGACAACTTTTGCCCCCTGGGGCTCTCCCTGGGCGCAGGAGCCTTCTTGGGACGTCTTCGGAGCCTCTTGAGCCGTCTTGAAACAATGTTCGGGCGTCTTCGGCCCTGTCAGGCTGCTCTGGTCGTTGTGTTGGTGGCCTCCGGAGCTGCTTTGAACGGCGAGGGGGAGGCCCGGGAGGCCCTGGAAGTTGTCAAACTGTCTCGCAGGCCAAAATAAGGGGGAGGGCCGGGGGGGGGGGGGGGAAATTCCGTGAGGGTGTCCTGGCCCTGGCCCCAGCCCCCCGGTACCCTGGCATGATATATGTACAACCACGCGCGAGCTTCGCGCACGCTTAGGTTCTGGTCGGTCACAAGCAATCGGGCCAGCGGATGCCGGCCGTTGTGGAGTCCTCTTGGGACTGTCTTGCAGCCTCTTGGGGCCACGTTAGGTCCCCTTGGGCATTCCTATGCCGTCTTCGAGCCTTCTTGGGACATCTCTGGGCGCCCTTGAGCCGTCCTGGGGCCATCCTGGCCCTTCTTGGGCTCCAGTGGCGGCTATCTTGCGGTTGCCCTGGGCCGGCTTGGGACCCGTCTTTGGTCCTCTTCGGGCGCTACTTGGGACATCTTGGGGGCTGGGTGCCCTTGGGGAGCCTGTGATTGGTGTGTGGGGGGGGGGGGCCTTCGGGGATCGTTGAGTCCTGGGGCTTGGTCTTGGGGGTCTGGGGGCCGTCTGCGGGGCGCCTCTGGGGGAGTACTGCGCAAGCCGAAGAGCGCCAGCACCAACGCTTCGAACATCGCGATCCCGAAGCTGGCAAACAAAAAGGGCGCGAAAGCGGGGAAGACGGCAGAAGGACGGAGAGGAGGGTTGAGGAACGGGAAGGCGGATGCCGCCGCGAGCGAGCATCTAGTGCTGGAACCTGGCTCGCTGGTGGCCCTGCTCGTGCTCGAGCCCGCCCCAAAAAAATGCTGGGCGGCGCCACGTACGAACATCCTGCGCCGAAAAAGCAGCCGCAGAGGGGCTCGCCGGCGCCCTTGCCCATGTCGGAAGCGGCCCAAAAAGTGTCCCGGATCGCTCCTTGGAGAGCTGCAAAGGCCTTTCGATTAGAAGCCGCTACGCCAGCTCCTGTCCAAGGCTCCCGGGCACCGCTTGGCTGTGCAGGGGGGGGGGCTCGGCCCTCCGTGCTCGAGTCGCAGGGCCGCATCAGCACGGGACGTGCCCGACCTCGCCCGGGCTGCCGAGGCCCGATCGGCCCGTGGCAGGCTGCGCCGCGCCGTGCCGGCCACCCCTCGCGCCACGACCACGCCCGTGCTGCCCACCTCCTCGCTGCTCCTCCCCTCGAGGGGCAGCGGAAGGTGGGGACGGGCACGGGGGGGGGGATGCGTCGACCTGGGATCGGCGACACGTCGCCGAGGGATCGGCACTGGGCCCCCGGATAGTGAGTCCGCACGGCTCCTGGGCGGGTGGAGGCTATCGGGCTGCTCTCGGCGATCCATGGGCGATCGGGGGCAGATATGCATCCCCCCCTTATGCCTATCTCCCCCGATCGCTGCTCCTGGCCACTTTCTCTGGGCACCTGCTGGCAGAGCGGTTCCCTCCTTCTCCTCGAGAGCGCATGGCTTTTGCACAGCGGCACTTGGGGCATGCCAAAAAAACTCAGCTGTGCACTACTGGCTCACGCGCCTCGACATATGACCGAGCTCTGAATCTGAACCCGGCCCGTGGTGGCGAGGCCGGCGCAACTGGCGTGGCCTCTTTGATCTCAGAGACAGTCCGAGACGAGGACTTGCCTTTCAGCTTCCGGCGCAAAGCCACCACCGCTGCCCCGATCGCACCTCTCAAGGCCCCGGACCCGTCCAGGCCTGCCCCAAGCAAACTTGCACTTGCAGGAGCACTGTCAGGGCCGCGCGAAGCAACCCGCTTCGCGGGCGACCCCACCACGAACTCCGGGCCGCCCAACTCTGCGCCGACAGGGCGCGAAGCGATTGGCTCCGCGGACGCCCCACCCACGCGCTGCAGGCCGTTCGAGTTCTCGGGATGTGGTGTGCGGGCCCTCACGATGCCAACCTTGCGAGAGTGCATCGGCTCGTGCACGATGACGCCGAATGTCCGTGGCACATGACGTTGGAGATTCACTCCGACCGGTGGCGCCGCGTCACCCACCAGTATCGGGTCTTGGCGCCAGGATTCATCGATCGCTGGCACCGCCATCGGAGAGCAAAGCCTGCGGGAGATACTGCAGGAGCGGAGCGCGGGCGGGGTGGCGAGACAAGCCAAACAGTTAACTGATGAATTAGGCTTGCACCACAATTGCTATGGAATGTTCCTAGTCTTTTTCGCAATGGGGTCCTCGTGTTTTGTCCGCAGCGCCGCGCGTCTCCCTACTCATCCTCCTCCAGGGCCTCCGCCTCCTCCTCGTCCTCCTCCTGCTCCATCCATTTTCCGTATGAACAAATCGTCCCTGTCGCACCCCCAGACGTGTCGGCAGGGCTGGTCATGCGATTCGCCTGAGACTTCCCAACCATAGACAATCCTGAAACTTGAAACTTGCAACAGCTTCACGGATGGAGGGCGGGCCGTTTCAAAAATATGGTTCTCGCTTTAGTGCCGCGCATATACGCCCGAAAACTTTACAACAACTTCGCGGCTGGAGGACGGGTCGTTTTCAAGATGGAGTTCTCGCCTCCGCACCGCGCGCACTCGTCATAAAAACCACCGCAATTGCACGGATGGAAGGCGGCCCACTGTCAAGACGTGGCTCTCGCCTCCGCGCCGCGAACGTTCGTTTGAAAAGATGCACCAGCTTCGTGGATGGAGGGCGGGCCGGTTCCACAACGTTAGTCTCGCCATGGCGCCGCGCTCGTCTTAAAGAGTGTAACAGTTTCGTCGATGGAGGACGAGTCGTTTCCAAAGTGTGGCTCTCGCCTCAGAGCCGCGCGCATTCGTATGAAAAGTCTGCAGCAGTTCCTTGGATGCAGAATGCCCCGTTTCAAAAAATGAAGCGTTCGCACTATCGCCGCGCACGTTCGTCTTGAAAGATCGCAGCGGTTCGAAGGATTCGGATGGTTGAAATCCAAGGAATGGTGTCCTGGCACGATCTGTGACTGTCCAGACGCAACCGTTACGTTGCTTCGCTGTCTTGTAGTCTCAGGCATGGTGTTGTGGCACGAATGATAATGTCAGGCCACAACGGTCACGTTGATTCGCGGCGCTGAAATCCGAGTGCGTGTGAACTAGAATTTTTTTTGTTTAATTGGGTCGGTGGCCGGTGACCCTGTGACCCGGTGACCCGGTGACCCCGTGACCCGGTGGGGTGGGTCAGCTGACCCAGTGACCCGGTGACCCGGTGACCCGGTGGGGTGGGTCAGCTGACCCGGTGACCCGGTGACCCGGTGGGGTGGGTCTGCTGACCCGGTGACCCAATGACCCGGTGGGGTGGGTCAGCTGACCCAGTGACCCGGTGACCCGGTGACCCGGTGACCTGGTGGGGTGGGTCAGCTGACCCAGAGACCCGGTGACCCAAGGACCCGCGCAGCAGCAGCCGGCTCCGCAGCCTGCTCAGCCGCCTCTCGGGCTGGAGGGGGCTGCCGCGGCGGCTGCCCGAGCGGGCGCCGGAGCGGGCGCAGCAGCGGCGGCTGAGGCCACGGAGCCGCCCGCGGAGCCCTCCATCGAGGACTTGCGAGCGGTCCTGCACCAAGCCGGCGCGCGGGCCCCCGTCGAGGACGAGCAGGCCCGAGCCCATGCCGATGCACTGCGCCAAGCACTCTCCGCCATCGGCCCAGGGGCGTCCGGGCACAGGGTGGCTCGCGCGGCGCCCAGCACTGTCATGTACTAGGCGTATGGGAAGACTTCCGAAGCTGGTACGTCGTTGTTCCGTGAGCACCATGATGATGGTGAACTTCGCTACGGTGACGGGCAGCAAGGATGCGCTGGCTGCTGATCCGCCCGAGTCCGGGGCCATTGCAGGTGTTTGGCCTCCCTGCCAGGATGCGCTGGCTGCCGTGGAGCGTTTGGAGCACGGTCAGCAGGGTGCCTCGGGCCTTCCGCCTGGGCCGGCTGGCAGCGCTCGCGCCGCGGGGCCCCCTGCCGGCGCCAGCCACAGACCCCCGGCTGGAGGCGCTGACGTTAACCCGGCCGGAGCTTCGTCGGCGGCGCCTGGCAGCGGCCGCGCTGCAGGGCCCCCTGACGGCGCCAGCAGCTGGGAAGATGAGCCCCCAGGCCATCTTCCCACCCTGCCAGCGCCGCAGGGCCCTTGACGACCAAGGGTCGCACGGGCCGCTGCGGCGTTTCCTGGGCGAGGCCTCCGCCGAGGTCGTGGCGTTCCAGGAGCACCACAGGATGCAGGATCGGCTCGGGGAGTTGCAGGACCAGGTGCGCCACCTGGGCTACCGAGGATTGTGGGCCCCTGCCGTGCCGTCCGACAGGGGGAAGGGAACCACGGGCGGAGTTGGCATAGTCACCACGCCGTACATCGCCGTGACGGTGCCCAAGGGCCTGGAGTCCCACGTCGCGGAGCCAGAAAGGATATGCGCTGCCCACGTTCACTGGGGAGTGCCCGGGGGCTTGGTGGTGTTCTCCGCCTACATCCTCACGAGCGAGGGGTTGGGCGCCGTCAACCAACACCTGGTTGCGCAGCTCTGCCGCAGCATCACCGCGGTGGCGGCCCATGGCTACGACTGGATTGTGGCTGGCGCCTTCAACATGGAGTCGAGCAGGCTGGGGTTCGACTGGGTGCACGCGCTGCAGGGCATCATCCTAACGCCGCTGGACTCCACGTGCCGGC
Source organism: Prorocentrum cordatum (assembly GCA_963575745.1). Lineage (NCBI taxonomy): Eukaryota > Dinophyceae > Prorocentrales > Prorocentraceae > Prorocentrum > Prorocentrum cordatum. The sequence continues at coordinate 93,715 of CAUYUJ010019058.1, forward strand.
AGGGGGCAAGCTCCAGCTGCATCGACTTCTTCGTGTGCTCTGCCAACCTGGCCAGTCGAGTGCGGAGGCCGCAGGTGTCCGAGGACTCCCATCTGGCTCCTCACCAGCCCGCGGTACTTCCTCTAGGAAGGCACCAACTATGCACCAACACCGATCCTGGCCAGGATCACCCTGGGCCCAGGATCGGTGTATACGCCCTCCCGCCTTGGGCAAGAAGGCATATACACCGATCCTGGGCCCAGGGTGATACTGGGCCAGGATCGGTGTTGGTGTACACCCTGCGAAATGCTTAAGAAATCATGGGTTAAGAAATTCATCGTCTCAGAATCTGAATCAAAAAACAGAGCTTCTGTTAAAATCTGGGGATTTACATTGAAGCATTAAGAATAATCGAGACTCTGGCCGAAAACTTAGGTTTTCTTAAGCATCGCCTAAGGTGTATAGCTGGTCCCCCCCGATCCTCTCCTGGCTCAGGCGAGCCGAGGCGTCTCCCCGCGCTTCCCCAAAAGCCGGGCGGCGGGCGCCCGCCGGGGCCGGGGCATCTCACCCGGGATGTGGTCAGGGCGGCCACCGACGACGCCTCCCTCCAGAAGGCGTGGGGCACCGTCCTGGCGGGGCCGGCGGCCGAGCTCCTGGGCAGGTTCTCGGGAGCGGCCAAGAAGGGGGTGTCCAAGAGGGAGGGGTGCAAATCATGACCGGCGGCATGTGCGCGGCCCAGCGGGGGGGCCAGGGACGTGATGAAACAAGGAGAGGCGCCATGAAATCTGAGGAAATATCATGGCCCGCGCCATGAAATCCACCCCCCCCTAGTCATCACCCCCCTCTTTTCCGCCCCCGAGGTTCGATCTGGTTGGTGACAAGTTTCGCCGGTACAGTGGCCGGGCAGGCGATGTCGGCTGCAAGTGGGTGAAGTTGCATTGGGTCCCGCCTGAGAAGCATTGCGGGGTTGACGCTGCCACGCAGGCTTGGGCTTGCGCGGCACGCTGGGCCAAGCACTCGATGGCTGCGCGCGCGCGCCCCTCCAGAAGCGCTTGCGCGGAGTGGCAGGGCCTGGCACTGCCGCTCAGCACCGTGAGACCGTGAGATCACCGGGGCGCTCGATGAACTCGGGAAGTTCTTTGACAAGATCCTCGGCTCCAGGTACCTGCGGCACCTGGAGGCGCGGGCCGCGGGTTTCTTCTCGGAGCGCGGGCAGGCCCTGCTCAGCTGCGATTTTGAGGACATGGTGTACGCCATCGTCGAGAAGGCCGACGACCTGGAGGCCAAGGCCCGGAAGGTCAACCAGGCCAAGTGGGTGGAGTGGGCTCACGAAGCCTTCCTGCACGGGGCTCGAGGTGCGCACCGGGCCTCTAAGGTCTAGGCGCTGCAGGAGGTCATCGAAGCCAGGTCGGATGCTTCCCCCTCCGCCTTAGTGCACGATGCCATGGAGGACTGAAGGAGATCTGGAGGATCCATGAACTGGAGCCGCTGCATCTGCCCTCGGATGCGCCCTCCTGGGACGACCTGCCTGACGCGTCGGTGGAGCAGCTCAGGGCGGCTCTGGCGAGTTTCTCTTGGTCCACGGCTTCGGGGCAATTGCACATCTCACCTAGGACTTTCTCGTTCCTGTCGGACGTGGCTTTGGAGAGTCTGATTGCGCTGTTTCGGCGTTGTGAGACGCTACTGCGCTGGCCTTCCCAGCGGATCCTGAATGAGCTTGTCCTGTTGCCCAAGGATGGCGGCGGTCATCGCGTGATCACGCTGGTGACTGGTGCAGTCCTTGGTGCGGGTGTAGAGTCGCACGCGCAAGGAATTGTCCGCGACGTGGCTGGCCGAACATCCCAGTCCGCTCATGTTCGGCACTGCATGTCCTGGCAACACCAGCTCGGATTCGGCCTTCCAGCACAACCTGCATGCTGAGACGAAGACGTCGCTGGGGGGCCACTCGGTGACCGTCCTCTACGACGCCTACAAGTGTTTCGAGTTGGTGAGGCCAGATGCCATGCTCGCGGAGGCAAGGGCCCTCTGCTTCCCGCTGCGCCTGCTGTGGATGCTGCTGGCCTACTTCGCAGAACCTCGTTACTTGCGCGCCTATGGTTGTTGCAGTCTGACCTACCGCCCCTGGCAGGGAGTGCTGGCGGGGTGCACGCATGCCACGACGTCGGTTGCAGTGCTGACGTACCGTGTGCTGCATCGTGTCAAGTTGACCTCGGATTCGGTCATCCCGAGGTCCTTCATCGACGACGTCAGTCTCCAATGGCTGGGCCAGCGAGCCGAAGAGGCACGCACATTGCTCCAGGCTGCTCGTGTGTTTTGCGAGGAGGTGAAGCCCCTCGGTTTTCTCCTCCAGCCCGCCAAGAGCGGATTTGTCTCTGCAACGCTCCAGGCGGCCAAAGGGTTAAGCTTGGGTGCGCCTGCGCTCAAGGTCAAAAATCGGCGGCATATGCGCAACCTTGGACATGAGCTTCCTGGGACGGGTCGGAGGCGCCAGTGGGAGGGGGTCCGGTTTGGGAGACTTCGACAGCGCTGGCACAGAGTGGTTTCTCTGCGGAACGCCGTCGGTTCGAAGGTTGCCGGCTTGTGGAGGAGTGGCCTTCTCAGTTCGGCCGCTCATGGGGCGGCCGTCTCTGGGATCCCAAATGCACGGCTGCGCGAGCTCCGGCACAAGGCCGCCTCCCCGGTAGGAGCAAGGGGGGGCAGCAGCAGCATCACTTTGTTTTTGGCCACCCAGAAAGATCATTTTTACGATCCTATTATATATATATATGTATATTTATATATGTTCATATGTTTATATATATATATATATATATCATTGCACGCTTGAGCCCGTCATGCAATATGTGCGTGTTATTTGGGACCAGTCCGTCCCCCTCGGTAAGTGGGAAAGGGCTTGGCGACTTTTGGAGCCTCGCCTGCTGGCCAGACCTGCGTGGCGAGGGGTCCGGAGTCTGCTCTCCAATGCTTTTCTCACTCTCAAGAGTCGGGTGGTCCATGGTCTCCTCCACTCTTGTCCGGGATGATCTGGGGACTGCGCATTCGTTGCTCACCACCCCTCCTAGAGATTTTAAGCAGTATTTGATAGCAGGTATTGAGCGCTGGCAGCATCGGCGCATTCTCGAGCACCATTCTGACCACAATCCAGGGGGTCTCCGCTTGTGGCACCGATGCTTGAGGGCCTGCCTTTGGAGCAGAGGAGGGGTCCGTCGCGTGGCGGCTGGCGGGCTGCGAACGCTCTGGTCAGGAGCGTGTTGGCCCAAAGAACGGCAACATCGCCATGGGCTGGTCGCCTCTCCCGCGTGCCTGGCCTGCGGTGCTCCGCAGGGTACTCCAGGGCACGAGCTTTTTGATTGTGCTCCCCTCCTCGCTTGTCACGGGGAGGAGGAGGAGGAGGAGGAGGAGGAGGAGGAGGAGGAGGAGGAGGAACCCCCTTTTTCCGAGGCTGCTCTGACCACGCGCGAGTTCTGGAGAGACAAGGGTTTTTCGGGATTCGGTGCGTGCTGGGACAGATTTGGTATCACGACAGGTCTTCCTGTCGAGCCCAGCCTGCCCGCTCCCGTCCCTGATTCTCTGCCAATTTAGTATTGGGGGGATTGGTCGTCTATTCGGGCGGGATGGGGAGGCGTCGTCTGCACTGACGGTTCGGGGTTCGGGAACCGAGCTCCCGAGGGCACTCGCTGCGGCTGGAGCTGCGTGCAAGTGAATATCCACGGTGTGCCCACTAAAGCCGCATATGGAAGCCTTCCGGGGGGCTTGCAGTCCGTAGGCAGAGCAGAGCGAGTGGCGGGCCTCCGCGCCGTGCAACTCTTTCCGGGCACGGTGCTCATTGTCAGCGATTTGCACAGCTTTGTCCAGGAAGGTCGAGGGTGGAACCCCGAGTGCGTGCGAACTAAAAGTTTTTTTTTTTAATTGGGTCGGTGGCCGGTGACCCTGTGACCCGGTGACCCGGTGACCCGGTGACCCGGTGGGCTGGGTCAGCTGACCCGGTGACCCGGTGACCCGGTGACCCGGTGACCCGGAATTGACCCGGTGACCCGGTGGGGTGGGTCAGCTGACCCGGTGACCCGGTGACCCGGTGACCCGGTGGGGTGGGTCTGCTGACCCGGTGACCCGGTGACCCTGTGACCCATGGGGTGGGTCAGCTGACCCGGTGACCGACCCGGTGACCTGGTGACCCGGTGGGGTGGGTCAGCTGACCCGGTGACCCGGTGACCCAGTGACCCGGTGACCCGGTGACCCGGTGGGGTGGGTCAGCTGACCCGGTGACCCGGTGACCCGGTGACCCGGTGGGGTGGGTCAGCTGACCCGGTGACCCGGTGACCCGGTGAGCTGACCCGGTGACCCGGTGACCCGGTGACCCGGTGGGGTGGGTCAGCTGACCCGGTGACCCGGTGACCCGGTGACCCGGTGGGGTGGGTCAGCTGACCCGGTGACCCGGTGACCCGGTGACCCGGACCCGGTGGGGTGGGTCAGCTGACCCGGTGACCCCCAGGTGACCCGGTGACCCGGTGGGCTGGGTCAGCTGACCCAGTGACCCGGTGACCCGGTGGGGTGGGTCAGCTGACCCGGTGACCCGGTGACCCGGTGACCCGGTGGGGTGGGTCAGCTGACCCGGTGACCCGGTGACCCGGTGACCCGGTGGGGTGGGTCAGCTGACCCGGTGACCCGGTGACCCGGTGACCCGGTGGTGGGTCAGCTGACCCGGTGACCCGGTGACCCAGCTGGGGGGTGGGTGACAGCTGACCGTGACCCGGTGACCCGGTGACCTGGGTGGGCTGACCCGGTGACCCGGTGGGGTGGGTCAGCTGACCCGGTGACCCGGTGACCCGGTGACCCGCTCACCCGGTGTGACCCGGTGACCCACCCGGTGGAGCCGGGTCAGCCCGGGTCACCGGGTCACCGGGTCACCGGGTCAGCTGACCCACCCCACTGGGTCACCGGGTCACCGGGTCACCGGGTCACCGGGTCAGCTGACCCACCCCGCCGGGTCACCGGGTCACCGGGTCAGTTGACCCACCCCACCGGGTCACCGGGTCACTGGGTCACCGGGTCAGCTGACCCACTCCACCGGGTCACCGGGTCACTGGGTCACCGGGTCAGCTGACCCACCCCACCGGGTCACAGGGTCACCGGGTCAGCTGACCCACCCCACCGGGTCACCGGGTCACCGGGTCACCGGGTCAGCTGACCCACCCCACCGGGTCACCGGGTCACCAGGTCACCGGGTCACCGGGTCACCGGGTCACCGGGTCAGCTGACCCACCCCACCGGGTCACCGGGTCACCGGGTCAGCTGACCCACAGAATCCTCTGCAAATTAAGCCAGATTCACACTGCCGAGGCGAGATTCCCGTCTAATTTAGGTCAGTCGCGCGGGGAGCGCTCCCCAAAAAAGAAGCGCTCAATAAAAACATCTCAATATGTGCTGCTGAGTCCTATCCGTCCCCGCATGGTCCCAAATGTCTTCAAGACGGCGTCAACGACCAGACACGGCTCTGATATCTGCCATTCTGATAGAGAGGGCCGACGGCAGAGGGCGCAGTCCTTCTGGATAACACAGGAGCAGCGGCTGCAAGCTAAACCAAGCTGGCACACTGCAAATTACGTAGGTGACGAAACCTGACCACATACGATTTGTGTTGTCGCACTGTGTCGGTGACGACCCGATGTGCACCCACAGCACGACTTGGCACCATTCCTGCAGAACGAGCGGTAGCACCATCAACGCATTCCGCCTGTCGGTTTGAGATCTGCGCATACACAGAACGAGCAAGCAGAGAGACTCTGCCCCTGCCACAGCTAAGGAGACTTCGTAGGACCAGCACATCAACTCATGGAAGAGACTGCGTCTCTGGTCAAACCCTAATCGATGAGTTATGCACGCTTTCGCATGAGAGTTACGGTGAGGCTGCGCTCAGATAGCAGCGGGTTGACTCGAAGCACCGCCAGCTTCAACCGATGCACTGAATTCGCTCACGCGCGAGGCGCAGATGTCGCGGGCACTCGACCCAAAACCCTGCGGAGAGCAATGCGAATCAAAATGTTGCCAGGTAAACCAGGTTTCCGACGCGAGCCGACCTGCAATAGGTAAGCTCATGCAGTGAGCCGTGGCCTGAAAGAGGGAGATGAGCGCGCCGCGTCTGAATACCCCACGAAGCCCGAACAGCCCAATCGGGGCTAGTGCGCTGCTTCCGCTCCTCTTGGCGCCTGCTGGGCACGCCTGGGGCATCCGGGAACACTGTGACACTCTGTATGGGCCACCGCCTCGCGGGCGCTCCCAGAGACCAACTGGGACGTCGTGGCACGTCTTGAGCCTCTCTAGGAACCCTCTTTGCCTTGGCGCCGTCCTACCTAATTTTCGGGCCCTCTTGGGCTGGCGTGGACGCATCCGGTAACCGCCTCGGAGCCGTCTTGAAGGCCCAGCGACCCCTCGTGGGCCTCTTTCGTGAGTTGCTGAAGCCCTTTTTGGGCCGTCTTGGGTCCATCGGAAAACCAAGTTGGAGGCATCACGTACCGGAAGGCCGAGCATGTGTTTGACAAAAGCGCAATGTGTAAGCATACTCCTCGTTGCTGGTTGGTTGCCTGCGGCCTCTCCCTCTCTTGGAGGCCCTGGCGCATCCGAGACGCTCTCGGCACACCTCCACCGTCTCTTCTCAGGGGGCGAAGAACGGTATAAGATAAACTTTTTCGCCGTCGGGGGGGGACGCCTGCCCCCCTGGGCGGCTGCAAAGTTTTATTCCCCCACGGTGCCGCGTAGGGGTATAAACTTTCCAGCCGCCCAGGGACAGGCGCCCCCGACGACGGAAAAGTCTATAAATACCGTTCTTCGCCCGCTAATCTTCAGCAATCCCGAACCCCCTGGAGCAATCTGGCGATATCCCAACGACCTCTTGGAGCCCTCTTGATCCGTCTTGGGCGCCGCCGCCGGCTCGGCGGCGGACCGGCTTTTGCTGGCTGGCCCCGGCCGTGCTCCAGGCCTCGCCCTGCTTGTGCGGGCCGCACTGGCTCTACTACGCGCGCGCTGCCGGGCTGCGGGGGCAGGTCGGCCGGGAGGACGAAGGAGCAGGCCACCGAGTCCACTCGCAGCGGGGCGGCGGGCCCGACCTCGGTTCCGCTGAGAACGGGTCCCCGGGTAGCCCGACGCTGAATTGCGATGGTCGGTGGCCCAGCTCTTGATCCGTCTTGGGCGCCTCTTGATCACCAGAAGGCCCCACATGGAAATGCGAGGAGCATCCTTCAGGACGGCACGCGGACCGCTTTCCCCTGTAAAACTCACTGGCCCCATTGCCAAATCCAGACGTGAATCACTCCGAATGCGCCGCCACTCGACAACGAGGCCGCCTCTGATCATAAGTCGATACATTGGCGGCTGGGAAGGCAGAGGGGGCAGGGCTTCTCAGAAGGCTCAAAAGGCCTTCAGCCTTCTGAGAAGCTTTCTGAGAAGACACAGAAGGCATCGCAGAGGCGCGAGCGCTTCTGAGAAGCCCCGCCGTCTTCTGAGATGGCTTGCCCCCTCTCGGACGCCTGTGGTTTCTGTGTCATACCTTGGCTCTCCCGTGGCCGTTCGGGAGGAACCGGGCACACCCGGAACGCCCTCGGCGAGGCGAAGCCGCTGGAACGCATCCCGAGGCCGGAAAACCGCGGAGAACCAATGAGAACATCTGAACACGACCGACGAAACCCCTTTGGGCTCGCCGACGGACAAAAGATAGGGCGACGAAATCTATACATATCCACTGCTCCCTGACCAAGCCCATCCTGAACGCAACAGCGGTGTACACACCACGCCCTCCTGGATTGGCCAGGAGGCCGAGCACACAGCTCGCGGGCCCAGGAAGGGCCCGGTCAGGGGGCGGTGGATATGTATGGATTCGTTTTTACCGTGACGCTTCCCTCATCGAGTCGCCCATGCAATTCGCCGGCCCAACGGGCCAGGGCGTGCTAAGATCTCCGGTAACTGGTTAACAGTATTAACAGTATTTCTAGTTCGCGCGCGCGGGGCGGCCCCTGGGGGTCCCCCGGCGAAAAGTACCCCGACCAACGCCCGGTCGCCCGACCGCCGCCCGACCGCCGCCCGACCAAGTCTACTCAGAGATGGTTTTCCTTCTGGGTGCGGCCTCTCAGGCTCCCCAGAGCGCGCTCAGAGTGCCCCAAGAGGCCCCCAAGACTGCCCAAGAGGCCCCCGAGACGCCCAAAGAGCGCTCGAAGACGCCGAAGATGACCCCAAGACGGCCCAAAAGGCCCCCAAGACAGCCCAAGAGGCCTCCAAGACGCCCCAAGAGCCTTCCAAGAGGCCTCCGAAGAGAGCCCCAAGAGGCCAAAATCGTTGATTTTCATTGTTTTTTTCGATGTTGTTTGTGTTCTGGCTTTTTCGGCTTCCGGACGCTCCAAGACGGCCCAAGAGGCCCCCAAGACCGCTCCAAGACGGCCCACGAAGCTCCCAAGACGGCGCCGAAACGACCCAAGAGAGCCCTCAAGACGGCCCAAGTGCCGCCCAAGACGGACCAAGAGGCCCCAAGACGGGCCCAAGAGGGACTCAGGAGGGATACCGAGAACTCAAAAATGGAGCCCTCCGTCCCAGAAGGCGCCCAGGAGGTCCCAAAGAGGCCCCAAGAGGCCTCCAAGAGGCCCCAAGATGTCGCCAAGAGGCCCCAGGAGACTCCCAGGAGGCCCAAAAGAAGCCCCAGAAGGCTTCAAACATGTCTCCCAGGCGCCCCCGAACGGCCTCTCAACAGACCCCAAGAGGCCCCCCAAAGAAGCATCTTGACGACGACTCTATTTCGCCCCATCGAGAGACGACCCCCAGGGAACTGCTTCACCATCAAAACTCCCCACGCAACGCGTCCGAACGACACCCGCCCCCAAGAGCGCAACATGGGCAACGAACACACAGACAAAAACCAGCGATGCCATATCACGGGCCGGCGGAATGAGCGAAGCGATTCAATAACATATGACTCAGTCTCTGGAAAATGCATCGATATGACAAATACTCAACGTGATAACTGAAATCAAACTGAATGAGCTCGTGGCTAATTAACAAGTCCCACATGACAGTGACTGCCTTGTCTAAAGCATTGCCCTCGGCGAGGAACGCGGACCGCCTCCGGGAAGGAGGCTGGAGCTACTCAAGTGTATAGATTCCGTCACCCAACAAGAGATCGCTTCGATACCGCGCGCAATTGGGGAAACCAACAGGTACCGATACCGCTACTCCCCAGGCCTGTCCCGGGGTGCGTTCTGACCAAGATTTCGAAGCGAATCCAGCGGTGGCGACGAACGAGGGCCTCCCACGAGGCCCAAAAAAGCGAGGACGAGGGAGGGGTAGAGGTATGGGTACCCTCCCCTTCTCTGAGGATAGACTCCGTCACCCGAAAAGATGCCGCTTCGATACCGCACGCCACGGGCCCACCGGCGGGGCCCGCCGCCCGCTCGGCGGCGGACCGGCTTTTGCTGGCTGGCCCCGGCCGTGCTCCAGGCCTCACCCTGCTTGTGCGGGCCGCGCTGGCTCTACCTCTACCACGCGCGCGCTGCCGGGCTGCAAAGCCGTTCGGCAGGGAGAACGAAGGAGCAGTGGGGATCACCAGTGGATTACCTGGTGAGGTACCCCCAAGCCCCTGCAAACGGTACGTCAGTCCACGGGCCCACCGGCGGGGCCCGCCGCCCGCTCGGCGGCGGACCGGCTTTTGCTGGCTGGCCCCGGCCGTGCTCCAGACCTCACCCTGCTTGTGCGGGCCGCGCTGGCTCTACCACGCGCGCGCTGCCGGGCTGCAAAGCCGTTCGGCAGGGAGAACGAAGGAGCAGTGGGGATCACCAGTGGATTACCTGGTGAGGTACCCCCAAGCCCCTGCAAACGGTACGTCAGTCCACGGGCCCACCGGCGGGGCCCGCCGCCCGCTCGGCGGCGGACCGGCTTTTGCTGGCTGGCCCCGGCCGTGCCCCAGGCCTCACCCTGCTTGTGCGGGCCGCGCTGGCTCTACCACGCGCGCGCTGCCGGGCTGCAAAGCCGTTCGGCAGGGAGAACGAAGGAGCAGTGGGGATCACCAGTGGATTACCTGGTGAGGTACCCCCAAGCCCCTGCAAACGGTACGTCAGTCCACGGGCCCACCGGCGGGGCCCGCCGCCCGCTCGGCGGCGGACCGGCTTTTGCTGGCTGGCCCCGGCCGTGCCCCAGGCCTCACCCTGCTTGTGCGGGCCGCGCTGGCTCTACCACGCGCGCGCTGCCGGGCTGCAAAGCCGTTCGGCAGGGAGAACGAAGGAGCAGTGGGGATCACCAGTGGATTACCTGGTGAGGTACCCCCAAGCCCCTGCAAACGGTACGTCAGTCCACGGGCCCACCGGCGGGGCCCGCCGCCCGCTCGGCGGCGGACCGGCTTTTGATGGCTGGCCCCGGCCGTGCTCCAGACCTCACCCTGCTTGTGCGGGCCGCGCTGGCTCTACCTCCACGCGCGCGCTGCCGGGCTGCAAAGCCGTTCGGCAGGGAGAACGAAGGAGCAGTGGGGATCACCAGTGGATTACCTGGTGAGGTACCCCCAAGCCCCTGCAAACGGTACGTCAGTCCACGGGCCCACCGGCGGGGCCCGCCGCCCGCTCGGCGGCGGACCGGCTTTTGCTGGCTGGCCCCGGCCGTGCCCCAGGCCTCACCCTGCTTGTGCGGGCCGCGCTGGCTCTACCACGCGCGCGCTGCCGGGCTGCAAAGCCGTTCGGCAGGGAGAACGAAGGAGCAGTGGGGATCACCAGTGGGCAAACGGGGCGTTAGTAAACGGGGCGGTAGCTAAGGGGCCTCTTCAAGCGAGAACGGGGTGACAGGGCATTCACCTTGCACTAGTGCGTGATAAATCGGGTCGACAAAAACGTCGACACATCGTCATAACTCTGGGCGGTGGGATCTACCACGCACATGTGTGCGGCAAATCAATTTTTTGAAAACACCATCGAGAACGCACCCTTAGCTGCCGGCCCGTTTACTAACGCCTCGTGAGCAGGGGCTCGGCACCTGGATACCGAAGCTCTGGCTGCCAAACAACGCTGGCGGGTGCAGCAGAAATCGCCCTCGTGGCGTCGCGCGCCGAAACACCGGCCCATTTGGACTGAAGCGGGTCCCCCAGCTGATGCCGATCCCGCCGAAAAGCATGAGACAAAGGACGTGACGAGGAGGGGAGAGAGAGAGAGAGAGGGAGAATGCCAGGGGGGGACGGGAGAGATGTGGGAGGAGGAGGAGGAGGAGGAGGAGGAGGAGGAGGCTCTGTTGCCTCGAGGGCTCACGCCCAGCCCCACAGAGAACGTTCTGGGGAGGAGGCCTCTGGCAATCCTTGAGTCACTCGTGCTTGGGAGCGGCTCTACGATGCTCGTGGCGTGCCGGGGCCGTGGCGATGCACGGAGGTTGCAGTGCGCTTCGGGAACACCTTGGGGACGTATCGTGGAAACTCCCTGGGGGTTCCCCAGAGCCTCCCCGAGTCTCTTGGGCTCTCTTGGGCGCCTGTTCGGGGTCTGGGGGCCGTCTTGGGCGCGATGCTTCTCCCGAACTCTCCCAAGGGGGCTCGATTGGACTGGACCACCTTCAGGCTGTCTGGGCGGGACTTGGGGCCGTCTCGAGGCCCTCTTGCGGGGGGTCAGGGGCTGTCTTGCAGGGTTCTCGGGGCCGTCATGGGTCCGCTTGAGCTTGTCCTGGGCGCCCCTGAGGCTCCCTGAAGTCTTCCCGAGGCCGTTTCAGGCAGGAAAGCATCGAAAGCAACAACTCTTGGATTGCCTATGGTTCGTTCGTGGAAAGGCCAGGCGCTGGTGGCCGCTAGTCTGTGCGAAAGGCAATATGCAAAGAGTCTTGAATCGGTTCCTGGAGGGCCCACTGGGGCCGTCCCAAGGCTGCCTTGGGGCTACGTTATGACCGTAGTCGGCCTTATTGGGAACCACATGGGGCCCGCTTGGGCCGTCTGAGGGCCTGTTGGGCCGTCTTGGGGGGCTCTTAGGCCGTTTGTCGCCCCTGGGTCTCTTAGGGCTTGGGGTACTGAGGGCAGGCTTGGGGCCGTCTGGGGCTATCTTGAGGGCCTCCTGTGCCGTCTTCGGGCGATCTCGGGGATCTGTTGGGCCGTCTAGGATATCATCAATACCGAGGTGACGAGAACGGTAAAATCATGATCGAGCCTATGGGCAATCAAGGAATTATGCTCTTCGGGCCTCCTGAAGGCTCCCTTGGACCGCTTTCCCTGCGCATTGGGGGATTTGCGCAACCTCGGGGGCCACCTTCGCCCATCTCGTCCGTCTTGGAGACCATCGTGGAGACCGACTTAGAGGCATCTTGGGCGGAAAAACCAAAGGGTACCTGATTGGCGCGGGACTGGCAAGTCGTGCCAAAGGCCACCGGGAACCTATTGGAATAGCTTTGAAACCTTTGAATAACTTGCTCCAGCACCTCTGCGGCAAGAGCACGGGGCGGCAAATCGAAGACGCCGACGGCGAGTCAACGCAGCCCCCTGGAAGCGCATATGTGGCCAAACGTTGGGCCAAATTCTGGCCAAGCTATTGGACTACGTTTGTCCCCAAGCGGTTGAGGAAACCCTCGGGGGACACTCTGACGGTAGGATAAAATGAGGAGGAGAAAAAGGAGAGCCCCAAGAGGCCCCAAGGGGCCCCAAGAGGCCCCCAGGGGGCCCCACTAGGCGCCTAAGAGGCCCCAAGAGGCCCCGAAGCCCCCCACAGGCCCCAAGAGACCCCAAAACGGCTCCCAAACGGCCCCCGAGAGCCGTCCAAACTGCTTCCAAGAGGCCCCCGAAACGCCACCCACGAGATCCCAACGAACATCCAATAAGCTTCATACCCACAACCCAAGAACGGCAGCTGGATGGGTCGAAGGCAATTAGATCCGCCGCCCCGTGCTGGCTTGCCACAAGGGTGCCCGGCGTGCTCGATCCTTTCGGTTTGGGTTTGGCCTTTTTCCCAAAGAAACTCGCCCCTGGGGCTCCGGCCCAGCCCGCCGGCCACCCGGAAGGGACCATATGAGGTGGTTGCAAAGGTTTTTCCTGCTCCTGACGGCTCCAAGATGGCCCAAGCTGGCCTCCACGACGGCTCAAATGGCCCGAGGTGGTTTCCAAGTTCGCCCAAGATGGTCCAAGATGGCCTCCACGACGGCCCAGAAAGGTCCAAGATGCCTCCAAGTCGGCCAAAGAAGCCTCCAAGACGACCCAAGAGGCCCCCAAAAGGCCTCCCAGACAGCCCAAGAGGCCAACCGCAGGTCCTCCCGGAAGGCCCGAAGAGGCCAAGATCGTTACATGTTTCACTCAGCTGCAGGTTATGTAGTGAAGTCAAGCCTGGAGTGCACTCGCGGGGGGGGTTCGTCCACACGCTGCCTTGCGACACGAAGAAGCAGCAAGGCAAAACACACCCCCATTAAAAAGGGCGGTAGTGGGTGAGGAGCAAAGGAACGGCTATAGAGAAATGGATGTACTCAGAGACGTTGACATTGTCATTATTAAAGTGCCCGCACAACCGTGATATTTTTCATTAAGCAGCAGACTACGTAGCGAAGCCAAGCCTGGAGTTCACTCGCAGGGAGCCTTCGTCCACACGTGCCATGCGACACGCAGAGGCAGCAAGGCAAAACAAACTCCCGGAATCACAGACATCAAAAACTCCAGGATGGCATGCGTGCTCTGTTTAGTGTGGCTTCAAAAGACTACTTAGACATGCGCACACGGGTCGGGGATAGGGTTGCGCGATCAGCGTCCGGAAACAACCATCGGGGGCCTTGCCTTCAAGGACTCTGCGTGCACATTGCGTTATACTGCAAATGCCTTCGACCCGAGCATCTGCATCCAAGATCTCTTGAGATGTCAACAGCATCACATATCATGAGTCGGGTGGCCCTTCGCTACTCGGTTCCACTCTGACACACATGCGCGTCACGAATTACAATCTTAGAGAGCGAAGCTGCCGTCTCGAAGCTGGGAAGGCGCCAGAGCATCTAGGTCTGGGGATTCTCGATCACACAGACCCTCCCCCAACTTACGGCAGAGAAGAACAACTCGCAGAGAAAAACGGGCAAGACGGTTCCAGATTTGGACCTTCAGTCGGTCCGACACTGAGAAATCAGGAACGCCAGAAATGTGCACAGTCGTCCTAAGCGTAGGAGGCTGTCCTCTACGGGCTCTTGAGAAGGTCGCACACGGGCGTCCTATCAAGGCTCCTTTGCATTCGGGCTTCTGGAGGCGAGCGATCACTTTTCTCTGGATATCTCTCCTGGTCAGATCAGAACGGGGTCCGTGGATGACGCCTGTCGAGACACACCGCCCCCAATCTGTTTCACGGACCTCGCGAACCCCCCGCTGCCCAAGAAGAGGTCCTCCACGCTCCAGTCACGGGCAGCGCCAGCGCCCCGAAGAAACCGTTCTGGCCCGAAGATCCCCTGGAGATGCTCGACGCAAGCGGCGGCGCAGTCTCTGACAGGTCTCGGCAAGCTCTGCCACCTCTCCAGGATCCGCCCTCCTTTTTCGCATCGCGTCACACTGCACATACTCGGCCATCTCCCTCTTTGTTCGAATCTCCCCCAGCGGTCTCAAGTGGTTCAGTGCGTCGATCGAAGCCCCGCTGTGGCGAGCTAGGTATGGGACCACGCGGGGCGCGCCGGTCTTGGGCGCCGCCTTCTGGACCATCTCGGCAAAGTCCTCGCGGGCGCACTGCAGCGGCGGGCCCCCCGCCAGGCGCCCTTCCCTCATCTGGCCGAGAAGGCCCCCGACCCACTGGAGACGAGGGCGGCCCCCCCACTCCGCAGCGACGTCGAAGCGCCCGACCTCGGTTTGGGCGCGGCCCTCGCGCGACCGGAAGACGAGGACCCAGCGGCGGCCGACGTTGCGAGCTGGCGCCGCCAACCAGCGAGCGCGCAAGGCGCGCCCCTCTCCTGGACGCGCGCAGGCGCCGAGCACGACCAGCAGCTCGAGCGCCGCCTGCCTGGACTTCTCGGTCTGTTCCCTCAACAGCACGGCGCAGAGAGCGGCCCACGCCTCGAAGGCCCCCGAACGCAGAGAGAAGCCGGGGGCCTCCTTGCCCCATTCCTTGAGAGCACGATGAGCACGAGGCAGACACAGATCCCCCATCTCCCCGCCCTCGGGCAACGCAGTCCAACCAAGCAGCTATCACCCGGTGGCCCACGCACCCGCCTTCGCCCCCGAAGCATTTCTTGTCGAAGAGGTCGCGCAGCATCCGATCGAAGTCCGGGGGGCCCAGGGGGTTCGCATCCATCACCTCGGCGTAGTCTAAGAACATCTTCACGGACTGGGCATAGGTCCCCCTGGCGGCGGGCTTCACCACCCGAGTCTCCAAGAATCTTCTGCCACTCCGCACGGCTAATGTCCAGTAGTTGCTCTGGGTGTGTAGACTCTTCTCGGCGCGACCCTGATTGGCGGTCAGTCTCTCTCTGGTCCTCTTCAGGGTCCGCTCCTCCGCCCCCGCAAGTGCCCCAGTCGGCTGCCTCGTCTTGGCATCCCCCCCCAGGTCGGCGGCCGGCACGGGAAATCTCGCCGGCGCCAACGCGCGCCGCACGAGGCCCATGGATCGCGGAGTCGGCGCCGGGAGGGGCGAGCCCAGGGGGAGGCCGCGGGGCCTTGCCACTCGAAGTCGGCTCAAACCGACGAGATGGCTCATCAGCGGGATTCAGCTCAGATGGAACCCATCGCACCCAAACCTTGCAATTGGTGGCCATCAAGAGGGCCGTAAACCGTCTACAACAATGGTTGAGTTGAGCATCGCACGCTTCCCTTTGAGAAGGCCAGGAACACGCTCATAGAATCGCATATGTAAACACGACGCCGACAATGATAACGATGATCCTTGGACTGACGCCGGAGAACCCAAATAACCGCCTGCGCCTCTAGAATGCGAACAGGTTCTTTCCGAGTAAAACGCCCCGAACAAAACAGGCGCCACTGCAAATTTCTTGCAGGGTTAGCGGGCACCCCAGAGAACTCCGGGGCACCCCAACAATGAAGGGGCCCGAAAGGGCATCTCGACCACCAAGTTCTAGGCCACACATAGCACGAAGACAGGGGCGAGAGACCCAAAGCTCTTCTGGACTACGGAAACGCTGTCTCTCGTCACGACGACCACATCCCTTCGCTAAATCCAGATCCACGCCAGCTGACACGACCCCCATCCCAATCAAGCAGGCGTCAATAGCTATCACCCGCCGGTCCCAGACAAGGCCCCAGAACGATCTGGCGAGCAAGAGGGGGACCCGAAAGGCATCTCTCTTTTTGCAACGGACCCCCACAGAGGAACATTCCGAACTCCGCCCAAACGAGCAAACTGGTAGCAAGGCAGCAAGACATCAGCACTAACAGCATAGACCTCCTCGGCGCGTAGGCAAAGGTGAGGTGCCCGAAGAGCTTCCCTATACCCTTCGGACTGAAAGCTCTGCGGGCCAGCACCCAACTGACACATGACACACCAATTCAAGCGCCAGAATCTTCATTGCGGCGCGGGCCGCTGAGCGGACCCCGTCAAGCATTACTCCACGGTTGACACTCTGCGGGTCGGCCTTCTCGTTGTCGTGCGCGCCGAGGCCCGCATCATTCAGCATCTTGGAGGCCTCATCGGCGACCTGCTGAACAAGGCCTTTGCCACCGCCGAGCACCCCGACGTTGTCTACACAGATGTAGCGTACAGAATCATGAGGTTTTTGGAGAAGCTGTCCCACTCCAAAATTCTGCAGCCGATTTGAGGGCCTCAGCCCAGGCACCCTCTCGACCAGCCCTCGATTGGCCACCTGCGCAAAATTGAGACTGCACTTGAAATCCATTGGCAGGGCAGCGAAACAAATATGAACCCAATCGTCGAGCTCGAGGACGGTACCTTCCAGGAACTCCCCAGCCACCCCAGCGCCGCGAGCTCGAATTGCAGGCAGACCCAAATATCGGCTCAACTCTTCATCGTCTTGAACCTGCAGAAACAGTCCTGCACGTCCGTTGAAGAGGCGCGCACCGCAAGGTCACCCGACACCTCAAGCTCACAAAAAGATCCACACGTAGCGAGGATCACAGAAGGTGGATCGTGAAAGCGGCGACTAGCACGACGGGCGCCCACTATCTGGCGTCGACGTCTACCCTTCCTTTTAAAACTGAAGGGGGCCACCCTCTCCTTCGCATAGCGGCACAAACGCACGACGCCCTTCTCGACGATCAGCCTGACATAGGTGGTGCACAGGCCAACATCTGACTTCAGGCGCACGTCTGAATAAGGCACGATGGGGCCCTCATTATCCTCGACCCCCCAAAACTTTGCATCCGATCTGACGATCCGCTCCTCGAATCGACAGAGGAGCTCACGATTCGCGACCCCCCCAGAAAGTCCACGGCAACGGGCGCGAGTGCACAGCAGGCGGAAGGGAAACCAATTTTGGCTTAAACGGCACCACGGGTGACTCTCCCGAGCAGCAACCTGCCCGGGCACGCAGAAGCTTGTCGGCAGCTTCACGCCGTTGCGGCACGGGCTCGACGGGCGCACTCCCCCTCGCGGCCACCATCGGCATATCCAAGACTGGAGAACGACTCTCGGTGAACACCTCGGAGACAACGTCGTCGCGCCCGGCAAGCCCGTTCAGCGCCCCCTCGGCGCGGCCCCCTCGCAAAGCAGCGCGACGTCCTCGCCCAGCACGCGGTCGAGTCCCTCGCGAAAGGTACCTCCCAGCGACTTCAGGAACAGCCACTAGGGGAAGTGGAAAGAGCTCCACCGATCCCTGCAGCATGTCAAAAATGTTGGCGGCGACCCGCCCCAGGCGCAAGCCTGCTCGCCTCGGTCCGCCTTCGCCGCCCCCCCCCGTCCCCGAAGACATGGGCGAAGGGGGGACTGCTGCCCACGTCATCCTCGGAGGCGGAGGATCCTTCTTTGGCCCCCGCGCCTCCTTTTCATTCTGCCTGGCCGTCTCGATCTCGGCCTGGCCATTCGCTCCCTTCGCGATGTGGGCTGACAACGGTGGCGCAATACCCAGGGCGCGCTGCTGAACGCCCATCCCAAACTCAACGCCATCGAACTTCGGATCACCAGGGCCCCTCGAGTTGGCGTCGAGGAGCAGCTGCCACCGCCTGAACAAAGCTTCGAAACAAGACAACGAAGGAATATTGAAGTGATCGCACGATCCAGCATACTCGAAGGTCCTACAGATCACTTGCAGCCCGTCGGCCGCCCGATCCGCAGGAGCAATCTTTGACTCGACCAGGAAACGATGATACCATTGCATCGGCGACCCACCAGCCCGCTCAACATGCTTCAGCAACCATTGGGTAGTACGCGGGCCTTCGATAGGCCAGTCTTCCTCGAAATTCTCCAAGGAGGAAGCTGCCACACGTCGCCGCGGTCGCCAACGCTCACCCTGCTCATCATACAGAACAGACGAGGTACAATCGTCGTCCTCTTCTCCGTCCTCAGCGGGCTTGGGAGCTTCGCTGCCAGCACCTCGCGGCGTGGCCGAAACCCCCGGCCAACTCTTGAATGGCGGGCCGTCGCACCTCAGCGTAGTCACCCAGGGCATCCTCCTGAAAATCGTCAACGAGCACCACCTCCCCGATGCCCCCAGAGGCGCGCAAACGGTACAATCCCGTGAGACCGACCACCGCCTCCAGCTCCCCACCACTAGCTTTCTGGCCCAAGGAGGAGCTCGGCGCCCCGGCGGCGACCACCCAGTTCATACCAGGCTCAGCGCCCACTCGAGGTGCTCCAGCGGCTGCCCCAGCCATAGGCGCACCCAATAGATCACCCAATGGGAACTCGGCACCACCCCTGTCACACCAGCCTCGTGCGTCAGCGGGCTCAACCAGGGCGCCAGCTCCCTCCGCGTGAAGCCGCTCAGCCTCAGCACGCCCTTCTCGGATGGCCGTCCGAACAGCCTCCACGCCCAGGTTGCCTCGAAAGCGGTAGGCAGGGTGAGCAAGATGGGCGGGAAGACGACCTCCCTTCCGCACAGCATATACCTCCTTGGCGTCCTCATCCTCAAGCACTTCGTCATAGATGTCACCGTCTGGGGTCAGGACGACCCAGTGTTTAGTGGAGAGGCCAGAGAAGGACGCGTTCGTGAGCTAGGTCCTCGTCGTACTTGACTAGAAGACGCGTCCCCGGCACCAGCGATTCCCACCACGCCTCTGACCCTACTCTCGGTCCGCGAGCGGCCAACATCTTGCTGTCCACGACCAGTAGCCCACTGACCAATCAGAGTGATAGCCGATCCAACCACTGCACCCCCCAGCACTTCGTAGACACGAACTCCCGGGGCCACCACAATGCAGCTCACACGGTGGGCACGGAGGTGGACGAGGGCACCCCGCCTGTCCCGCGATGGCGGCCAGTGAGCTGTGACCGAGGGCCCGAACAAACTTTTGGAGCCCGACGTTCCCAAGGAGGGCGAGAAACATGCAAACCCAGCCGAATGCTCGAGCAAAGAAACGGCTATAGAGAAATGGATGTACGCAAAACCGTTCATATTGTCATTAAAATGCCCGCACAGCCATCGATGCTCCGTAAGTGTTTGAATGATGTGCGTGTTTGCTCCTTTTCGGCCTTCCGACGGCCCAAGACGGCCTCAGAGGCCCCCAAGAACGTCCCCAGAGGGCCCAAGAGGCCTCCAAGACCCCAAGAGGGCCCAAAGACGACCCAAGAGGCCTCTAAGACGCTCAAGATGGCCTCCACGACGGCCCTGGAGCACCCCAAGAGGGCCCCAAGTCGGCCCAGAGAGGCCCTCAAGACGACTTCCGACGGCGTCAGACGAGCCAGGAGCCCACCAAGACGGCCCATGGCCCCAAGATCGCCCCAAGATCGCCCCAAGATCGCCCCAACATCGCCCAAGAGGCCTCCAGGATGGCACCACGGCCCCAAGAGGGCCCCAAGAGGGCCCCAAGACGGCCCTGAAAGCTTCCAAGACGCCCAAGATGGCCTCCAAGACGGCTCTGGAGCGCCCCAAGAGGGCCCCAAGTCGGCCCAGAGAGGCCCTCAAGACGATCTCCGACGGCGTCAGACGGGCCAGGAGCCCACCAAGACGGCTAAAGACGCCCCCGAGAAGCCCCCCACTAGCCCCCAAGAGGCCCAAGGAGGCCCCCAAGATGCCTCCAAGAGACTCCCAGGAAGCTCCCAGGAGGCCCCAAGAGTGTCCCTAGAGGCTCCCAAGATGCTCCCTCTTCCTCCTCCTCCTCCTCCTCCTCCTCCTCCTCCTCCTCCTCCACCACCTCCTCCGCCTACTCCTGATCTTCCCTGCCATCCTCCCCCAAGTGTTCCCCGATGGTTTTCCACAACGGTTGGGGGAACACATGGTCCGATAGCTTGGCAGAGCTCTTGCCACAACGCTCGGCCACATGGGCGACTCTAGAAGGCAGGGAGCGGCGGTGATTCGCCGTAGGCGTCTTCGATACATGGATACATATGTATATGCATACATGGGTATACCTAGAAATGCATGTACACGCAAATACTAGAACCACGCGCGCTTCGCGCACTTAAGTTCTAGCAGGTTCTGGTTGTAGTCTGAAGTGCTCGGCGTCGGAGGGCACACAGTGTCAAACGGATCGTGCAGCTCAGGGAGCTCCACCGACGGCCCCAGATACAGGCTTGGCTTAAGAGTTTCCCCGCCAATGCTGGTACACCCCTCAAAGGGATCGCGCCCCACAGGAACCACCCCCCATGTCCCCAGAGACAAAGTTCGCATAGTGACACCCCTGACGCGGGTCCTGCCCAGCTAGTGACTGCATGTGCGGCACCAAAGGGGAGCTTCATAGCGTCGCCTGGCTGTCTTCGGCACACCTCTCGCACGGATCGTGGCCCGCAGGGACTTCCACGGACGGTCCCAGAGGCAAAGCTTGCATGCCGCCCCCCACCTACTTCGGCACACCTCTCGTACGGGTCGTGGCCCACAGGGATCTCCACCCATGGCCCCAGAGGCAGGGTTCGCATTACGCCCCCCCACCCATTGCGGCAAACCCCACCACGCAGATCGTACACAGAAGGAGCACCACCGAAAGGCCCAACAAATAAAGTTCGCACAGCGCCCCCCTCCCCATGCCGACACACCCGTCACGCGAATCATGCCCCAGAAAAAAACTCCAACTATGGCACCCATGGGCAGCTTCGCATGACGTCCCCCCGCCCACTTCGGAACGTGCCCCGCACGGGCCGTGCCCAGAGGAGGTCGGCCTGCGACCTCCGTGGGCGGCGCGCTCGGGGGCATCCGAACTATTCGGCACGCCCTGCGCGCGGACCCGCGCCCCGCAGAGAGCTCCGCGAAGCCGCGCACGCGTGCTCCGCAGCAGCCCCGCTTCCACAGTGCCCCGCGGCGCGCAGTGCACGAAGAGAGACAGGCGTCCCGCGCTGCACATGACTGCATCGAGGGAGGGGTCCGTCGCCGAGCGAATTGCTGGCCTGTCTATAGCCTTCGGCCCCCATGGCTACTGTGCCTGAGTTCTGGGCCGGGGGATTCTCTCGGATACCTGTCTGTTGGCGTGCTTCTCGGGCGCCTCGTGGAGCGGCCTCTTGGGGGGTTCGTGGGGCCTCTTTTTCAGCCCTTCGGGGTCCTCTTGGGGGTCTGCCACTTGGAGCCGAGGGCTCGAAATGTCAGTTTGAAATCCCCCTCTTGGCTCCCTCTTGAGGCCCCTGTTGAGCCGTCTTGGGCGCCTCTTGGACCGTCTTTAGGGCTCTCTTGGGCCGTCCTGGGGCCCTCTTGCCTCTTGGGCCGAATCTTGGGGTGATCTTTCGGGCCTCTAAGCCGTTTGGACGCTGTTCAGACCCAACATGCGCATCTGCTAAAATCCGTGTTGGCCGCAAGGATGGGACAACTTTTGCCCCCTGGGGCTCTCCCGGGGCGCAGGAGCCTTCTTGGGACGCCTTCGGAGCCTCTTGAGCCGTCTTGAAACAATGTTCGGGCGTCTTCGGCCCTGTCAGGCTGCTCTGGTCGCTTTGTTGGTGGCCTCCGGAGCTGCTTTGAACGGCGAGGGGGAGGCCCGGGAGGCCCTGGAAGTTGTCAAACTGTCTCGCAGGCCAAAATAAGGGGGGGGGCCGGGGGGGGGGGGGGGGGAAATTCCGTGAGGGTGTCCTGGCCCTGGCCCCAGCCCCCCGGTACCCTGGCATGATATGTACAACCACGCGCGAGCTTCGCGCACGCTTAGGTTCTGGTCGGTCACAAGCAATCGGGCCAGCGGATGCCGGCCGTTGTGGAGTCCTCTTGGGACTGTCTTGCAGCCTCTTGGGGCCACGTTAGGTCCCCTTGGGCATTCCTATGCCGTCTTCGAGCCTTCTTGGGACATCTCTGGGCGCCCTTGAGCCGTCCTGGGTGCCATCCTGGCCCTTCTTGGGCTCCAGTGGCGGCTATCTTGCGGTTGCCCTGGGCCGGCTTGGGACCCGTCTTTGGTCCTCTTCGGGCGCTACTTGGGACATCTTGGGGGCTGGGTGCCCTTGGGGAGCCTGTGATTGGTGTGTGGGGGGGGGGCCTTCGGGTATCGTTGAGTCCTGGGGCTTGGTCTTGGGGGTCTGGGGGCCGTCTGCGGGGCGCCTCTGGGGGAGTACTGCGCAAGCCGAAGAGCGCCAGCACCAACGCTTCGAACATCGCGATCCCGAAGCTGGCAAACAAAAAGGGCGCGAAAGCGGGGAAGACGGCAGAAGGACGGAGAGGAGGGTTGAGGAACGGGAAGGCGGATGCCGCCGCGAGCGAGCATCTAGTGCTGGAACCTGGCTCGCTGGTGGCCCTGCTCGTGCTCGAGCCCGCCCAAAAAAAATGCTGGGCGGCGCCACGTACGAACATCTTGCGCCGAAAGCAGCCGCAGAGAGGCTCGCCGGCGCGCTTGCCCATGTCAGAAGCGGCCCAAAAAGTGTCCCGGATCGTTCCTTCCCTGGGGTTGCCAGGATCTGTTTTTTAGATCTGAACGTTGAGGATCTATTTTGCATGTTAGGATCTATTTTACATGATAGGATCTATTTTACACGATAGGATCTATTTTTCATGATAGGATCTGTTTTTACATTTTACATGGTATGATATATTTTACATGATATGATCTATGTTGTTGTGTTCGTATGTAATGAGTTATATATGTTGGTACATGCATATATTGCACATTCCAGTGTTGCTCGAAATGATTGAAATAATGTCGAAACGTGTGCCGCATTTGAGGTGGTTTTTCCATGGCGTAGTGGGTTTGGGGTTGTCACCATTCCAGCGTAAACGCGCGGGTGATCAGCATGCTCCTGGTGCGTGTTGCAATGAGTTGCACGCGAAGCGTCATGGGGTCTCACCATTCCACGCCTCCCAAGTCCAGACTGCGTTTGCGCAGTGTGCGCAGACTCGGAGTCCAAGCTCCGCCTATGCCGCGGGGGTAAACATGCATGGCGCAGGCATTGCGTGTGCGCGTGCGGGGGCACGCACGCGCATGCGATTGAGCGTTCGTGTGCGTGTGTGTGTGTGTGTGTGTGTGTGTGTGTGTGTGTGTGTGTGTGTGTGTGTGTGTGTGTGTGTGTGTGTGTGTGTGTGTGTGTGTGTGTGTGTGTGTGTGTGTGTGTGTGTGTGTGTGTGTGTGTGTGTGTGTGTGTGTGTGTGTGTGTGTGTGTGTGTGTGTGTGTGTGTGTGTGTGTGTGTGTGTGTGTGTGTGTGTGTGTGTGTGTGTGTGTGTGTGTGTGTGTGTGTGTGTGTGTGTGTGTGTGTGTGTGTGTGTGTGTGTGTGTGTGTGTGTGTGTGGTGTGTGTGTGTGTGTGTGTGTGTGTGTGTGTGTGTGTGTGTGTGTGTGTGTGTGTGTGTGTGTGTGTGTGTGTGTGTGTGTGTGTGTGTGTGTGTGTGTGTGTGTGTGTGTGTGTGTGTGTGTGTGTGTGTGTGTGTGTGTGTGTGTGTGTGTGTGTGTGTGTGTGTGTGTGTGTGTGTGTGTGTGTGTGTGTGTGTGTGTGTGTGTGTGTGTGTGTGTGCGTTCATGCGTGTGTGTGTGTGTGCGTGTGCGTGTGCGTGTGTGTGTGTGTGTGTGCGTGCGTGTGTGTGTGTGTGTTAGTGCTTGTGTGTGGTTGTGTGTGCGTGCGTGTGCGTCTGTGTGTGCGTGCGTTTGCGTGCATGCGTGTATGTGTGTGTGCGCGTGTGCGTGGCCTGTATATGCGTGCGTGCGTGCGTGCGTGTTTGTGAGTGTGTGTTTGTGTCCGTGCGCGCGCGTGCGCGCGCGTGCGCTCGACCCCCAGCACCCCTTCTACACAGCCCGCCCGCGTGTCCGATACCAATCGCGCGGGGGGGGCGGGGTCCGAAGGCACGACGCCTGTCCCCGCTCGTCCCGATTGGGGCCCTCGCGCATGGAAAGGGGTTGGGCGACTGAAGGCCAGCTCATGCTGAGACATCCCTACTTCAGCCTTGTCCTATCCAATGCTGCACCCCAGGGCTCGCCGTGCTCGCAAACATACCGCGCGGTGGGAATGCGCATCGTGACGCGCGCGCGCGTGCGCATGCGTGCGCGTGCACGACCAATTCTTTTATATAGCGTCCATGGGCCGCTCTCTGCTCTGCGTTGGGAAAACGACAGCCCCTGCCCCCCCTGATGATGAGACGGTGAACTCATCGTAATCACAAACTCCATCCTTATGTTCCCCTGTCGTCGTGTCTGGGTGGCATTTCTTCCCTTCCACGCCTCCCCTTTGTCGCGCGTCCCTGCGCCACCCCCAGATTGTCGTCCATGACTTTTGCAATATTTAGATCGCCGCCCATCTCTTCTCCTCCATCCTGTCATGATCGCATCGTATCACGTCTCATCGTGACCCCCCCCCCCCTGCTCCTCCAGAGTCCCTACACATCAGATCCATCATCAATGACCGTGTCCTCAAAATGGTTCGCATCGTTTCTGGATGGGCTGGGTCAGCGAACGAAGTAGGGACGTGCATCCGCGAAGCGACTACTGGATAGAAGAGGCACGCACCCGCGAAGCGGCTCAGATATAGGAGACAAGCGTTTCCCATTGTCACCCACATCCATAACAAGTGGCAGTGCAAATCCATTGCCAAGCCACTGCAAATCCACCCTAAATCCATCGCAGATCCACTGCTGATCCACTGCAGATCCACCGCGCGAGGTCACGCGCGCCACCAGTACTGCTCGCGCGCCCTAGACCAAAACCAAACACAATATTATTGCATATATTATTTGAATGTAATATTATTAGCTGTTGTTTCACCTGTTGTTGCAATATTATTTGAATACAAACACCGTGTTTCACGCTGTTGTTGCAATATTATTTGAGTAACCCCATCAACCCAGTATATGCTGGAACACGCGCGCGTGTTTACAGTCATGACGTGTTTGCACACATCGTGTGAGGTGCAAGTGAATTATCTAACAGTAGCGTGCAAACTCGATTCATCGAGCGCGAGCCGCATCCTGCACTAGATTGACGACCTGCTCACAAAAAACCCGCGGATACGCTTGCGAAAGCTTGAGCCGCTTATGGTGGCCATTTGTATGGCCGTGCTCATCCAGTGCTGTCAACAATTTCACAGTACCAAGGCGGAGCACCGGATTTGCATGCTGCTGTGTGAAACACAAGAACTCTGAAACAACGGACTCTGGAAACGTGGCGTACACTTCAAGTGGCTTTGCACTCGAGCCGCCATACGCGCCAAGGGCTGGGGTCACTCTACGTGCGCTCAACATCCAAAGCGTATTTGCCAGGACAGGGTGCTGAAACATGAGCGATCGGATAGGCTGTTCGATTGTTGCGAAAATGTTGTTGACAGCTGCGAACACCATCAGCCAAGATGTGACCATCACAGTAGCATTGGCGTCGGACAACGTTTGTTGGTTGGCTGCATGGCGGGCCTCGCCCAGAATGCCATTCACCGCATCTCGTTGGTAGGTCGCCCGTGACAGGTACGATAGCCACGTCCTGCATTCAGGACTGATCCAAAGTGTACCGCGTCGTTTCACTCTGCGCGTCATGTCCACCATAATGATGAGACCCCCCAGCGACAGAAAGTTCATGCACGGATTGTCCAGTAGTTCGAAACTCGCAGCTTTCAGGCCACGCATCTCGGCTACGAATTTGATACCAGCCTCGCCCCCGCACACGAGTGCGAGGTCGAGCGTGCGATCGACGGGGGGCCAGTGCCCAACATCCTCTGCTACAGCGCTCAGCATCTTGTCAATTGGCATGGCCAATGGCTTGAAGATCACGTCAGCGGCCAGTCCCATCGCCGTCAACAATAGCACTCCACGTGACAAGGCCATATCTACAAACATGTGTGGTGAGGGCATCAATCTAAATGTATTTTCCCGCTGTAGAAATAGGACTCGGGCTCGAGATCTGCGATCGCATGAAACGTTCGGAACAACCTGTCTTCGAAATTGGCTTGATGACAATGTTCGCACACTGACCTGATCGTGTGGTTCAGAGATTCATCCAGAAAACACCGGTAGGCAATCGGGTTTCCATGATGTGCAATCCTGGAGACGCCCGTTATTTTGGCTTGTGTTCTACAGCCACGAACTCGATACAGTGCGCGAGCTCTGAGAGTAGACCGGTAGATTTCCCCCGCCCCCTCTTTGAGGGGGCGGGGGCCCCATTCAGTCGGTCTACTCATGGCAAGCGCACGCATCGAGGGGACATGGCTCGAAACTTCCCCTTCCGAAATATCACACTGGAGAGGTTTCTCCTCTTCCTCCTCCTCCTGCTGGGGCGAGCGGGGCGCATGGGGAGGCAGGGGGATGGGTGAATCGGGTGAGCGGAGTGGATAGGGAGGCAGGGGACACAGGGCAAAGCTAGCGCTGTCCTGGCAGCCAAATGCAACGCAAAGTGATGCTTAGGCACAAAGTGGATCGACGCCGCCTCGGCCCTGGAAAGATGTATCAGCATGAGGTCGAACAGCTCGCGATGCTTGGCTTGGGGCACAACAAGTGGCTGCGCCTTCATCGTGCTAATAAACTTTACTATCGCCTTCCCAGAAGCAAGAAGGTCGGTATACGTCGGAATGGCCCCGCCCTCCCGCTCGAGATAGTGCAACGCAAACAACGACATGATATATGTTTCGTGCGCCTTGAGTCTCATAGTGCCCCCCCCCGTGTGGATTTCCATCGTCTGCGCCGTCGTCGTCACCTAGCATCCCCAGCGTGAAATCGTTAAACCTGTTTTCATGCTTGATGTTTGACGTGGGCCCAGCTTGCCACTCCATGAGTAGTGCCCGAGCCCGTCGAGATGCGAGTTCAAACCTGTTCCACCTATCGCCTGGATGCTTCGCAGCTTCTTTGCAAATCAGTCTCCAGAGAGTCGCAGAACACCATCGCTGCAGCGGCCCGTAATAAATCGAATGCAGCGTGTCAATTGCCAACGACACTACAGGGTTAACCCCAAGGTCGGGGTCGAACACGGGATTCCTGTGCCTGGCGATGCCAAGTTGCGGCCTCCAAAACACCAAATCAATCGGCAACGTAATTTGTTCTAGAGCACCTACGTCACGCAAGCTAGCTGACGGCTGTAACACGTCACCCTTGACCAGACCAAACCGTGCCAGATTCTCTGTGATACTGCGTCCCAGACCGTGCTTGCCCTTGAGATATTGGAGTTTTGACAGAAGCGCATGTCTGGCCCCAGGCGTGTCTATGCGCACATGCTGCTCGCACTCCCTACAGAACTCCTCGTACGCATCATCAGCAACATCGCCCCATGGATTGTGGTCAATCCTGGCGTCCTGGGGAACGAAAACAAATATTGAAAACTCGCTACCCTCATGTACCCCCCACGTGCCTAAACGCAGTGCCTCCCCGCACATCTGGCCACTGGAGGCCCAGGCGCCAAAAACAAATGGAGGGGGTGTGGCTAAGCATGACTAGCGCATTCGCCGAGCATCGTCCGAGGCTAGTGGGAGCCGCGTGAAACGACGTGCAACGACGTACCTACATACTCCGCTCAATGACGGTGCCGAAAAATGTAAATGGCGCCCCCCCTGTAGTTTCGCATGCACTCCCCCGCCCCACCCCATCACCCCTTCGTTGACCGTGCGTCCTCGATCAACGCGCACAGAGAGGTCGAGTCGGCGAGGCAGAAGGGACAGGGCTGAATGTTCGAACTTACATTCGGGAGCCCGTGGGTCTTCGCAGCGTCCATCCAATCGCCCTTCACCCAGATCAACGCACCCGTGTACCCGAGGTCGGCCCCAAACGTGTTCTTGCACTTGGCGATTGTGTCATCGGGTTTGGGGTCCAATCCGTCGCGGGTGGTATCGGGGCGTAACCCACGCCCCATGATTCTAAACATCCATGAGATGTAATCTAGGATCGACCAATTCGTACACCAGCCTCGACACCCACACCGACAAGCTAGCCTGTGTCGGAGGCCACAGACAAGATGCCGTTTTTGCGTGATGATGTTCACGATGCTGAACCCCAAGACTGCATCCGCCCTCCCCGAAATCCCAGACGCGTAAGCAACTCCATCGCTGTACAGTGCTAGTGGTAGTGGCAACGGGCGTCCATCGCGCGAGCACTCCTGTACTATCTTGTGCTGCTGATACACGGGAGGCATATCATCGTATTTGATAATGCTTATGATGCTGGGGTCTTCGCGGAGTTCTGATGCGATGGATTCATATGATAAGGACACTTGGAAGTCAAATGTGGTTCTGCGTTCAATGCGGGTCACATTTGCTGGAATGCTCAGAGTATACTGAATGGCTGGGGGCGGCATGACCTGGTCGAGGTATTGTTGGCATCGCCCGCTCTGTCTACCAGGTGGAACTGCGTACTGGTCGAAAGGCGCGCCCGATACACCAGCGATAACGCAGTGGTGACAAGAAATTGCGAAATCTGCTGCTGACATCTTGCCTAACGCATACATGTGCATCATGTGTTTGAAAAGGGCGGCACCACCGATTCGTTGCTCTGCCCTGCGCTGTTCTGCATCTTCTGGCGTATGATGGCGTTCTGCTGGTTTGATATGTGCGTACGTTTTCCTAGAAACTTTGCGCGCGGGCTCCATTATTGAGCCCGCGCTGCGGCATGCGCAATGCGTTCGAGAAGGAGGGTGATGAGGTGGAGGACGCGAGGAGCAGGGAAGGAGCAGGAGGTGGGTAGGAGCAGGAGCTAGGTAGGTAGGACAGTGGAGAGCGCTCGAGCGATCGGGCGAATCCCAAAGTTGCAAGTCCACGCGAACCCCAGAGAGACGCATTCAGATGTGCCATCGACTGATGTTAGTCACTTAGTCGAATGACACCTGTCCCCGCCCGCCCCGTCGTACAATAGAAACTAGCACCATCGATGCAGTTAGGCAACAACGTCAGAGCAGGTCAAAATAGAGTGCAGCGATGCGCCGACACAGGTCGGCCACGCTCCCGAGGCGCCGCCCATTCAAAATCGTCCCATTCAAGCAGCGCCCAGTGACTCCCGCCCTCCCGCCAGACCCGATGCACGGCCACAGAAGCTGCACATCGCTGCACAGAAGTGGTTTTCTGTTCGATTTGGGGCGTGCGCGCCCCAAATCGAACAGAAAACCACGCATCCAAATCCACCTGAAATCCATCGCTGTTCCACCGGAAATCCACCGGAGATCCACCGGTGAGCAAACCCTGTGTTTTTACAGGTATTATGACAATTCCACCTCAAATCCATCGCTGATCCACCGGAAATCCACCGCTGTTCCACCGGTCGTTTTTCACGTGTGGACCCCTCCCCCGCAGTAGATTTCCCGTGGTGCACCGCCCCCCTCAGACTGGGAAAAAAAGTCTGAGGCGAAAATGTCTTCAAATCAACTGTTCCACCTGCCGCCTATCACTAAAACAGATGCCCATGGGCATCGGAACGCGCGAGCAGGCACCTCGAGCGTGAAATCGCGGCGCGCGCGCCGCCCAAGCCATCGAGAGCCCCATCAACACATATCCCAAACCGTTTCGGATTCGAAATCGAATCTCAGCATGCAAACGAAATCGAGAGGCCAAGACAGAGGCCGAGGGGCATACAAGTGGCTTGGTCACAGCGCAGCACGCCCAAACGAATCAGGCAGCCATGTGCCTGTTCAGAAGCTTCTGGCATTCCTTCGAGGCCGCCTCGATCGCTGGGTTCACCTGGGCAGTGAAGTCCTTGCAGAGCTGCTCGAAAGACTGCAGCTCGCCATCGCCCCCGCTCTTCTCAATGCTCTTCTTGCGGTCGGGGAGCGGCTGGGACGCGACCAACATGCGGAACTCGGCGCGCGAGGATGTGATGTCGGCCGGCTTGTCGAGCGTCTCCTGCAGCGGAGTCATGTTGGCGGAACTATTCGCCCAAGCCCACTCAGAGTCCGCCTTGATCGAATCCATGATAGTCTTGCCCTGCATCTGCACTGCCGCCATGGTTGTGCGCGCCAACTCTGCGATGGTCGCAAAGTCGCCAGCCTGGCGGTCAGCGCAAGCCCCATCCCCAATCGGCCCTTCCCCCGAAAATCAAATCTAAAACCACACCCAGATATGTCGGACCTGATGCAATGTTGCCTAATGTTTTGTATGGGAATCCTCATCCTCATTGTCATCATTCATCATCATCCGCCCCTTCATGATCTCTATCCAGCCTCCTCCTCCTCATCCTTGTACATGGTCAGCACCGTGCTCATCATCCTCATCGTCATCCTCCTTCCTCCCCATCTTCCTAATCATTTCACTCTTAATCATCGTGCACCGATCGTAGGTGCTACCTCACTTTCACCCCCGACAACCTTGCCTGCCCTGGCCTTTGGCCCCGCTCTTGGCGGCGGCTGCGGCGCATCTGCCCCCTGGCGGCGAGCTCTCCCCCTCTTGCAAGCGCCGCCGCCGCTTACCTCGGGCAAACCAATGGTTGTGTATGGGAGTTGGGGTGACAGGAGGAGGGGATGTTACGTATGATAATTCCAGTGGCGCCTGTGCCGCCACCCCGCCGCTCGCTGGCGTGCTCCCGCCACTTGCCGCTGCCGCGCCAGTGGTGAGCCTCTGCCTCTTGGACGCGGGTGCGTCAGCTGCCTGCGTGCCTGCATCTGCCTGCTGCCCCGCGGGCGCTGCCCCCGATGCACTGCCAGGGGCGGGCGCTGCCGCCGATGCACTGCCAGGGTCCTGGGCTGGCTGCTCCAGGTTCTTGTGCAGGATCCTGGTCACCTCAGTGGCCCACTGCTGCTTGAAATACTCGTCGCTCCCCTCCTCGAAGTGCGCGAACTTGAAGTTCTTCGTCCACTCGTCCACCTTCACGAATGGCGGGCCGAGCTGCATACACTGGATCGCCGCCGTCGTGGCGTCTTGGAGGCCCTGCTTGCCGCCGCCCTCCAGCCATGCCATGCGGGCGAGGGACCTGTACCTGAACTTCTTGACGTCCACCTTCTCATCCATCTGAATGTATTTTTTCTCCTTCTTCAGCTGGGTGGCCTTCTCATGCTTCGCCCACTCCGACCTGAAGTCCGCCTTGGCGGTCCTGCCCTTGAGAGCCTTGTACTTCGCCTTCTCCGCGGTGTCCCCGTCGATGTGCCTGGCGAGGGCTCCCATCGTCCCGCTCCTCCGCCTCTGCCCCATCATCATCCTATCTTGTGCTCCTACACGTTCATCATCCATATCATCCCACCTCCACTGCACATCCACTGCAATTCCACTGCAAATCCATCGCAAATCCACTGCAATTCCACTGCACATCAACATCACATGCACTTCAACTCAGCCCGACATACTAACTACCAACAGCGACGAACACATTCGTCCCACATGGCCTCTGCCATCTGCTCGCCAGTGGACTCGTGTTGCCGTCGGTCGGGACCTTCCACCCGTCCTTCTCGCACTCCAGCCAGATCTTCATCTCATCCGACCAATCCACATCACATGCCTCCGCATTAGGCGTCTCAGGCGCCCCCGTGTACTTCGGTGTCGAGAGCAAGCTCTTGCCCAGGCGGCTCAGCATCGCGGCCGCCTCGTCGGCGTCATTCGTGTTGTTCGTGACATTCGCTGAGACTCCAGAGATCAGCTTCTCGAGTTCGGCATGGTCAGTGCACCGTGCGATCTCGTCGAACGCCACCGCGGTCTTCGCGTAGTGGTCGGTGACATGCATGCTCGTGCTGGCGAAATATGGGATCGTATCGTCGGGCATCACCGATTGTTTAGATAGAGATGCACGTGGGTCAGACTCCTGGAAGTACTCGGGCCCTGGCTGGGCGCACGTCTCGGGGCAAGGGTCGGCCGCGCGATGGACCGAGCTGCGCTGCAACGACGAGAGCTCGCCAGCCCCATCTGCAACGGGCGGCTGCTCCACCAGGGCTGCTGCTTGCTCCGCCGATGCTGCCACTTGCCCTGGAACGACTGCCCCCGATGGCACCGCAACCTCGGCCGCGCAGGCCGCGGGCGCACTGGGCGGCGCCAGGGGCGCCTGGGCGATCATGACATAAACTGGGATAGTTGTAACACACAGTAGCACGCTCAACCTCTGAAACATTCATGCGATGGTTTCAATGGTTGAACGCGCGTGTTATCATGTTTTATCGTCAGGCCTCGGCACCCCTCACCCCCAGACCGAAACACCGCAGCTCATCATCCACCTTATGTGTTATGCATGTTGCCTCCACCCTCCCCCACCCCTCCTCATCACCCATCCCTTGCCCATCATTCAGCCATCCCCCATCCCTCACCTATCGCTCACTCATCCCTCACCCATCTATCCTTTCACCTCGTCAAGCTTTGTGCCCGTGCGCCTCGTCTGAGGACGAGACCACCTCTGCCCCCGCCATCATTAGCCGTCCTAGTCGTGTGCGTTTGAAGTCAATGGTACCTGGTAGAACGTCAAACTTCCTGAACTGATTAGACGCGCTGGCCATGCAGCAGCTTGAGCACTGAAGCTCGCACTGGAGAGAGCACATCAAACCTCGATTACAGGAGCCCCCCCCCCGACTGGCCGACGACGGCCCTGCCCACGGCGTCGCACTTCAAATTCTCGGCTTGGCGCAGCTGCCCCAAACATATTTGTCCATATGTTTTCCACAGCACAATCTCTTCAAACTCTCGGCTTGGCGCAGCTGCCCCAAACATATTTGTCCATATGTTTTCCACGGCACAATCTCTTCAAACTCTCGGCGTGGCGCAGCTGCCCCAAACATATTTGTTCATATGTTTTCCACAGCACAGTCTTACTCGAAAAAGCGCAGTCCCTACCAGGAGCTCGCATCTACTGAACTCCTGCCGTTGCGATGGACCTGACCAGCGCGGCAGCAGCGCTTACAATGCCATCAGTCGGAGGTGGCATAAAGAAGGGGTCGCCCTCGAGGTCGTTCTCCTCAGCTGGCTTCGGCTTACATGATTATACATATCTTGATTCGGAAACGCACACATGGAACACCGTCGGTGTTCACCCCCGTCCAGATCACCCCCCCCGAACACGTCGAATGATTTTGAAAGAATCCCAGTGGCCAACACGGCGAAACATTGCCAGACGCCCCCGAACAGAGAAAGCAGAAACCATATTAAAGCGTACGCGCCCACACGCCCCGAACGCATAGCTTACACGACCACGTTCACGTGCCCACATCTCCTGCGCAGTTGCCGAGTACGCACCTCCACCAGAACCCGAAGGCAGAGGGGCCGCCCCACCAGAACCCGAAGCCGTAGGCGGTGCCGTTCCACCGGAAGCCGAAGCAGCAGTGGCCGCGCTCGATGCCATAGATGAGCCATCCTGGCAGCGACAGCAGAAGAATACCGCGACGATTGATTACACACCCAACTGGAACGAAAAACAACAACCGAGTATGTCACATGTGTATCAGCCTTCGTTTCAAATCCACTGCAATTCCACTGCAATTCCACTGCAAATCCACTGCAAATCCACTGCAAATCCACCGCGGATCAAATGCAGATCCTCACAAGTACCAGGCTCACTGGTCAAGACGCAACTGGACGATGACGACGACGG
The DNA here is from genome assembly GCA_963575745.1 of Prorocentrum cordatum. NCBI lineage: Eukaryota > Dinophyceae > Prorocentrales > Prorocentraceae > Prorocentrum > Prorocentrum cordatum. Next base: position 127,534 of record CAUYUJ010019058.1, read on the forward strand.
TGTCGACGACGACGAATACGAAGAGGGACGCCCTGAGCGAGCACGATGACTATGCCAATCGGGAGGTGGGAATGAAGTGGGACGACGGCTAGAACAAGTATTTCAATACAAACCGATCGCTCCTGAGCTGCTGGACGTCGTAGTCGTGACGCCCCCTCGATGATGGCCTCGCCGTCCGTCTCATCCGCGGCGGCGTCGGCGTTGTTGTCGCTGTCATCGTCCTTGGGCTTCGTCGCCTGCTTTTTGCTGGGAGCTGCACCTCCACCTGAAGCTGCTGGTCTCTTTCGGACTGCACCGTCAAGCTTGAGTTCCTTCTTAATGTCAGCCTCGAGCTCATTCTTCTGCGACTGGGCCGTTGCCTTGTCGATCTTCTGCTTGGCGTAGTCCGTCGCGATGCCATGAAGTTTATCAAGCACGCGAGTGTACATGGCGTCATTGGCGATGGACTTCAGGTTGAACGACGTCACCTGGATCTCCTTGCCATTCGCGTCCCTGCTCCTGATCAGCAGGACAAAGTCGTCACCGTTCTTGCGTTTCTGCACGTACGTGAGACCACCTTTCGGCCCATCGGCTCTGAGAGAGATGTTAGTCTTGGTTGAGCCCTGCACGTCCTTCACCGACAGGGTCGCAACAGTCATTGTCACGCCGTCGTCCCATGCTACTGTTGCCTGATCTTCGGGAGTCGCACCATCAGCAGCGTATGGAGCTCCAGATCTCTCAGGTTTACTCCCATCCGTATTCCTCGTTCTGTACATGACCTTCATGTCGGAATCCCACTCGAAGGTGTAGTTGGTTCTCTCGTCGAGCGTCCCCTCGTGCGTGGTAGCCTCCTCGACCTCGGGTGTCTCCTCGTCCTCGGGTTTCTCCTCAGCCTCGGGCTGCTCCTCAGCCTCGGGTTGCTCCTCAGCCTCGGGCTGCTCCTCATCGTTTGCGGGGGCCTCCGCCTCGGGCTGCTCCTCGTCGGACGGCTCCTCGATGCCTGCTTCTTTCATGATCCCAATGTATGATGAGAGCCAGGCGGGAGGTGGCTTCCTATCAGTACGATGCTTGATGATCATCTGCCCAACGTGCCTCCTCATCGCACGAATTCGTTGTGCCATGCCTGCGCTCCATGATGACGTTTCCGATGCGAGGTGCCATGTGTTTTCGTTCTCTCCCGCGACTGACTCCAACTGTGCTTTGAGATATTTCTGGGGCATGCCCGCGGGAAGCCTGCCAATCAGAGCAGCGTGTTTCTTTAGCTGTGTCGTGTCCATTACGCCCCCAAGGTCGGGAGTATATGAAATCATGCTTGCGCTATGGATGTGCTCCCTCAGTATAGGTTTCACATCGGTAGATTGGTCGAAAGCAACCCGCCTCCTCTGACTAGGGGCTTCGGCTGGCCTCTTCATGGCACAAAATGTGCTTGGGCCAGAATAGCTATATAGTGACCAGACGCGGCGATGGAACTCGCGGCTTTGGGCGGCGGCAGCAGTAGGGACCTCGGAGAGGGGGGGGGGGAACAACGAGGATGGTATGAGTAGGTGTAGGAGTCAAGCTAGCCAGCTCGAGCGAATCATCGGGCCCCGCCCGTTCCCACTCGCCTTTCCACAACACAAAAAAAGTGCTGGTACAACTGGGGGCCGAAAGCAGCAACAACAGGAGGATGAGGACCGTAATAATCTCAGCAGGCGCTACTGCTGCAATAACCCCTACCGCCGTTGTTCCTTCAACCGCCGCCGTACTTAAGTACAAATTGCAACGTAGTGGCGTGTTGGAATGCTTGCGAGCTGTCTGGTTGGGCAGTATACTGTTATGTTTGATTTGTTGGTTCTCTCCCACCGTGAGTATGATAAACCTATGGCGCGTGTCGTGCGTACAATGATATGCTTCAATATACTGTTTATACGCTGTTGTGTAAGATGTATGATATGATCTATTTTGTATGATAGGATCTATTTTGTATGTTAGGATCTATTTTTTATGTTGGGATCTATTTTGTATGATGAGATCTATTTTTTATACTCTGTGGCATGGGTAGCTATTTTTTAGATCCTAGCAACCCCAGGGCACGCGCGCGCTGCCGGGCTGCAAAGCCGTTCGGCAGGGAGAACGAAGGAGCAGTGGGGATCACCAATGGATTACCTGGTGAGGTACCCCCAAGCCCCTGCAAACGGTACGTCAGTCCACGGGCCCACCGGCGGGGCCCGCCGCCCGCTCGGCGGCGGACCGGCTTTTGCTGGCTGGCCCCGGCCGTGCCCCAGGCCTCACCCTGCTTGTGCGGGCCGCGCTGGCTCTACCACGCGCGCGCTGCCGGGCTGCAAAACAGGTCGGCAGGGAGAACGAAGGAGCAGTGGGGATCACCAGTGGATTACCTGGTGAGGTACCCCCAAGCCCCTGCAAACGGTACGTCAGTCCACGGGCCCACCGGCGGGGCCCGCCGCCCGCTCGGCGGCGGACCGGCTTTTGCTGGCTGGCCCCGGCCGTGCCCCAGGCCTCACCCTGCTTGTGCGGGCCGCGCTGGCTCTACCACGCGCGCGCTGCCGAGCTGCAAAGCCGTTCGGCAGGGAGAACGAAGGAGCAGTGGGGATCACCAGTGGGCAAACGGGGCGTTAGTAAACGGGGCGGTAGCTAAGGGGCCTCTTCAAGCGAGAACGGGGTGACAGGGCATTCACCTTGCACTAGTGCGTGATAAATCGGGTCGACAAAAACGTCGACACATCGTCATAACTCTGGGCGGTGGGATCTACCACGCACATGTGTGCGGCAAATCAGTTTTTTGAAAACACCATCGAGAACGCACCCTTAGCTGCCGGCCCGTTTACTAACGCCTCGTGAGCAGGGGCTTGGCACCTGGATACCGAAGCTCTGGCTGCCAAACAACGCTGGCGGGTGCAGCAGAAATCGCCCTCGTGGCGTCGCGCGCCGAAACACCGGCCCATTTGGACTGAAGCGGGTCCCCCAGCTGATGCCGATCCCGCCGAAAAGCATGAGACAAAGGACGTGACGAGGAGGGGAGAGAGAGAGAGAGGAGGGAGAATGCCAGGGGGGGACGGGAGAGATGTGGGAGGAGGAGGAGGAGGAGGCTCTGTTGCCTCGAGGGCTCACGCCCAGCCCCACAGAGAACGTTCTGGGGAGGAGGCCTCTGGCAATCTCGAGCCACTCGTGCTTGGGAGCGGCTCTACGATGCTCGTGGCGTGCCGGGGCCGTGGCGATGCACGGAGGTTGCAGTGCGCTTCGGGAACACCTTGGGGACGTATCGTGACTCCCTGGGGGTTCCCCAGAGCCTCCCCGAGGTCTCTTGGGCTCTCTGGGGCGCCTGTTCGGGGTCTGGGGGCCGTCTTGGGCGCGATGCTTCTCCCGAACTCTCCCAAGGGGGCTCGATTGGACTGGACCACCTTCAGGCTGTCTGGGCGGGACTTGGGGCCGTCTCGAGGCCCTCTTGCGGGGGGTCAGGGGCTGTCTTGCAGGGTTCTCGGGGCCGTCATGGGTCCGCTTGAGCTTGTCCTGGGCGCCCCTGAGGCTCCCTGAAGTCTTCCCGAGGCCGTTTTAGGCAGGAAAGCATCGAAAGCAACAACTCTTGGATTGCCTATGGTTCGTTCGTGGAAAGGCCAGGCGCTGGTGGCCGCTAGTCTGTGCGAAAGGCAATATGCAAAGAGTCTTGAATCGGTTCCTGGAGGGCCCACTGGGGCCGTCCCAAGGCTGCCTTGGGGCTACGTTATGACCGTAGTCGGCCTTATTGGGAACCACATGGGGCCCGCTTGGGCCGTCTGAGGGCCTGTTGGGCCGTCTTGGGGGGCTCTTAGGCCGTTTGTCGCCCCTGGGTCTCTTAGGGCTTGGGGTACTGAGGGCAGGCTTGGGGCCGTCTGGGGCTATCTTGAGGGCCTCCTGTGCCGTCTTCGGGCGATCTCGGGGATCTGTTGGGCCGTCTAGGATATCATCAATACCGAGGTGACGAGAACGGTAAAATCATGATCGAGCCTATGGGCAATCAAGGAATTATGCTCTTCGGGCCTCCTGAAGGCTCCCTTGGACCGCTTTCCCTGCGCATTGGGGGATTTGCGCAACCTCGGGGGCCACCTTCGCCCATCTCGTCCGTCTTGGAGACCATCGTGGAGACCGACTTAGAGGCATCTTGGGCGGAAAAACCAAAGGGTACCTGATTGGCGCGGGACTGGCAAGTCGTGCCAAAGGCCACCGGGAACCTATTGGAATAGCTTTGAAACCTGTGAATAACTTGCTCCAGCACCTCTGCGGCAAGAGCACGGGGCGGCAAATCGAAGACGCCGACGGCGAGTCAACGCAGCACCCTGGAAGCGCATATGTGGCCAAACGTTGGGCCAAATTCTGGCCAAGCTATTGGACTCCGTTTGTCCCCAAGCGGTTGAGGAAACCCTCGGGGGACACTCTGACGGTAGGATAAAATGAGGAGGAGAAAAAGGAGAGCCCCGAGAGGCCCCAAGGGGCCCCAAGAGGCCCCCAGGGGGCCCCACTAGGCGCCTAAGAGGCCCCAAGAGGCCCCGAAACCCCCAACAGGCCCCAAGAGACCCCAAAACGGCCCCCAAACGGCCCCCGAGAGCCGTCCAAACTGCTTCCAAGAGGCCCCCGAAACGCCACCCACGAGATCCCAACGAACATCCAATAAGCTTCATACCCACAACCCAGGAACGGCAGCTGGATGGGTCGAAGGCAATTAGATCCGCCGCCCCGTGCTGGCTTGCCACAAGGGTGCCCGGCGTGCTCGATCCTTTCGGTTTGGGTTCGGCTCTTTTTCCCAAAGAAACTCGCCCCTGGGGCTCCGGCCCAGCCCGCCGGCCACCCGGAAGGGACCATATGAGGTGGTTGCAAAGGTTTTTCCTCCTCCTGACGGCTCCAAGATGGCCCAAGCTGGCCTCCACGACGGCTCAAATGGCCCGAGGTGGTTTCCAAGTTCGCCCAAGATGGTCCAAGATGGCCTCCACGACGGCCCAGAAAGGTCCAAGATGCCTCCAAGTCGGCCAAAGAAGCCTCCAAGACGACCCAAGAAGCCCCCAAAAGGCCTCCCAGACAGCCCAAGAGGCCAACCGCAGGTCCTCCCGGAAGGCCCGAAGAGGCCAAGATCGTTACATGTTTCACTCAGCTGCAGGTTATGTAGTGAAGGCAAGCCTGGAGTGCACTCGCGGGGGGGTTCGTCCACACGCTGCCTTGCGACACGAAGAAGCAGCAAGGCAAAACACACCCCCATTAAAAAGGGCGGTAGTGGGTGAGGAGCACAGGAACGGCTATAGAGAAATGGATGTACTCAGAACCGTTGACATTGTCATTATTAAAGTGCCCGCACAACCGTGATATTTTCATTAAGCAACAGACTACGTAGCGAAGCCAAGCCTGGAGTTCACTCGCAGGGAGCCTTCGTCCACACGTGCCATGCGACACGCAGAGGCAGCAAGGCAAAACAAACTCCCGGAATCACAGACATCAAAAACTCCAGGATGGCATGCGTGCTCTGTTTAGTGTGGCTTCAAAAGATTACTTAGACATGCGCACACGGGTCGGGGATAGGGTTGCGCGATCAGCGTCCGGAAACAACCATCGGGGGCCGTGCCTTCAAGGACTCTGCGTGCACATTGCGTTATACTGCAAATGCCTTCGACCCGAGCATCTGCATCCAAGATCTCTTGAGATGTCAACAGCATCACATATCATGAGTCGGGTGGCCCTTCGCTACTCGGTTCCACTCTGACACAAATGCGCGTCACGAATTACAATCTTAGAGAGCGAAGCTGCCGTCTCGGAGCTGGGAAGGCGCCAGAGCATCGAGGTCTGGGGATTCTCGATCACACAGACCCTCCCCCAACTTACGGCAGAGAAGAACAACTCGCAGAGAAAAACGGGCAAGACGGTTCCAGATTTGGACCTTCAGTCGGTCCGACACTGAGAAATCAGGAACGCCAAAAATGTGCACAGTTGTCCTAAGCGTAGGAGGCTGTCCTCTACGGGCTCTTGAGAAGGTCGCACACGGGCGTCCTGTCAAGGCTCCTTTGCATTCGGGCTTCTGGAGGCGAGCGATCACTTTTCTCTGGATATCTCCCCTGGTCAGATCGGAACGGGGTCCGTGGATGACGCCTGTCGAGACACACCGCCCCCAATCTGTTTCACGGACCTCGCGAACCCCCCGCTGCCCAGGAAGAGGTCCTCCACGCTCCAGTCACGGGCAGCGCCAGCGCCCCGAAGAAACCGTTCTGGCCCGAAGATCCCCTGGAGATGCTAGACGCAAGCGGCGGCGCAGTCTCTGACAGGTCTCGGCAAGCTCTGCCACCTCTCCAGGATCCGCCCTCCTTTTTCGCATCGCGTCACACTGCACATACTCGGCCATCTCCCTCTTTGTTCGAATCTCCCCCAGCGGTCTCAAGTGGTTCAGCGCGTCGATCGAAGCCCCGCTGTGGCGAGCTAGGTATGGAACCACGCGGGGCGCGCCGGTCTTGGGCGCCGCCTTCTGGACCATCTCGGCAAAGTCCTCGCGGGCGCACTGCGGCGGCGGGCCCCCCGCCAGGCGCCCTTCCTTCATCTGGCCGAGAAGGCCCCCGACCCACTGGAGACGAGGGCGGCCCCCCCACTCCGCAGCGACGTCGAAGCGCCCGACCTCGGTTAGGGCGCGGCCCTCGCGCGACCGGAAGACGAGGGCCCAGCGGCGGCCGACGTTGCGAGCTGGCGCCGCCAACCAGCGAGCGCGCAAGGCGCGCCCCTCTCCTGGACGCGCGCAGGCGCCGAGCACGACCAGCAGCTCGAGCGCCGCCTGCCTGGACTTCTCGGTCTGCTCCCTCAACAGCACGGCGCAGAGAGCGGCCCGCGCCTCGAAGGCCCCCGAACGCAGAGAGAAGCCGGGGGCCTCCTTGCCCCATTCCTTGAGAGCACGATGAGCACGAGGCAGACACAGATCCCCCATCTCCCCGCCCTCGGGCACGCAGTCCAACCAAGCAGCTATCACCCGGTGGCCCACGCACCCGCCTTCGCCCCCGAAGTATTTCTTGTCGAAGAGGTCGCGCAGCATCCGATCGAAGCCCGGGGGGCCCAGGGGGTTCACATCCATCACCTCGGCGTAGTCTAAGATCATCTTCACGGACTGGGCATAGGTCCCCCCGGCGGCGGGCTTCACCACCCGAGTCTCCAAGAATCTTCTGCCACTCCGCACGGCTAATGTCCAGTAATTGCTCTGGGTGTGTAGACTCTTCTCGGCGCGACCCTGATTGGCGGTCAGTCTCAGCTCTCTGGTCCTCTTCAGGGTCCGCTCCTCCGCCCCCGCAAGTGCCCCAGTCGGCTGCCTCGTCTTGGCATCCCCCCCCAGGTCGGCGGCCAGCGCGGGAAATCTCGCCGGCGCCAACACGCGCCGCACGAGGCCCATGGATCGCGGAGTCGGCGCCGGGAGGGGCGAGCCCAGGGGGAGGCCGCGGGGCCTTGCCACTCGAAGTCGGCTCAAGCCGACGAGATGGCTCATCAGCGGGATTCAGCTCAGATGGAACCCATCGCACCCAAACCTTGCGATTGGTGGCCATTAAGAGGGCCGTAAACCGTCTACAACAATGGTTGAGTTTAGCATCGCACGCTTCCCTTTGAGAAGGCCAGGAACACGCTCATAGAATCACATATGTAAACACGACGCCGACAATGATAACGATGATCCTTGGACTGACGCCGGAGAACCCAAATAACCGCCTGCGCCTCTAGAATGCGAACAGGTTCTTTCCGAGTAAAACGCCCCGAACAAAACAGGCGCCACTGCAAATTTCTCGCAGGATTAGCGGGCACCCCAGAGAATTCCGGGGCACCCCAACAATGAAGGGGCCCGAAAGGGCATCTCGATCACCAAGTTCTAGGCCACACATAGCACGAAGACAGGGGCGAGAGACCCAAAGCTCTTCTGGACTACGGAAACGCTGTCTCTCGTCACGACGACCGCATCCCTTCGCAAAATCCAGATCCACGCCAGCTGACACGACCCCCATCCCAATCAAGCAGGCGTCAAAAGCTATCACCCGCCGGTCCCAGACAAGGCCCCAGAACGATCTGGCGAGCAAGAGGGGGACCCGAAAGGCATCTCTCTTTTTGCAACGGACCCCCTCAGAGGAACATTCCGAACTCCGCCCAAACGAGCAAACTGGTAGCAAGGCAGCAAGACATCAGCACTGACAGCATAGACCTCCTCGGCGCGCAGGCAAAGGTGAGGTGCCCGAAGAGCTTCCCTATACCCTTCGGACTGAAAGCTCTGCGGGCCAGCACCCAACTGACACATGACACACCAATTCAAGCGCCAGAACCTTCATTGCGGCGCGGGCCGCTGAGCGGACCCCGTCAAGCATTACTCCACGGTTGACACTCTGCGGGTCGGCCTTCTCGTTGTCGTGCGCGCTGAGGCCCGCATCATTCAGCATCTTGGAGGCCTCATCGGCGACCTGCTGAACAAGGCCTTTGCCACCGCCGAGCACCCCGACGTTGTCTACACAACTGTAGCGTACAGTATCATGAGGTTTTTTGGAGAAGCTGTCCCACTCCAAAATTCTGCAGCCGATTTGAGGGCCTCAGCCCAGGCACCCTCTCGACCAGCCCTCGGTTGGCCACTTGCACAAAATTGAGACTGCACTTGAGATCCATTGGCAGGGCAGCGAAACAAATATGAACCCAATCGTCGAGCTCGAGGGCGGTACCTTCCAGGAACTCCCCAGCCACCCCAGCGCCGCGAGCTCGAATTGCAGGCAGACCCAAATATCGGCTCAACTCTTCATCGTCTTGAACCTGCAGAAACAGTCCTGCACGTCCGTTGAAGAGGCGCGCACCGCAAGGTCACCCGACACCTCAAGCTCACAAAAAGATCCACACGTAGCGAGGATCACAGAAGGTGGATCGTGAAAGCGGCGACTAGCACGACGGGCGCCCACTATCTGGCGTCGACGTCTACCCTTCCTTTTAAAACTGAAGGGGGCCACCCTCTCCTTCGCATAGCGGCACAAACGCACGACGCCCTCCTCGACGATCAGCCTGACAAAGGTGGTGCACAGGCCAACATCTGACTTCAGGCGCACGTCTAAATAGGGCACGATGGGGCCCTCATTATCCTCGACCCCCCAAAACTTTGCATCCGATCTGACGATCCGCTCCTCGAATCGACAGAGAAGCTCACGATTCGCGACCCCCCAGAAAGTCCACGGCAACGGGCGCGAGTGTACAGCAGGCGGAAGGGAAACCAATTTTGGCTTAAACGGCACCACGGGTGACTCTCCCGAGCAGCAACCTGCCCGGGCATGCAGAAGCTTGTCGGCAGCTTCACGCCGTTGCGGCACGGGCTCGACGGGCGCACTCCCCCTCGCGGTCACCATCGGCATATCCAAGACTGGAGAACGACTCTCGGTGAACACCTCGGAGACAACGTCGTCGCGCCCGGCAAGCCCGTTCAGCGCCCCCTCGGCGTGGCCCCCTCGCAAAGCAGCGCGACGTCCTCGCCCAGCGCGCGGTCGAGTCCCTCGCGAAAGGTACCTCCCAGCGACTTCAGGAACAGCCACTAGGGGAAGTGGAAAGAGCTCCACCGATCCCTGCAGCATGTCAAACATGTTGGCGGCGACCCGCCCCAGGCGCAAGCCTGCTCGCCTCGGTCCGCCTTCGCCCCCCCCCCCGGCCCCGAAGACATGGGCGAAGGGGGGACTGCTGCCCGCGTCATCCTCGGAGGCGGAAGATCCTTCTTTGGCCCCCGCGCCTCCTTTTCATTCTGCCTGGCCGTCTCGATCTCGGCCTGGCCATTCGCTCCCTTCGCGATGTGGGCTGACAACGGTGGCGCAATGCCCAGGGCGCGCTGCTGAACGCCCATCCCAAACTCAACGCCATCGAACTTCGGATCACCAGGGCCCCTCGAGTTGGCGTCGAGGAGCAGCTGCCACCGCCTGAACAAAGCTTCGAAACAAGACAACGAAAGAATATTGAAGTGATCGCACGATCCAGCATACTCGAAGGTCCTACAGATCACTTGCAGCCCGTCGGCCGCCCGATCCGCAGGAGCAATCTTTGACTCGGCCAGGAAACGATGATACCATTGCATCGGCGACCCACCAGCCCGCTCAACATGCTTCAGCAACCATTGGGTAGCACGCGGGCCTTCGATAGGCCAGTCTTCCTCGAAATTCTCCAAGGAGGAAGCTGCCACACGTCGCCGCGGTCGCCAACGCTCACCCTGCTCATCATACAGAACAGACGAGGTACAATCGTCGTCCTCTTCTCCGTCCTCAGCGGGCTTGGGAGCTTCGCTGCCAGCACCTCGCGGCGTGGCCGAAACCCCCGGCCAACTCTTGAATGGCGGGCCGTCGCACCTCAGCGTAGTCACCCAGGGCATCCTCCTGAAAATCGTCAACGAACACCACCTCCCCGATGCCTCCAGAGGCGCGCAAACGGTACAATCCCGTGAGACCGACCACCGCCTCCAGCTCCCCACCACTAGCTGTCTGGCCCAAGGAGAAGCTCGGCGCCCCGGCGGCGACCACCCAGTTCATACCAGGCTCGGCGCCCACTCGAGGTGCTCCAGCGGCTGCTCCAGCCATAGGCGCACCCGATAGATCACCCAATGGGAACTCGGCACCACCCCTGTCACACCAGCCTCGTGCGTCAGCGGGCTCAACCAGGGCGCCAGCTCCCTCCGCGTGAAGCCGCTCAGCCTCAGCACGCCCTTCTCGGATGGCCGTCCGAACAGCCTCCACGCCCAGGTTGCCTCGAAAGCGGTAGGCAGGGTGAGCAAGACGGGCGGGAAGACGACCTCCCTTCCGCACAGCATATACCTCCTTGGCGTCCTCATCCTCAAGCACTTCGTCATAGATGTCACCGTGTGGGGTCAGGACGACCCAGTGTTTAGTGGAGAGGCCATAGAAGGACGCGTTCGTGAGCTAGGTCCTCGTCGTACTTGACTAGAAGACGCGTCCCCGGCACCAGCGATTCCCACCACGCCTCTGACCCTACTCTCGGTCCGCGAACGGCCAACATCTTGCTGTCCACGACCAGTAGCCCACTGACCAATCAGAGTGATAGCCGATCCAACCACTGCACCCCCCAGCACTCCGTAGACACGAACTCCCGGGGCCACCACAATGCAGCTCACACGGTGGGCACGGAGGTGGACGAGGGCACCCCGCCTGTCCCGCGATGGCGGCCAGTGAGCTGTGACCGAGGGCCCGAACAAACTTTTGGAGCCCGACGTTCCCAAGGAGGGCGAGAAACATGCAAACCCAGCCGAATGCTCGAGCAAAGGAACGGCTATAGAGAAATGGATGTACGCAAAACCGTTCACATTGTCATTAAAATGCCCGCACAGCCATCGATGCTCCGTAAGTGTTTGAATGATGTGCGTGTTTGCTCCTTTTCGGCCTTCCGACGGCCCAAGACGGCCTCAGAGGCCCCCAAGATCGTCCCCAGAGGGCCCAAGAGGCCTCCAAGACCCCAAGAGGGCCCAAAGACGACCCAAGAGGCCTCTAAGACGCTCAAGATGGCCTCCACGACGGCCCTGGAGCACCCCAAGAGGGCCCCAAGTCGGCCCAGAGAGGCCCTCAAGACGACTTCCGACGGCGTCAGACGAGCCAGGAGCCCACCAAGACGGCCCATGGCCCCAAGATCGCCCCAAGATCGCCCCAAGATCGCCCCAAGATCGCCCAAGAGGCCTCCAGGATGGCACCACGGCCCCAAGAGAGCCCCAAGAGGGCCCCAAGACGGCCCTGAAAGCTTCCAAGACGCCCAAGATGGCCTCCAAGACGGCTCTGGAGCGCCCCGAGAGGGCCCCAAGTCGGCCCAGAGAGGCCCTCAAGACGATCTCCGACGGCGTCAGACGGGCCAGGAGCCCACCAAGACGGCTAAAGACGCCCCCGAGAAGCCCCCCACTAGCCCCCAAGAGGCCCAAGGAGGCCCCCAAGATGCCTCCAAGAGACTCGCAGGAAGCTCCCAGGAGGCCCCAAGAGTGTCCCTAGAGGCTCCCAAGATGCTCCCTCTTCCTCCTCCTCCTCCTCCTCCTCCTCCTCCTCCTCCTCCACCACCTCCTCCGCCTACTCCTGATCTTCCCTGCCATCCTCCCCCAAGTGTTCCCCGATGGTGTTCCACAACGGTTGGGGGAACACATGGTCCGATAGCTTGGCGGAGCTCTTGCCACAACGCTCGGCCACATGGGCGATTCCAGAAGGCAGGGAGCGGCGGTGATTCGCCGTAGGCGTCTTCGATACATGGATACATATGTATATGCATACATGGGTATACCTAGAAATGCATGTACACACATACTAGAACCACGCGCGCTTCGCGCACTTAAGTTCTAGCAAGTTCTGGTTGTAGTCTGAAGTGCTCGGCGTCGGAGGGCACATAGTGTCAAACGGATCGTGCAGCTCAGGGAGCTCCACCGACGGCCCCAGATACAGGCTTGGCTTAAGAGTTTCCCCGCCAATGCTGGTACACCCCTCAAAGGGATCGCGCCCCACAGGAACCACCCCCCGTGTCCCCAGAGACAAAGTTCGCATAGTGGCACGCCCCTGACGCGGGTCCTGCCCAGCTAGTAACTGCATGTGCGGCACCAAAAGGGGAGCTTCATAGCGTCGCCTGGCTTTCTTCGGCACACCTCTCGCACGGATCGTGGCCCGCAGGGACTTCCACGGACGGTCCCAGAGGCAAAGCTTGCATGCCGCCCCCCACCTACTTCGGCACACCTCTCGTACGGGTCGTGGCCCACAGGGATCTCCACCCATGGCCCCAGAGGCAGGGTTCGCATTACGCCCCCCCACCCATTGCGGCAAACCCCACCACGCAGATCGTACACAGAAGGAACACCACCGAAAGGCCCAAAAAGAAAGTTCGCACAGCGCCCCCCTCCCCATGCCGACGCACCCGTCATGCGAATCATGCCCCAGAAGGAACTCCAACTAGGGCACCCATGGGCAGCTTCGCATGACGTCCCCCCGCCCACTTCGGAACGTGCCCCGCACGGGCCGTGCCCAGAGGAGGTCGGCCTGCGACCTCCGTGGGCGGCGCGCTCGGGGGCATCCGAGTTATTCGGCACGCCCTGCGCGCGGACCCGCGCCCCGCAGGGAGCTCCGCGAGCCCGCGCGCGCGTGCTCCGCAGCAGCCCCACTTCCGCAGTGCCCCGCGGCGCGCAGTGCACGAAGAGAGACAGGCGTCCCGCGCTGCACATGACTGCATAGAGGGAGGGGTCCGTCGCCAAGCGAATTGCTGGCTTGTCTCTAGCCTTCGGCCCCCATGGCTACTGTGCCTGAGTTCTGGGCCAGGGGATTCTCTCGGATACCTGTCTGTTGGCGTGCCTCTCGGGCGCCTCGTGGAGCGGCCTCTTGGGGGGTTCGTGGGGCCTCTTTTTCAGCCCTTCGGGGTCCTCTTGGGGGTCTGCCACTTGGAGCCGAGGGCTCGAAATGTCAGTTTGAAATCCCCCTCTTGGCTCCCTCTTGAGGCCCCTGTTGGGCCGTCTTGGGCGCCTCTTGGACCGTCTTTAGGGCTCTCTTGGGCCGTCCTGGGGCCCTCTTGCCTCTTGGGCCGAATCTTGGGGTGATCTTTCGGGCCTCTAAGCCGTTTGGACGCTGTTCAGACCCAACATGCGCATCTGCTAAAATCCGTGTTGGCCGCAAGGATGGGACAACTTTTGCCCCCTGGGGCTCTCCCGGGGCGCAGGAGCCTTCTTGGGACGTCTTCGGAGCCTCTTGAGCCGTCTTGAAACAATGTTCGGGCGTCTTCGGCCCTGTCAGGCTGCTCTGGTCGCTTTGTTGGTGGCCTCCGGAGCTGCTTTGAACGGCGAGGGGGAGGCCCGGGAGGCCCTGGAAGTTGTCAAACTGTCTCGCAGGCCAAAATAAGGGGGAGGGCCGGGGGGGGGGGGGGGAAATTCCGTGAGGGTGTCCTGGCCCTGGCCCCAGCCCCCCGGTACCCTGGCATGATATATGTACAACCACGCGCGAGCTTCGCGCACGCTTAGGTTCTGGTCGGTCACAAGCAATCGGGCCAGCGGATGCCGGCCGTTGTGGAGTCCTCTTGGGACTGTCTTGCAGCCTCTTGGGGCCACGTTAGGTCCCCTTGGGCATTCCTATGCCGTCTTCGAGCCTTCTTGGGACATCTCTGGGCGCCCTTGAGCCGTCCTGGGGCCATCCTGGCCCTTCTTGGGCTCCAGTGGCGGCTATCTTGCGGTTGCCCTGGGCCGGCTTGGGACCCGTCTTTGGTCCTCTTCGGGCGCTACTTGGGACATCTTGGGGGCTGGGTGCCCTTGGGGAGCCTGTGATTGGTGTGTGGGGGGGGGGGCCTTCGGGGATCGTTGAGTCCTGGGGTTTGGTCTTGGGGGTCTGGGGGCCGTCTGCGGGGCGCCTCTGGGGGAGTACTGCGCAAGCCGAAGAGCGCCAGCACCAACGCTTCGAACATCGCGATCCCGAAGCTGGCAAACAAAAAGGGCGCGAAAGCGGGGAAGACGGCAGAAGGACGGAGAGGAGGGTTGAGGAACGGGAAGGCGGATGCCGCCGCGAGCGAGCATCTAGTGCTGGAACCTGGCTCGCTGGTGGCCCTGCTCGTGCTCGAGCCCGCCCAAAAAAAATGTTGGGCGGCGCCACGTACGAACATCTTGCGCCGAAAGCAACCGCAGAGAGGCTCGCCGGCGCCCTTGCCCATGTCAGAAGCGGCCCAAAAAGTGTCCCGGATCGCTCCTTCCCTGGGGTTGCCAGGATCTGTTTTTTAGATCTGAACGTTGAGGATCTATTTTGCATGCTAGGATCTATTTTACATGATAGGATCTATTTTACATGATAGGATCTATTTTTCATGATAGGATCTGTTTCTACATTTTACATGGTATGATATATTTTACATGATATGATCTATGTTGTTGTGTTCGTATGTAATGAGTTATATATGTTGGTACATGCATATATTGCACATTCCAGTGTTGCTCGAAATGATTGAAATAATGTCGAAACGTGTGCCGCATTTGAGGTGGTTTTTCCATGGCGTAGTGGGTTTGGGGTTGTCACCATTCCAGCGTAAACGCGCGGGTGATCAGCATGCTCCTGGTGCGTGTTGCAATGAGTTGCACGCGAAGCGTCATGGGGTCTCACCATTCCACGCCTCCCAAGTCCAGACTGCGTTTGCGCAGTGTGCGCAGACTCGGAGTCCAAGCTCCGCCTATGCCGCGGGGGTAAACATGCATGGCGCAGGCATTGCGTGTGCGCGTGCGGGGGCACGCACGCGCATGCGATTGAGCGTTCGTGTGCGTGTGTGTGTGTGTGTGTGTGTGTTTGTGTGTGTGTGTGTGTGTGTGTGTGTGCGAGCGTTCATGCGTGTGTGTGTGTGCGTGTGCGTGTGCGTGTGTGTGTGTGTGTGTGTGTGTGTGTGCGTGCGTGTGTGTGTGTGTGTGTGTGTGTGTGTGTGTGTGTGTGTGTTAGTGCTTGTGTGTGGTTGTGTGTGCGTGCGTGTGCGTCTGTGTGTGCGTGCGTTTGCGTGCATGCGTGTATGTGTGTGTGCGCGTGTGCGTGGCCTGTATATGTGTGCGTGCGTGCGTGCGTGTTTGTGAGTGTGCGTTTGTGTCCGTGCGCGCGTGCGTGCGCGCGTGCGCTCGACCCCCAGCACCCCTTCTATACAGCCCGCCCGCGTGTCCGATGCCAATCGCGCGGGGGGGGGCGGGGTCCGAAGGCACGATGCCTATCCCCGCTCGTCCCGATTGGGGCCCTCGCGCATGGAAAGGGGTTGGGCGACTGAAGGCCAGCTCATGCTGAGACATCCCGACTTCAGCCTTGTCCTATCCAATGCTGCACCCCAGGGCTCGCCGCGCTCGCAAACATACCGCGCGGTGGGAATGCGCATCGCGACGCGCGCGCGCGCGTGCGCATGCGTGCGCGTGCACGACCAATTCTTTTATATAGCGTCCATGGGCCGCTCTCTGCTCTGCGTTGGGAAAACGACAGCCCCTGCCCCCCCTGATGATGAGACGGTGAACTCATCGTAATCACAAACTCCATCCTTATGTTCCCCTGTCGTCGTGTCTGGGTGGCATTTCTTCCCTTCCACGCCTCCCCTTTGTCGCGCGTCCCTGCGCCACCCCCAGATTGTCGTCCATGACTTTTGCAATATTTAGATCGCCGCCCATCTCTTCTCCTCCATCCTGTCATGATCGCATCGTATCACGTCTCATCGTGACCCCCCCCCCCCCCCCCTGCTCCTCCAGAGTCCCTACACATCAGATCCATCATCAATCACCGTGTCCTCAAAATGGTTCGCATCGTTTCTGGATGGGCTGGGTCAGCGAACGAAGTAGGGACGTGCATCCGCGAAGCGACTACTGGATAGAAGAGGCGCGCACCCGCGAAGCGGCCCAGATATAGGAGACAAGCGTTTCCCATTTTCACCCACATCCATAACAAGTGGCAGTGCAAATCCATTGCCAAGCCACTGCAAATCCACCCTAAATCCATCGCAGATCCACTGCTGGTCCACTGCAGATCCACCGCGCGAGGTCACGCGCGCCACCAGTACTGCTCGCGCGCCCTAGACCAAAACCAAACACAATAGTATTGCATATATTATTTGAATGTAATATTAGTAGCTGTTGTTTCACCTGTTTTTGCAATATTATTTGAATGCAAACACCATGTTTCACGCTGTTGTTGCAATATTATTTGAGTAACCCCATCAACCCAGTATATGCTGAAACACGCGCGCGTGTTTACAGTCATGACGTGTTTGCACACATCGTGTGAGGTGCAAGTGAATTATCTAACAGTAGCGTGCAAACTCGATTCATCGAGCGCGAGCCGCATCCTGCACTAGATTGACGACCTGCTCACAAAAAAAAACCCGCGGATACGCTTGCGAAAGCTTGAGCCGCTTATGGTGGCCATTTGTATGGCCGTGCTCATCCAGTGCTGTCAACAATTTCACAGTACCAAGGCGGAGCACCGCATTTGCATGCTGCTGTGTGAAACACAAGAACTCTGAAACAACGGACTCTGGAAACGTGGTGTACACTTCAAGTGGCTTTGCACTCGAGCCGCCATACGCGCCAAGGGCTGGGGTCACTCTACGTGCGCTCAACATCCAAAGCGTATTTGCCAGGACAGGGTGCTGAAACATGAGCGATCGGATAGGCTGTTCGATTGTTGCGAAAATGTTGTTGACAGCTGCGAACACCATCAGCCAAGATGTGACCATCACAGTAGCATTGGCGTCGGACAACGTTTGTTGGTTGGCTGCATGGCGGGCCTCGCCCAGAATGCCATTCACCGCATCTCGTTGGCAGGTCGCCCGTGACAGGTACGATAGCCACGTCCTGCATTCAGGACTGATCCAAAGTGTACCGCGTCGTTTCACTCTGCGCGTCATGTCCACCATAATGATGAGACCCCCCAGCGACAGAAAATTCATGCACGGATTGTCCAGTAGTTCGAAACTCGCAGCTTTCAGGCCACGCATCTCGGCTACGAATTTGATACCAGCCTCGCCCCCGCACACGAGTGCGAGGTCGAGCGTGCGATCGACGGGGGGCCAGTGCCCAACATCCTCTGCTACAGCGCTCAGCATCTTGTCAATTGGCATGGCCAATGGCTTGAAGATCACGTCAGCGGCCAGTCCCATCGCCGTCAACAATAGCACTCCACGTGACAAGGCCATATCTACAAACATGTGTGGTGAGTGCATCAATCTAAATGTATTTTTCCGCTGTAGAAATAGGACTCGGGCTCGAGATCTGCGATCACATGAAACGTTCGGAACAACCTGTCTTCGAAATTGGCTTGATGACAATGTTCGCACACTGACCTGATCGTGTGGTTCAGAGATTCATCCAGAAAACACTGGTAGGCAATCGGGTTTCCATGATGTGCAATCCTGGAGACGCCCGTTATTTTGGCTTGTGTTCTACAGCCACGAACTCGATACAGTGCGCGAGCTCTGAGAGTAGACCGGTAGATTTCCCCCACCCCCTCTTTGAGGGGGCGGGGGCCCCATTCAGTCGGTCTACTCATGGCAAGCGCACGCATCGAGGGGACATGGCTCGAAATTTCCCCTTCCGAAATATCACACTGGAGAGGTTTCTCCTCTTCCTCCTCCTCCTGCTGGGGCGAGCGGGGCGCATGGGGAGGCAGGGGGATGGGCGAATCGGGTGAGCGGAGTGGATAGGGAGGCAGGGGACACAGGGCAAAGATAGCGCTGTCCTGGCAGCCAAATGCAACGCAAAGTGATGCTTAGGCACAAAGTGGATCGACGCCGCCTCGGCCCTGGAAAGATGTATCAGCATGAGGTCGAACAGCTCGCGACGCTTGGCTTGGGGCACAACAAGTGGCTGCGCCTTCATCGTGCTAACAAACTTTACTATCGCCTTCCCAGAAGCAAGAAGGTCGGTATACGTCGGAATGGCCCCGCCCTCCCGCTCAAGATGGTGCAACGCAAACAACGACATGATATATGTTTCGTGCGCCTTGAGTCTCATAGTGCCCCCCCCGTGTGGATTTCCATCGTCTGCGCCGTCGTCGTCACCTAGCATCCCCAGCGTGAAATCGTTAAACCTGTTTTCATGCTTGATGTTTGACGTGGGCCCAGCTTGCCACTCCATGAGTAGTGCCCGAGCCCGTCGAGATGCGAGTTCAAACCTGTTCCGCCTATCGCCTGGATGCTTCGCAGCTTCTTTGCAAATCAGTCTCCAGAGAGTCGCAGAACACCATCGCTGCAGCGGCCCGTAATAAATCTAATGCAGCGTGTCAATTGCCAACGACACTACAGGGTTAACCCCAAGGTCGGGGTCGAACACGGGATTCCTGTGCCTGGCGATGCCAAGTTGCGGCCTCCAAAACACCAAATCAATCGGCAACGTAATTTGTTCTAGAGCACCTACGTCACGCAAGCTAGCTGACGGCTGTAACACGTCACCCTTGACCAGACCAAACCGTGCCAAATTCTCTGTGATAGTGCTTCCCAGACCGTGCTTGCCCTTGAGATATTGGAGTTTTGACAGAAGCGCATGTCTGGCCCCAGGCGTGTCTATGCGTACATGCTGCTCGCACTCCCTACAGAACTCCTCGTATGCGTCATCAGCAACATCGCCCCATGGATTGCGGCCAATCCTGGCGTCCTGGGGAACGAAAACAAATATTGAAAACTCGCTACCCTCATGTACCCCCCACGTGCCTAAACGCAGTGCCTCCCCGCACATCTGGCCACTGGAGGCCCGGGCGCCAAAAACAAATGGAGGGGGTGTGGCTAAGCATGACTAGCGCATTCGCCGAGCATCGTCCGAGGCTAGTGGGAGCCGCGTGAAACGACGTGCAACGACGTACCTACATACTCCGCTCAATGACGGTGCCGAAAAATGTAAATGGCGCCCCCCCTGTAGTTTCGCATGCACTCCCCCGCCCCGCCCCATCACCCTTTCGTTGACCGTGCGTCCTCGATCAACGCGTACAGAGAGGTCGAGTCGGCGAGGCAGAAGGGACAGGGCTGAATGTTCGAACTTACATTCGGGAGCCCGTGGGTCTTCGCAGCGTCCATCCAATCGCCCTTCACCCAGATCAACGCACCCGTGTACCCGAGGTCGGCCCCAAACGTGTTCTTGCACTTGGCGATTGTGTCATCGGGTTTGGGGTCCAATCCGTCGTGGGTGGTATCGGGGCGTAACCCGCGCCCCATGATTCTAAACATCCATGAGATGTAATCTAGGATCGACCAATTCGTACACCAGCCTCGACACCCACACCGACAAGCTAGCCTGTGTCGGAGGCCACAGACAAGATGCCGTTTTTGCGTGATGATGTTCACGATGCTGAACCCCAAGACTGTATCCGCCCTCCCCGAAATCCCAGACGTGTAAGCAACTCCATCGCTGTACAGTGCTAGTGGTAGTGGCAACGGGCGTCCATCGCGCAAGCGCTCCTGTACTATCTTGTGCTGCTGATACACGGGAGGCATATCATCGTATTTGATATTGCTTATGATGCTGGGGTCTTCGCGGAGTTCTGATGCGATGGATTCATATGATAAGGACACTTGGAAGTCAAATGTGGTTCTGCGTTTAATGCGGGTCACATTTGCTGGAATGCTCAGAGTATACTGAATGGCTGGGGGCGGTATGACCTGGTCGAGGTATTGTTGGTATCGCCCGCTCTGTCTACCAGGTGGAACTGCGTACTGGTCGAAAGGCGCGCCCGATACACCAGCGATAACGCAGTGGTGACAAGAAATTGCGAAATCTGCTGCTGACATCTTGCCTAACGCATACATGTGCATCATGTGTTTGAAAAGGGCGGCACCACCGATTCGTTGCTCTGCCCTGCGCTGTTCTGCATCTTCTGGCGTATGATGGCGTTCTGCTGGTTTGGTATGTGCGTACGTTTTCCTAGAAACTTTGCGCGCGGGCTCCATAATTGAGCCCGCGCTGCGGCATGCGCAATGCGTTCGAGAAGGAGGGTGATGAGGTGGAGGACGCGAGGAGCAGGGAAGGAGCAGGAGGTCGGTAGGAGCAGGAGCTAGGTAGGTAGGACAGTGGAGAGCGCTCGAGCGATCGGGCGAATCCCAAAGTTGCAAGTCCACGCGAACCCCAGAGAGACGCATTCAGATGTGCCATCGACTGATGTTAGTCACTTAGTCGAATGACACCTGTCCCCGCCCGCCCCGTCGTAGAATAGAAACTAGCACCATCGATGCAGTTAGGCAACAACGTCAGAGCAGGTCAAAATCGAGTGCAGCGATGCGCCGACACAGGTCGGCCACGCTCCCGAGGCGCCGCCCATTCAAAATCGCTACATTCAAGCAGCGTCCAGTGACTCCCGCCCTCCCGCCAGACCCGATGCACGGCCGCAGAAGCTGCACATCGCTGCACAGAAGTGGTTTTCTGTTCGATTTGGGGCGTGCACGCCCCAAATCAAACAGAAAACCACGCATCCAAATCCACCTGAAATCCATCGCTGTTCCACCGGAAATCCACCGGAGATCCACCGGTGAGCAAACCCTGTGTTTTTGACAGGTATTATGACAATTCCACCTCAAATCCATCGCTGATGCACCGGAAATCCACCGCTGTTCCACCGGTCGTTTTTCACGTGTGGACCCCTCCCCCGCAGTAGATTTCCCGTGGTGCACCGCCCCCCTCAGACTGGGAAAAAAAGTCTGAGGCGAAAATGTATTCAAATCAACTGTTCCACCTGCCGCCTATCACTAAAACAGATGCCCATGGGCATCGGAACGCGCGAGCAGGCACCTCGAGCGTGAAATCGTGGCGCGCGCGCCGCCCAAGCCATCGAGAGCCCCATCAACACATATCCCAAACCGTTTCGGATTCGAAATCGAATCTCAGCATGCAAACGAAATCGAGAGGCCAAGACAGAGGCCGAGGGGCATACAAGTGGCTTGGTCACAGCGCAGCACGCCCAAACGAATCAGGCAGCCATGTGCCTGTTCAGAAGCTTCTGGCATTCCTTCGAGGCCGCCTCGATCGCTGGGTTCACCTGGGCAGTGAAGTCCTTGCAGAGCTGCTCGAAAGACTCCAGCTCGCCATCGCCCCCGCTCTTCTCAATGCTCTTCTTGCGGTCGGGGAGCGGCTGGGATGCGACCAACATGCGGAACTCGGCGCGCGAGGATGTGATGTCGGCCAGCTTGTCGAGCGTCTCCTGCAGCGGAGTCACGTTGGCGGAACTATTCGCCCAAGCCCACTCAGAGTCCGCCTTGATCGAATCCATGATAGTCTTGCCCTGCATCTGCACTGCCGCCATGGTTGTGCGCGCCAACTCTGCGATGGTCGCAAAGTCGCCAGCCTGGCGGTCAGCGCAAGCCCCATCCCCAATCGGCCCTTCCCCCGAAAATCAAATCTAAAACCACACCCAGATATGTCGGACCTGATGCAATGTTGCCTAATGTTTTGTATGGGAATCCTCATCCTCATTGTCATCATTCATCATCATCCGCCCCTTCATGATCTCTATCCAGCCTCCTCCTCCTCATCCTTGTACATGGTCAGCACCGTGCTCATCATCCTCATCGTCATCCTCCTTCCTCCCCATCTTCCTAATCATTTCACTCTTAATCATCGTGCACCGATCGTAGGTGCTACCTCACTTTCACCCCCGACAACCTTGCCTGCCCTGGCCTTTGGCCCCGCTCTTGGCGGCGGCTGCGGCGCATCTGCCCCCTGGCGGCGAGCTCTCCCCCTCTTGCAAGCGCCGCCGCCGCTTACCTCGGGCAAACCAATGGTTGTGTATGGGAGTTGGGGTGACAGGAGGAGGGGATGTTACGTATGATAATTCCAGTGGCGCCTGTGCCGCCACCCCGCCGCCCGCCGGCGTGCTCCCGCCACTTGCCGCTGCCGCGCCAGTGGTGAGCCTCTGCCTCTTGGACGCGGGTGCGTCAGCTGCCTGCGTGCCTGCATCTGCCTGCTGCCCCGCGGGCGCTGCCCCCGATGCACTGCCAGGGGCGGGCGCTGCCGCCGATGCACTGCCAGGGTCCTGGGCTGGCTGCTCCAGGTTCTTGTGCAGGATCCTGGTCACCTCAGTGGCCCACTGCTGCTTGAAATACTCGTCGCTCCCCTCCTCGAAGTGCGCGAACTTGAAGTTCTTCGTCCACTCGTCCACCTTCACGAATGGCGGGCCGAGCTGCATACACTGGATCGCCGCCGTCGTGGCGTCTTGGAGGCCCTGCTTGCCGCCGCCCTCCAGCCATGCCATGCGGGCGAGGGACCTGTACCTGAACTTCTTGACGTCCACCTTCTCCTCCATCTGAATGTATTGTTTCTCCTTCTTCAGCTGGGTGGCCTTCTCATGCTTCGCCCACTCCGACCTGAAGTCCGCCTCGGCGGTCCTGCCCTTGAGAGCCTTGTACTTCGCCTTCTCCGCGGTGTCCCCGTCGATGTGCCTGGCGAGGGTTCCCATCGTCCCGCTCCTCCGCCTCTGCCCCATCATCATCCTATCTTGTGCTCCTACACGTTCATCATCCATATCATCCCACCTCCACTGCACATCCACTGCAATTCCACTGCAAATCCATCGCAAATCCACTGCAATTCCACTGCACATCAACATCACATGCACTTCAACTCAGCCCGACATACTAACTACCAACAGCGACGAACACATTCGTCCCACATGGCCTCTGCCATCTGCTCGCCAGTGGACTCGTGTTGCCGTCGGTCGGGACCTTCCACCCGTCCTTCTCGCACTCCAGCCAGATCTTCATCTCATCCGACCAATCCACATCACATGCCTCCGCATTAGGCGTCTCAGGCGCCCCCGTGTACTTCGGTGTCGAGAGCAAGCTCTTGCCCAGGCGGCTCAGCATCGCGGCCGCCTCGTCGGCGTCATTCGTGTTGTTCGTGACATTCGCTGAGACTCCAGAGATCAGCTTCTCGAGTTCGGCATGGCCAGTGCACCGTGCGATCTCGTCGAACGCCACCGCGGTCTTCGCGTAGTGGTCGGTGACATGCATGCTCGTGCTGGCGAAATATGGGATCGCATCGTCGGGCATCACCGATTGTTTAGATAGAGATGCACGTGGGTCAGACTCCTGGAAGTACTCGGGCCCTGGCTGGGCGCACGTCTCGGGGCAAGGGTCGACCGCGCGATGGACCGAGCTGCGCTGCAACGACGAGAGCTCGCCAGCCCCATCTGCAACGGGCGGCTGCTCCACCAGGGCTGCTGCTTGCTCCGCCGATGCTGCCACTTGCCCTGGAACGACTGCCCCCGATGGCACCGCAACCTCGGCCGCGCAGGCCGCGGGCGCACTGGGCGGCGCCAGGGGCGCCTGGGCGATCATAACATAAACTGGCATAGTTGTAACACACAGTAGCACGCTCAACCTCTGAAACATTCATGCGATGGTTTCAATGGTTGAACGCGCGTGTTATCATGTTATCGTCAGGCCTCGGCACCCCTCACCCCCAGACCGAAACACCGCAGCTCATCATCCACCTTATGTGTTATGCATGTTGCCTCCACCCTCCCCCACCCCTCCTCATCACCCATCCCTTGCCCATCATTCAGCCATCCCCCATCCCTCACCTATCGCTCACTCATCCCTCACCCATCTATCCTTTCACCTCGTCAAGCTTTGTGCCCGTGCGCCTCGTCTGAGGACGAGACCACCTCTGCCCCCGCCATCATTAGCCGTCCTAGTCGTGTGCGTTTGAAGTCAATGGTACCTGGTAGAACGTCAAACTTCCTGAACTGATTAGACGCGCTGGCCATGCAGCAGCTTGAGCACTGAAGCTCGCACTGGAGAGAGCACATCAAACCTCGATTACAGGAGCCCCCCCCCGACTGGCCGACAACGGCCCTGCCCACGGCGTCGCACTTCAAACTCTCGGCTTGGCGCAGCTGCCCCAAACATATTTGTCCATATGTTTTCCACAGCACAATCTCTTCAAACTCTCGGCTTGGCGCAGCTGCCCCAAACATATTTGTCCATATGTTTTCCACAGCACAATCTCTTCAAACTCTCGGCGTGGCGCAGCTGCCCCAAACATATTTGTTCATATGTTTTCCACAGCACAGTCTTACTCGAAAAAGCGCAGTCCCTACCAGGAGCTCGTATCTACTGAACTCCTGCCGTTGCGATGGACCTGACCAGCGCGGCAGCAGCGCTTACAATGCCATCAGTCGGAGGCGGCATAAAGAAGGGGTCGCCCTCGAGGTCGTTCTCCTCAGCTGGCTTAGGCTTACATGATTATACATATCTTGATTCGGAAACGCACACATGGAACACCGTCGGTGTTCACCCCCGCCCAGATCACCCCCCC
Source organism: Prorocentrum cordatum (assembly GCA_963575745.1). NCBI lineage: Eukaryota > Dinophyceae > Prorocentrales > Prorocentraceae > Prorocentrum > Prorocentrum cordatum. Next base: position 152,249 of record CAUYUJ010019058.1, read on the forward strand.
CGAACACGTCAAATGATTTTGAAAGAATCCCAGTGGCCAACACGGCGAAACATTGCCAGACGTCCCCGAACAGAGAAAGCAGAAACCATATTAAAGCGTACGTGCCCACACGCCCCGAACGCATAGCTTACACGACCACGTTCACGTGCCCACATCTCCTGCGCAGTGGCCGAGTACGCACCTCCACCAGAACCCGAAGGCAGAGGGGCCGCCCCACCAGAACCCGAAGCCGTAGGCGGTGCCGTTCCACCGGAAGCCGAAGCAGCAGTGGCCGCGCTCGATGCCATAGATGAGCCATCCTGGCAGCGACAGCAGAAGAACACCGCGACGATTGATTACACACCCAACTGGAACGAAAAACAACAACCGAGTATGTCACATGTGTATCAGCCTTCGTTTCAAATCCACTGCAATTCCACTGCAATTCCACTGCAAATCCACTGCAAATCCACTGCAAATCCACCGCGGATCAAATGCAGATCCTCACAAGTACCAGGCTCACTGGTCAAGACGCAACTGGACGATGACGACGACGGTGTCGACGACGACGAATACGAAGAGGGACGCCCTAAGCGAGCACGATGACTATGCCAATCGGGAGGTGGGAATGAAGTGGGGCGACGGCTAGAACAAGTATTTCAATACAAACCGATCGCTCCTGAGCTGCTGGACGTCGTAGTCGTGACGCCCCCTCGATGATGGCCTCGCCGTCCGTCTCATCCGCGGCGGCGTCGGCGTTGTTGTCGCTGTCATCGTCCTTGGGCTTCGTCGCCTGCTTTTTGCTGGGAGCTGCACCTCCACCTGAAGCTGCTGGTCTCTTTCGGACTGCACCGTCAAGCTTGAGTTCCTTCTTAATGTCAGCCTCGAGCTCATTCTTCTGCGACTGGGCCGTTGCCTTGTCGATCTTCTGCTTGGCGTAGTCCGTCGCGATGCCATGAAGTTTATCAAGCACGCGAGTGTACATGGCGTCATTGGCGATGGACTTCAGGTTGAACGACGTCACCTGGATCTCCTTGCCATTCGCGTCCCTGCTCCTGATCAGCAGGACAAAGTCGTCACCGTTCTTGCGTTTCTGCACGTACGTGAGACCACCTTTCGGCCCATCGGCTCTGAGAGAGATGTTAGTCTTGGTTGAGCCCTGCACGTCCTTCACCGACAGGGTCGCAACAGTCATTGTCATGCCGTCGTCCCATGCTACTGTTGCCTGATCTTCGGGAGTCGCACCATCAGCAGCGTATGGAGCTCCAGATCTCTCAGGTTTACTCCCATCCGTAGTCCTCGTTCTGTACATGACCTTCATGTCGGAATCCCACTCGAAGGTGTAGTTGGTTCTCTCGTCGAGCGTCCCCTCGTGCGTGGTAGCCTCCTCGTCCTCGGGTGTCTCCTCGTCCTCGGGTTTCTCCTCAGCCTCGGGCTGCTCCTCAGCCTCGGGTTGCTCCTCAGTCTCGGGCTGCTCCTCATCGTCTGCGGGGGCCTCCGCCTCGGGCTGCTCCTCGTCGGACGGCTCCTCGATGCCTGCTTCTTTCATGATCCCAATGTATGATGAGAGCCAGGCGGGAGGTGGCTTCCTTTCAGTACGATGTTTGATGATCATCTGCCCAACGTGCCTCCTCATCGCACGAATTCGTTTTGCCATGCCTGCGCTCCATGATGACGTGTCCGATGCGAGGTGCCATGTGCTTTCGTTCTCTCCCGCGACTGACTCCAACTGTGCTTTGAGATATTTCTGGGGCATGCCCGCAGGAAGCCTGCCAATCAGAGCAGCGTGTTTCTTTAGCTGTGTCGTGTCCATTACGCCGCCAAGGTCGGGAGTATACGAAATCATGCTTGCGCTATGGATGTGCTCCCTCAGTATAGGTTTCACATCGGTATATTGGTCGAAAGCAACCCGCCTCCTCTGACTAGGGGCTTCGGCTGGCCTCTTCATGGCACAAAATGTGCTTGGGCCAGAATAGCTATATAGTGACCAGACGCGGCGATGGAACTCGCGGCTTTGGGCGGCGGCAGCAGTAGGGACCTCGGAGAGGGGGGGGGAACAACGAGGAGGGTATGAGTAGGTGTAGGAGTCAAGCTAGCCAGCTCGAGCGAATCATCGGGCCCCGCCCGTTCCCACTCGCCTTCCCACAACACAAAAAAAGTGTTGGTACAACTGGGGGCCGAAAGCAGCAACAACAGGAGGATGAGGACCGTAATAATCTCAGCAGGCGCTACTGCTGCAATAACCCATACCGCCGTTGTTCCTTCAACCGCCGCCGTACTTAAGTACAAATTGCAACGTAGTGGCGTGTTGGAATGCTTGCGAGCTGTCTGGTTGGGCAGTATACTGTTATGTTTGATTTGTTGGTTCTCTCCCACCGTGAGTATGATAAACCTATGGCGCGTGTCGTGCGTACAATGATATGCTTCAATATACTGTTTATACGCTGTTGTGTAAGATGTATGATAGGATCTATTTTGTATGATAGGATCTATGTTGTATGTTGGGATCTATTTTTTATGTTGGGATCTATTTTGTATGATGAGATCTATTTTTTATACTCTGTGGCATGGGTAGCTATTTTTTAGATCCTAGCAACCCCAGGGTTGGAGAGCTGCAAAGGCCTTTCGATTAGAAGCCGCTACGCCAGCTCCTGTCCAAGGCTCCCGGGCACCGCTTGGCTGTGCAGGGGGGGGGGGCTCGGCCCTCCGTGCTCGAGTCGCAGGGCCGCATCAGCACGGGACGTGCCCGACCTCGCCCGGGCTGCCGAGGCCCGATCGGCCCGTGGCAGGCTGCGCCGCGCCGTGCCGGCCACCCCTCGCGCCACGACCACGCCCGTGCTGCCCACCTCCTCGCTGCTCCTCCCCTCCTCGAGGGGCAGCGGAAGGCGGGGACGGGCACGGGGGGGGGGGATGCGTCGACCTGGGATCGGCGACACGTCGCCGAGGGATCGGCACTGGGCCCCCGGATAGTGAGTCCGCACGGCTCCTGGGCGGGTGGAGGCTGTCGGGCTGCTCTCGGCGATCCATGGGCGATCGGGGGCAGATATATGCATCCCCCCCTTATGCCTATCTCCCCCGATCGCTGCTCCTGGCCACTTTCTCTGGGCACCTGCTGGCAGAGCGGTTCCCTCCTTCTCCTCGAGAGCGCATGGCTTTTGCACAGCGGCACTTGGGGCATGCCAAAAAAACTCAGCTGTGCACTACTGGCTCACGCGCCTCGACATATGACCGAGCTCTGAATCTGAACCCGGCCCGTGGTGGCGAGGCCGGCGCAACTGGCGTGGCCTCTTTGATCTCAGAGACAGTCCGAGACGAGGACTTGCCTCTCAGCTTCCGGCGCAAAGCCACCACCGCTGCCCCGATCGCACCTCTCAAGGCCCCGGACCCGTCCAGGCCTGCCCCAAGCAAACTTGCACTTGCAGGAGCACTGTCAGGGCCGCGCGAAGCAACCCGCTTCGCGGGCGACCCCACCACGAACTCCGGGCCGCCCAACTCTGCGCCGACAGGGCGCGAAGCGATTGGCTCCGCGGACGCCCCACCCACGCGCTGCAGGCCGTTCGAGTTCTCGGGATGTGGTGTGCGGGCCCTCACGATGCCAACCTTGCGAGAGTACATCGGCTCGTGCACGATGACGCCGAATGTCCGTGGCACATGACGTTGGAGATTCACTCCGACCCGTGGCGCCGCGTCACCCACCAGTATCGGGTCTTGGCGCCAGGATTCATCGATCGCTGGCACCGCCATCGGAGAGCAAAGCCCCCGGATAGTGAGTCCGCACGGCTCCTGGGCGGGTGGAGGCTATCGGGCTGCTCTCGGCGATCCATGGGCGGTCGGGGGCAGATATGCATCCCCCCCTTATGCCTATCTCCCCCGATCGCTGCTCCTGGCCACTTTCTCTGGGCACCTGCTGGCAGAGCGGTTCCCTCCTTCTCCTCGAGAGCGCATGGCTTTTGCACAGCGGCACTTGGGGCATGCCAAAAAAACTCAGCTGTGCACTACTGGCTCACGCGCCTCGACATATGACCGAGCTCTGAATCTGAACCCGGCCCGTGGTGGCGAGGCCGGCGCAACTGGCGTGGCCTCCCCTCGAGGGGCAGCGGAAGGTGGGGACGCAGTGCCCCGCGGCGCGCAGTGCACGAAGAGAGACAGGCGTCCCGCGCTACACATGACTGCATAGAGGGATGGGTCCGTCGCCGAGCGAATTGCTGGCTTGTCTATAGCCTTCGGCCCCCATGGCTACTGTGCCTGAGTTCTGGGCCAGGGGATTCTCTCGGATACCTGTCTGTTGGCGTGCTTCTCGGGCGCCTCGTGGAGCGGCCTCTTGGGGGGTTCGTGGGGCCTCTTTTTCAGCCCTTCGGGGTCCTCTTGGGGTCTGCCACTTGGAGCCGAGGGCTCGAAATGTCAGTTTGAAATCCCCCTCTTGGCTCCCTCTTGAGGCCCCTGTTGGGCCATCTTGGGCGCCTCTTGGACCGTCTTTAGGGCTCTCTTGGGCCGTCCTGGGGCCCTCTTGCCTCTTGGGCCGAATCTTGGGGTGATCTTTCGGGCCTCTAAGCCGTTTGGACGCTTTTCAGACCCAACATGCGCATCTGCTAAAATCCGTGTTGGCCGCAAGGATGGGACAACTTTTGCCCCCTGGGGCTCTCCCGGGGCGCAGGAGCCTTCTTGGGACGTCTTCGGAGCCTCTTGAGCCGTCTTGAAACAATGTTCGGGCGTCTTCGGCCCTGTCAGGCTGCTCTGGTCGCTTTGTTGGTGGCCTCCGGAGCTGCTTTGAACGGCGAGGGGGAGGCCCGGGAGGCCCTGGAAGTTGTCAAACTGTCTCGCAGGCCAAAATAAGGGGGAGGGCCGGAGGGGGGGGGGAAATTCCGTGAGGGTGTCCTGGCCCTGGCCCCAGCCCCCCGGTACCCTGGCATGATATGTACAACCACGCGCGAGCTTCGCGCACGCTTAGGTTCTGGTCGGTCACAAGCAATCGGGCCAGCGGATGCCGGCCGTTGTGGAGTCCTCTTGGGACTGTCTTGCAGCCTCTTGGGGCCACGTTAGGTCCCCTTGGGCATTCCTATGCCGTCTTCGAGCCTTCTTGGGACATCTCTGGGCGCCCTTGAGCCGTCCTGGGGCCATCCTGGCCCTTCTTGGGCTCCAGTGGCGGCTATCTTGCGGTTGCCCTGGGCCGGCTTGGGACCCGTCTTTGGTCCTCTTCGGGCGCTACTTGGGACATCTTGGGGGCTGGGTGCCCTTGGGGAGCCTGTGATTGGTGTGTGTGGGGGGGGGGGGGCCTTCGGGGATCGTTGAGTCCTGGGGCTTGGTCTTGGGGGTCTGGGGGCCGTCTGCGGGGCGCCTCTGGGGGAGTACTGCGCAAGCCGAAGAGCGCCAGCACCAACGCTTCGAACATCGCGATCCCGAAGCTGGCAAACAAAAAGGGCGCGAAAGCGGGGAAGACGGCAGAAGGACGGAGAGGAGGGTTGAGGAACGGGAAGGCGGATGCCGCCGCGAGCGAGCATCTAGTGCTGGAACCTGGCTCGCTGGTGGCCCTGCTCGTGCTCGAGCCCGCAAAAAAAAAATGCTGGGCGGCGCCACGTACGAACATCTTGCGCCGAAAAAGCAGCCGCAGAGGGGCTCGCCGGCGCCCTTGCCCATGTCGGAAGCGGCCCAAAAAAAGTGCCCCGGATCGCAGCTTGGAGAGCTGCAAAGGCCTTTCGATCAGAAGCCGCTACGCCAGCTCCTGTCCAAGGCTCCCGGGCACCGCTTGGCTGTGCAGGGGGGGGGGCTCGGCCCTCCGTGCTCGAGTCGCAGGGCCGCATCAGCACGGGACGTGCCCGACCTCGCCCGGGCTGCCGAGGCCCGATCGGCCCGTGGCAGGCTGCGCCGCGCCGTGCCGGCCACCCCTCGCGCCACGACCACGCCCGTGCTGCCCACCTCCTCGCTGCTCCTCCCCTCCTCGAGGGGCAGCGGAAGGCGGGGACGGGCACGGGGGGGGGGATGCGTCGACCTGGGATCGGCGACACGTCGCCGAGGGATCGGCACTGGGCCCCCGGATAGTGAGTCCGCACGGCTCCTGGGCGGGTGGAGGCTATCGGGCTGCTCTCGGCGATCCATGGGCGATCGGGGGCAGATATATGCATCCCCCCCTTATGCCTATCTCCCCCGATCGCTGCTCCTGGCCACTTTCTCTGGGCACCTGCTGGCAGAGCGGTTCCCTCCTTCTCCTCGAGAGCGCATGGCTTTTGCACAGCGGCACTTGGGGCATGCCAAAAAAACTCAGCTGTGCACTACTGGCTCACGCGCCTCGACATATGACCGAGCTCTGAATCTGAACCCGGCCCGTGGTGGCGAGGCCGGCGCAACTGGCGTGGCCTCTTTGATCTCAGAGACAGTCCGAGACGAGGACTTGCCTCTCAGCTTCCGGCGCAAAGCCACCACCGCTGCCCCGATCGCACCTCTCAAGGCCCCGGACCCGTCCAGGCCTGCCCCAAGCAAACTTGCACTTGCAGGAGCACTGTCAGGGCCGCGCGAAGCAACCCGCTTCGCGGGCGACCCCACCACGAACTCCGGGCCGCCCAACTCTGCGCCGACAGGGCGCGAAGCGATTGGCTCCGCGGACGCCCCACCCACGCGCTGCAGGCCGTTCGAGTTCTCGGGATGTGGTGTGCGGGCCCTCACGATGCCAACCTTGCGAGAGTACATCGGCTCGTGCACGATGACGCCGGATGTCCGTGGCACATGACGTTGGAGATTCACTCCGACCGGTGGCGCCGCGTCACCCACCAGTATCGGGTCTTGGCGCCAGGATTCATCGATCGCTGGCACCGCCATCGGAGAGCAAAGCCTGCGGGAGATATTGCAGGAGCGGAGCGCGGGCGGGGTGGCGAGACAAGCCAAACAGTTAACTGATGAATTAGGCTTGCACCACAATTGCTATGGAATGTTCCTAGTCTTTTTCGCAATTGGGTCCTCGTGTTTTGTCCGCAGCGCCGCGCGTCTCCCTACTCATCCTCCTCCAGGGCCTCCGCCTCCTCCTCGTCCTCCTCCTGCTCCATCCATTTTCCGTATGAACAAATCGTCCCTGTCGCACCCCCAGACGTGTCGGCAGGGCTGGTCATGCGATTCGCCTGGCACACTGCAAATTACGTAGGTGACGAAACCTGACCACATACGATTTGTGTTGTCGCACTGTGTCGGTGACGACCCGATGTGCACCCACAGCACGACTTGGCACCATTCCTGCAGAACGAGCGGTAGCACCATCAACGCATTCCGCCTGTCGGTTTGAGATCTGCGCATACACAGAACGAGCAAGCAGAGAGACTCTGCCCCTGCCACAGCTAAGGAGACTTCGTAGGACCAGCACATCAACTCATGGAAGAGACTGCGTCTCTGGTCAAACCCTAATCGATGAGTTATGCACGCTTTCGCATGAGAGTTACGGTGAGGCTGCGCTCAGATAGCAGCGGGTTGACTCGAAGCACCGCCAGCTTCAACCGATGCACTGAATTCGCTCACGCGCGAGGCGCAGATGTCGCGGGCACTCGACCCAAAACCCTGCGGAGAGCAGTGCGAATCAAAATGTTGCCAGGTAAACCAGGTTTCCGACGCGAGCCGACCTGCAATAGGTAAGCTCATGCAGTGAGCCGTGGCCTGAAAGAGGGAGATGAGCGCGCCGCGTCTGAATACCCCACGAAGCCCGAACAGCCCAATCGGGGCTAGTGCGCTGCTTCCGCTCCTCTTGGCGCCTGCTGGGCACGCCTGGGGCATCCGGGAACACTGTGACACTCTGTATGGGCCACCGCCTCGCGGGCGCTCCCAGAGACCAACTGGGACGTCGTGGCACGTCTTGAGCCTCTCTAGGAACCCTCTTTGCCTTGGCGCCGTCCTACCTAATTTTCGGGCCCTCTTGGGCTGGCGTGGACGCATCCGGTAACCGCCTCGGAGCCGTCTTGAAGGCCCAGCGACCCCTCGTGGGCCTCTTTCGTGAGTTGCTGAAACCCTTTTGGGGCCGTCTTGGGTCCATCGGAAAACCAAGTTGGAGGCATCACGTACCGGAAGGCCGAGCATGTGTTTGACAAAAGCGCAATGTGTAAGCATACTCATCGTTGATGGTTAGTTGCCTGCGGCCTCTCCCTCTCTTGGAGGCCCTGGCGCATCCGAGACGCTCTCGGCACACCTCCACCGTCTCTTCTCAGGGGGCGAAGAACGGTATAAGATAAACTTTTTCGCCGTCGGAGGGGGACGCCTGCCCCCCTGGGCGGCTGCAAAGTTTTATTCCCCCACGGTGCCGCGTAGGGGTATAAACTTTCCAGCCGCCCAGGGACGGGCGCCCCCGACGACGGAAAAGTCTATCAAATACCGTTCTTCGCCCGCTAATCTTCAGCAATCCCGAACCCCCTGGAGCAATCTGGCGATATCTCTTCGACCTCTTGGAGCCCTCTTGATCCGTCTTGGGCGCCGCCGCCGGCTCGGCGGCGGACCGGCTTTTGCTGGCTGGCCCCGGCCGTGCTCCAGGCCTCGCCCTGCTTGTGCGGGCCGCACTGGCTCTACTACGCGCGCGCTGCCGGGCTGCGGGGGCAGGTCGGCCGGGAGGACGAAGGAGCAGGCCACCGAGTCCACTCGCAGCGGGGCGGCGGGCCCGACCTCGGTTCCGCTGAGAACGGGTCCCCGGGTAGCCCGACGCTGAATTGCGATGTTCGGTGGCCCAGCTCTTGATCCGTCTTGGGCGCCTCTTGATCACCAGAAGGCCCCACATGGAAATGCGAGGAGCATCCTTCAGGACGGCAAGCGGACCGCTTCCCCCTGTAAAACTCACTGGCCCCATTGCCAAATCCAGACGTGAATCACTCCGAATGCGCCGCCACTCGACAACGAGGCCGCCTCTGATCATAAGTCGATACATTGGCGGCTGGGAAGGCAGAGGGGGCAGGGCTTCTCAGAAGGCTCAAAAGGCCTTCAGCCTTCTGAGAAGCTTTCTGAGAAGACACAGACGGCATCGCAGAGGCGCGAGCGCTTCTGAGAAGCCCCGCCGTCTTCTGAGATGGCTTGCCCCCTCTCGGACGCCTGTGGTTTCTGTGTCATACCTTGGCTCTCCCGTGGCCGTTCGGGAGGAACCGGGCACACCCGGAACGCCCTCGGCGAGGCGAAGCCGCTGGAACGCATCCCGAGGCCGGAAAACCGCGGAGAACCAATGAGAACATCTGAACACGACCGACGAAACCCCTTTGGGCTCGCCGACGGACAAAAGATAGGGCGACGAAATCTATACATATCCACTGCTCCCTGACCAAGCCCATCCTGAACGCAACAGCGGTGTACACACCACGCCCTCCTGGATTGGCCAGGAGGCCGAGCACACAGCTCGCGGGCCCAGGAAGGGCCCGGTCAGGGGGCGGTGGATATGTATGGATTCGTTTTTACCGTGACGCTTCCCTCATCGAGTCGTCCATGCAATTCGCCGGCCCAACGGGCCAGGGCGTGCCAAGATCTCCGGTAACTGGTTAACAGTATTAACAGTATTTCTAGTTCGCGCGCGCGGGGCGGCCCCTGGGGGTCCCCCGGCGAAAAGTACCCCGACCAACGCCCGGTCGCCGCCCGACCGCCGCCCGACCAAGTCTACTCAGAGATGGTTTTCCTTCTGGGTGCGGCCTCTCAGGCTCCCCAGAGCGCGCTCAGAGTGCCCCAAGAGGCCCCCAAGACTGCCCAAGAGGCCCCCGAGACGCCCAAAGAGCGCTCGAAGACGCCGAAGATGACCCCAAGACGGCCCAAAAGGCCCCCAAGACAGCCCAAGAGGCCTCCAAGACGCCCCAAGAGCCTTCCAAGAGGCCTCCGAAGAGAGCCCCTCCCCATGTCGCCAAGAGGCCCCAGAGACTCCCAGGAGGCCCAAAAGAAGCCCCAGAAGGCTTCAAACATGTCTCCCAGGCGCCCCCGAACGGCCTCTCAACAGACCCCAAGAGGCCCCCCAAAGAAGCATCTTGACGACGACTCTATTTCGCCCCATCGAGAGACGACCCCCAGGGAACTGCTTCACCATCAAAACTCCCCACGCAACGCGTCCGAACGACACCCGCCCCCAAGAGCGCAACATGGGCAACGAACACACAGACAAAAACCAGCGATGCCATATCACGGGCCGGCGGAATGAGCGAAGCGATTCAATAACATATGACTCAGTCTCTGGAAAATGCATCAATATGACAAATACTCAACGTGATAACTGAAATCAAACTGAATGAGCTCGTGGCTAATTAACAAGTCCCACATGACAGTGACTGCCTTGTCTAAAGCATTGCCCTCGGCGAGGAACGCGGACCGCCTCCGGGAAGGAGGCTGGGGCTACTCAAGTGTATAGATTCCGTCACCCAAAACGAGATCGCTTCGATACCGCGCGCAATTGGGGAAACCAACAGGTACCGATACCGCTACTCCCCAGGCCTGTCCCGGGGTGCGTTCTGACCAAGATTTCGAAGCGAATCCAGCGGTGGCGACGAACGAGGGCCTCCCACGAGGCCCAAAAAGACGAGGACGAGGGAGGGGTAGAGGTATGGGTACCCTCCCCTTCTCTGAGGATAGACTCCGTCACCCGAAAAGATGCCGTTTCGATACCGCACGCCACGGGCCCACCGGCGGGGCCCGCCGCCCGCTCGGCGGTGGACCGGCTTTTGCTGGCTGGCCCCGGCCGTGCTCCAGACCTCACCCTGCTTGTGCGGGCCGCGCTGGCTCTACCTCTACCACGCGCGCGCTGCCGGGCTGCAAAGCCGTTCGGCGGGGAGAACGAAGGAGCAGTGGGGATCACCAGTGGATTACCTGGTGAGGTACCCCCAAGCCCCTGCAAACGGTACGTCCCCAGAGGGTAAATCATTCATAATTTTGGCAGAAGCTCTTTTTGGCAAGTTGTAAAACACGAAAAAAACATGTTTTTTTTTGCGGCTGACCCATTCATTTTTTAACCACGTAGGCTTGCATTTTTTTACGGCGTAGCCATGCATTTTTTTGCGGCGTTGTGATGCATATTTTTGTTCCGCTCGTCGCGCTGTAGTCGTTCATTTTTCAACCGTATAGTCGCGCATTCAGTTTCATGCATTTCTTGCGCGCGCATCGATGTGTTCGCCAAACGCCCGCCGCGAGAGGCCCCCGACATGGCCTTAGGCTTCAGCTCAGCACGCGGCCCCCATAAGCACGCATACAGGCCCAGAAAACCCCCCAAGTGCGTTTTGGAAACAGTTGAAGCCAGATGGCCGTTTCTTGGGGGGACATCGTGGGCCAGAAGAGGACACCAAAATCGCCAACGTGCGGGGGCCATATCCTCCGAGTGGCGCTGGCGCTGGGCCGTTCTGGGGTGGTTCGGTCGCGTCCAGCGCCAGCAGCGCCTCGTGTCCTCCGCCCGTGCCCCCCCCCCAGGGCATTCCGAAACTGTGGGTTTTTTCCCCATCCAAAGCAACCGATTTTCTGGACGCTCTGCAGGCGGGCGCGGGATAATTATTCGTGCGCGAGCCAAAAAATGCCGCGGCGACGCGCCAAAAAATGTTAAAACAGGGGGCGCAAGCAAAGGGCCCTGCGAAATTTCAGAACATTTCGATTTCCTTTTTTCCCAACATGATTTTGGGGGCCTCTTGGGGGTCTCTTGGGCGCTCTTGGGGGCCTCTTGTGGACCCTTGACGGCCTCTTGGGGGCCTCTTGGGGGCCGCCCCGGGGCCACCAAAAGCTCCCAGAGGGGTCAAAGAAAAAAGGAAGAGGAGGAGGAGGAGGAGGAGGAGAAGGAGGATGAGGAGGAGGAGGAGGAGGAGGAAGAGGAGGAGGAAGAGGAGGAGGAGGGAGGAGGAGGAACACGCTTGTGGCTCAAGGTGACCTTTGACGCCGAGAGTAGCCCGCAACGCCCATCCAAGAAACCCAAGAACGGAACGCGAAGCGTCTTTTTGGTGCGTTGCTGCCCTCACCCATGCTCGCACCAGGGATCGCTGGGAGATCATACCACCTATTATATAGTGTGGTTTTCGGTGCGTTGCTGCCCTCCCCCTTGCTCGCACCTGGGATCACTGGGAGATCAGACCACCTGTTTTACATACCACCCGTTCTACAGTCAGGGCAATGACACAATAACGTAGACTTCCCCGAGAGCCACGGGACCCATGGAGAGGCCAACTCGAGAGATCCCAAGGTGGGAGGCCGAAAAGCTCAGAACATAATTACACCTGAGATCAAGATCATGCCACGTGCTCGCTCGAACCTGCTCTTAGGTTCAGGCGAAATCTAAAATCGCAGCACGGCTCGAGAGAAAACTAAATAGCGACGACGTGCAACTATGAACATAGAATGAAGCACGGGGTCGCATGCACAGCTGCGAAACTGTTGTAGTCCGAAGTGCCGCTCATCGAACATCAGGCTTTCCCGTCAACCCTTGCAGTGTGAAGGCGATGGCCGCACCGACCGCGGGGAGCGACATGGCGTTGCCCACGGCAGTGACTCTGGCCCCCGCGGTTGGCAATAGCGACACCATGGCGGGATCCAAGCCTTGGATAGACGCACGTTCTTCGGGCAATAGGAAGCGGCTGATCCATGGCACAGAGACGCTCTGCAACCAAATTTTGTGGTTAGACGTGGTCAAGCAGACGATCGTGTCGTCGAATCGACATGGCGGAGTCCACACTCCGCTGAACGATCTCGTGATGTCTAGGCATGCTACTGCCCAATCATCCATCCCGGGGCGCGCCTCCTCCAGTTTCTCCATGAAGTGCCACAAGTTGTCTTTCTCCTTGTCGGTCAACCTGTTCTTGTCGAATGCTGGTGCGTCCACCTTCAGAAAACTCCGCAATGGAGGTCTGCTAATCATGACGTTCTCGGGCGAGAACTCTGGTCGCGGTGATCCAAATAAACGCCCGTTGCGTCCGCCGATAAATATCCTGGGGCGGTTTTGAGGCAGTCCCAGGTTCATAGTATTGAGCTTCCAAACCCACACTGTCCAGTCTGTTGGAAGATTCTCCTCCAACCACTGCGCGACCTCTTCGCATGGCGATTGCTGACCATTGCGATGGTCCAGCATTCCTGCGACGTTCTCGAGGACGAACGCCCTCAGTCTCGACGGCGTTCTCGATGACTGCTCCTTGATACAGAGAAGTGTTTGGCAGAATGCTGCGGCACGATCGTCCGTCCACAACTTTTTCGCACCGCCCCTTGAAAAGGGTGGGCAGGGCGGTCCAGCGCAGAGAAAGTCGGCCGACGGCAACTTCTCGAGGTAGACCTCGAGGGCGATCAGAAATGGAGGTGGAGGAGGTGGAGGAGGCGGGGTAGCAGGAGTGCCAGGAAGAAGAGCTGGAGAGGCAGTGGGGGTCTTCAGCCCGCGGCGTAGCATCAGGGGCAGTACCGAAGAGGGGAAGGAGGAGGACAGCCTCGCCTCCCCTTCCTTGGGGCCTCACCCCCCTCCTCCTCTTCCTCACCCCCTCCTAGGTTCCTCTTCTCCTCTTCTCCTCCTCCTCCTTTTTTCCTCTTCTCCTCCTCCTCCTCTCTTCCCCCTCCTCCTCCTCTTTCCCTCCCTCGCCTCCTTCTCAACCTCCCCCCCAGGAAGAAGAGCTGGAGAGGCAGTGGGGGTCTTCAGCCCGCGGTGTAGCATCAGGAGCAGTACCGAAGAGGGGAAGGAGCATGACAGCCTCGCTTCCCCTTCCTTGGGGCCTCACCCCCCCTCCTCCTCTTCCTCACCCCCTCCTCCTTTTCCTCTTCTCATCTTCTCCCCCTCCTTTCCCTCTTCTCCTCCTCCTCCTCTATTCCTCCTCCTCCTTCTCCTCTTTCCCTCCCTCGGCTCAACCGCCCCCTAGCCTGCGTGAAGTCGCCCTTCTCCGAGCCAACGTTCAGCGTGCCACTGTGCTTGCCATGAATGCTGATCAAGAGGTTCTCGAGGTCCGAGTTCGTGCCCCAAGACACGCTGCACGTAGGAATGTTCAATTGCTTCATGGCCAAGAATGCTGCGTCGCAGCCGCAACATTGAATTAAGATAAGGAGTTGGTACTTGTGTATGTTCGGTGCCACCCACATGGCAGGCGTGGCCCACGACTCTGGATGGGACTGGCCCTGTCGGACAGGGCCATCGAGACGGCTGGAAGTCTCAGAAGACATTGCGGCTTGCAACCACAAATGCTACTGATTGTGGCGGCCTGTCGGAACTCAAACGGATTTCGCGCATAGACTGCAACCAAAGGGAGCACGATACAAGCGATTTTTTATCACAGAGGTGCGAAAGCGAGATGCGGTGCAACATGCGGGAGGGGATGCGTTCTACAAAAAATTGACCTTTCCCAAGTTGCCCGATGGCTGCGTGCAGCGATCTCCGCGAGATAACGATTTAAACTCTCGTCCAAAAAGGTGCTGTACCCCCGTGGGTTGCCGCGCTCGGCGACGCGGCACGTGAGGTGTACAAAAAGGTGGTCTTTGGGGTGGCACTTGAGCTCGCAAATCGCGAGCAGCTCTAAGTGGCGAAGACACAGACGCAGCAGCTCCCTGCCAACAGGCAGGGCGATCGTGCGCCCCTCTCTTCTCAATATAGACATGTACTGTGAAATTGCGTATCCCGCCTCGCGTAACTCGTCGCCATGCGCGAGTGCTGTTGCGAAGCGTCTGCAATAATTTGGACGCCCGACATGGGCACCGAAAGAATGGGTACGATGCCCAACTGCAAATGTTGTCCCAAACCAACAGCGGCCGCTGTTGGGCGGGCGGCCTCCTGTTTCAAATGGACACAGGCCGCGGCGGCGCGGACAGCGGATCCTGTTCAAAATGAACAGGAACTGTTGTTGGGCATAGTACACATTAATTATTTCGGTATCCATGTCGGGCGTCCAGAAATAATCTGCCGCCCATGGTAGAACGCGGCCAGTCTCGGCCGCCTTTGTTTTCAACTCAGGAGATTCGGACGTCCCTATCAGTTTCACTGTGAGCTCATTGAGGCGTTCGCCAACGGGCACGCCTTGGTCCGTGAACCATTGCTTCATGTCCAAGAAGACACGATACAGCGTAAGTTCCCGAACGGTCTCGACTGGGCCGCTGAATTGATACACGCTGCAAGTCATCGCTGCCCAAATCACTGCACACACGTGCCGCTGAAACACCCCGAGATATAAAGTGTGGAGAATATCAATATGTAGCGATCTTTCTGGCGTGACCCCCACCTGTGGGCAAAACAGTGGGTTCCCCCTGAGCACCGATGCGAGATTTCTACGGTGTGGGTCTTCCGCCTTCCTCCAGAAGTGCACCACTTTAGGCGTACTCAAATCCAACTCCTCAAAGGCAGCTATGTCTAGAAAGTCTGGGGAGGGGTCCAAGCGATCGCCTGCGATCAAGCGAAGTTCTGGGGCGTCGTGATTAAGCACCCGCCCGGCCTGATCCTTGCGCTTGCTAAAGCGTAGCCCACCTTTGATTGTAATGAGATCCACACATTCTTGGGAGTCAATGCGCACTCGCATTTCGCATCTGGCGCAGTCTGCTTCATAATTACTCCGACGGCGCCATGCCCACGCGTCGTTATCAATGTCGACGTCGCCGAAGTTGCAAAGGTTCTCTTTATCCCTCAAACAGAAGAGGCACGGTCGGGTATGCGACTGCCATGTGCTGAAGCCAAATGTAGTGCAGAACTCGGACCAATCCCCCTTGATCTGGGTCAAGAGAAATCTGGCGGGCAGAGCCGCCGACCGTGCGAATAATTCACTATACTTGCTGTTGTCTCCCCATGGGGTGTCGTTAAACTGGCGCTCAGACCGACGGCCAACTGCGGCTAGAGAGAATGAGTGTTGAAAAAACAAGAAGAGAGGGTACATGGTGCAGTGTCCGCGGCAACCACACTTGCACATTTCCTTTTTTGAAACTTCTGCAAGCAAGTGGCGGCGGTTGCTTTTGAGAGAATAGCAGAAGAACCCAATGACGGAATCCTGATGCCCAGCGAGAACAGTCCTCGTAAACCGAATGCCGCCCACGTAAAGGGCAATCGGAATCACATCCCTGTGGTCGCCCTCTACGTGGCGATGTGGATGCTCCTCGAATGTGCTAGACCACGCTGAATCATGTACATCCCCAAACGGTTCCAACTCCGCTTCGTACTCAGATGCCATGAGCTCACGCGGTGGCGCCACTAAAACTCCACGCGGTACTCTGACGCCACCATATCGAAGGGGAAGGGTAACAGTGCACAATTCTACCGAAGATGCGGGCAAGACTTTATCCAAATGTTTCTCGTAGTTCCCAGAACTGAAGCCTGGAGCCTTGCCCATGAGGGATAACTTATCTCCCTCTGCACCAGCCTTGCTGGCCCAATATGCCGTGATGCATAACGTTTTCGCGTCAATGACGCTTCGCGCATACAGCTGCATCAAATGGTTCTCCAATTCTGATGCTGCCATTTCTCTCTCGGGGTCAGGTTGGTCGTCGGGGTCGCCATCATCTGGAAATTCCCTTATGGGGGTAGGGCTGCGGGCTCGCTTCTTAGGTGCCATTCGGGCGTGTCAAGTGAGTGTCTGGTCTCTTGCAAAAAAAAAGCTGCGGGGGAGGAGGAGGCAATCGAGAATGGAGGGGATGGGCAGGGAAGTGCGGGGGAAAGGAGTTTGACCAGGGTCTCACGGATGATTTCTGGAGGTACCCATAGGATCATTTGTGACCCTCCTGGAACCCTTTTGACCTCTCGTGGCGTAGGGGCCCGCCACGGGCCGTCTCCAAGATTGCCTCAAGACGGCGCAAGCAGGTTTGATTTCAAGCTCCGTCTCACAAAGTTTCACAGAGCGCCAATTGGATACCTCTTGGGATCTTTTTGGGTCCTCCTCGGCATCTCCTTGGGATCTGCTGGGGCCCTCTGGGTTGGGGAGGGGCAAAAATAACTCCCAGAAAGCACCCCCGTGGACTCCTGCGGGGGGTATTTTTTGTAACCCTCTTGGGGCTCCTCTAGGGGCTCCCCCAAGACGGCTCCAGAGGGCCTCAAGACGGCTCGCATTTGTCCTCTTATTCCTCCTTCTCTTTCCCCTCATCCTATTTGTCATCATTCTACCCACAGGCCGTCAAGATGGCCTTGAATTCACATGGCAATATCAAGTCGACTCGATTCGTTAAATGCCCCCACGCCTTGCTCGCACCTGCAATCAGAGAGATGAGATCATTGTGCGACGGGGGCAAGTCGGGATCGCTGCTGCGAGCTCCAAGCGAAAGCGGCTTGGCCTCGCCTTGGCTGACGGCTGCTGCACGCCCGTGGCCATTCAACCCCAGGGGGCGAAACAAGGCGAGATCGAGGAGGAGGGACGGGCATGGAAGAGGGCTGGAGTCCTTCGAGGGTCGACCAAATCAGCTTGGAGTCGGGCCCCCCCGCGCCTTCGCAGGTCGCTCAAGCGGCTCCACGCGCCCGCAAGCGCCTGGCGAGAGCGCGTGGGGCCCTGATTCCGAAGCTCTCCGATCTTAAAAATTGCTCTCCCTCAAAGTCCCCGCAAAGTCCCCGCAAAGTCCCCGCAAAGTCCCCGCAAAGTCCCCGCCCGCACACCCGGTAAAAACACAGGGTTTGGAGCCGAAGTCCCCGGAAAGTCCCCGGTAAGTACCCGGAAAGTCCCCGGCAAATCCCAGCGGTTTGTTTTGCATTTGCTCGTGTAGTTTTCTAGAGAACAGGGTGCAATCTTGGGGCAGCCGAAGTTATCTTTCGAGAAAAAGGACATCTTCAGCATATCCGAATCCAAACATTCGCCTCAGGCTTGGGTGAGTTTTTCGCACACAGAGCAAGAAACGAGATCACTTCTGAATTCTCTCGTAGCTAAGTTCGCATATCGCCACGGTAGCGGGCCAGCGTATGCAGCACACTACACCCCAAGTCTTCACATGCAAAGATCGAGATACAGGTCGATAGCACCCCCATCGATCAACACTTCTGATATGCAGAAACATCCCATGGAGTTCTCACCCCCCGATGCGCTTTGTTTCAGGGCCCCTGGAAATCAAATCCGATGGGGGTGCGTATCTTCTTAAGGAAAATCTCAAGCGCCCGAGGCCGATTTCTTGGGCAGGGCCTTCTTGCGCAGGTCTAACATACGTTGGCTCTCGTTGTAAACCTCCGCGACTGTCGGCTTGAACGCAGCGATATCCTTCATCCCCTGGGACCACTCCTGCTCGCTGACCTGGCCTTTCACCTCCTGGAAGCCCTCGGTGAGGATGCGATCGAACAGCGGGATCTTGCCTGCGGCCTGTGGCATGGGAGGGTTTGTAGTTCAAAACTGCCATGGCCATCTTTGGGCCTTCAAGGTCCCATGAGGGCCCAAGAGTGCCCCGGGGCGCCTTGAAGAGGGACCGAAGGGGTTGAGCAAATTTCTCAGTCACTTGGGGCTCTCTGGGTGCTCTCAGGGGGGCTCGTCCGGGGCCCTCAGAGGGCTCCAAGAGGAGGAAGAGGAGGAGGAGGAGGAGGAGGAGGAGGAGGAGGAGGAGGAGGAGGAAAGGATGATGATGATGATGAGGAGGAGGAGGAGGAGGAGGAGGAGGAGGAGGAAGAGGGTCAGAAGGAAGAGGAGGATGCGAGGAGCAGAAGCTGCCTCTGCGGCCGCGGTGATGGCCAGATCGAGGCCGTCAGAGAACGGCTTCATCATGGCCCAGCCCTTCTTCTCGCCCTCGCGATCCATCTTGAGGAGGATCTCCCGCCCCTGGAACAGGCAGGTCCTGTACTCCTGGAGGATCACCTTGGCCTCCTTCTCGAAATCCTTGTTCGGGGAGTTGCCCTGGGCCGCCCTCGACTTCGCCTTCGCCTTCGCCTTGCCCTTTCCCTTGCCCTCCTTCCCCTTGCCCTTGCCAGTCGCCTTCCCCGAGGGCTGGCCAGTAGGGGTGGCGGGCGGCTCAGTCGCGGGCTCGGGGGACTCCCCCTTGGGCTCGCCGCCGCTGGCTGCAGCGCCTGCCGAAGCGCCGTCGAGCCTGGGGCGCTTGGCAGGCGTCTCAAGTGCATTAGCCGCCTCAGCTCTGTCCCTCCTGTGGCCCCTCTCCTCCTCGACACTCTTCCACTCCGTCGTATTCTGCTCGTCGTTCTCCTCGGTGATGTGACGGAACATCATACGTTTGCTGCGCTTGTTCAGCTTGATGTATGGGGCGCCTCTCTTGATGCACCATCTCGCCGTCTCCAGAGCTCCTTGGACTGCTGTTTTGCTGCAGCGACCCCCTTCTGCAACAATAAGCTGGTCCAAATTCATGAGCCTGCCGAGGACGCGGTCGGTGTTCCTGTACTTGTTGGACTTGGCCCGCCACTTGCTGTAATCATTGTACTCGTCTTCAGCCCACTGGGAGCGCATGACTTCTTTATCCTTCCTGTTGGCTTTGCTGTATTTGTCATACTCAGCTGGGTTTGCTTCAAGGTACCGTTCGTACCTCTTGTACATCGGGGATTTGGCTTTGAACTGGAAGCCCGCGCCTCTGCAAGCCTCCAAGACTGAGTCGACCTTGAGAACGGTGTCCTTCTTGTCATCCCTCTCGTCCTTGTCGTCATCGTCGTCGGCCTCGTCGACTCCGCTGATCTTCTGGTCCATCATCTGTAGAAGCATGTTCTCCAAGCTCGCAGCGTCGGCTGACTCGCCCCCCATGTTCACTGCTTGAATCTCCTCCTCGAGTCTCGCTGCCTCCTGAGAGATAATCTCCTCGCACGGTGCTGGGCCGCCACGGGCGCGGCTGGCAGGCGCCGCTGCGGCAGGCGCCGCTGCTGCAGACGCCGCAGCGGCAGGAGGCGCCAGTGCGGCACCCGCTGCGGCAGGCGCCGCTGCGGCAGGGGAGGTGTCGGGGTCCACGGTCATCCACGCGCGCGGGCGCATGACCTTGACGAAGCACCCCTTCGGCCTGTACCACATCGTCAGGTAGCCCACCTCATCGGGCATCATCGAGCCAGCGGTCTCAATTGTGGCAAACATGCGATATCCCTTTGCGTCCACGCCCACGCAAGCCGACAACCCGCTGCCAAGGCTCTCCTCCGACCAATCAGGGCACCTGTCACGCGGCTGCGACTCGTCGGGCTCGAACTCGCGGCGGCTGGCGTCCTGCTGCTCGACAGGGGGCTGCCCATGATCGGCACGGCGATCGGGCTGCGTCCCGATGCGCGGCGCCTGGCTGGCACCCTCGTCATCCGATGAGTCAGGGCAATCGGGGATGCTGCGGGCAGGGCGTCCTCCTCGCTGTGAGCGCGCGGCCTCCGAGTCCGCATCATTGGCGCCGCTGCCCTTCATCAACTCCTTGATCTGCGCGTCGCTGAAATAGAACGCTTCCTGTATAGGAGAAAAAAAAACGGAAGGGGAGGAGGTAAGACGGAGAAGGTCTGTGGGATAAGGGGTAATGGTGGAGGTGCACGGTCCTCGCCCTCCAGCGCCCTCTCGGGCACGCCCATCTTGAGCAGCTGCTGGCGGGAGAACCCTGCGCCCTTTGAGGGGAACACTTGCGTAAGGCCTTCCTTGGCCATCCCCCTTCTTCCCCCCTGAAAAAAAATCACTTGCACAAAGCTGGTCCCGTTTTCTCCTCCTCCTCCTCCTTCTCCTCCTCCGCCTTCTCCTCCTCCTCATCCTCCTTCTCCTCCTCCTCATCCTCCTCCTTCTCCTCCTCCCCTTCTTTACTATCCTCTTCTGGGGTGACGGTTTTTTTGTTCCTTGGTCATCCTGGGTGGGTGGAATATCGTCGTCTGAGTCGGAGTTGACGACATGGGGAGCCGATCTTGCGCCAGACGCCCCAGACCAGCCGAGGCTGCCCGCGCATGCGGACCTCTTCCGAAGGGCGTCCTGGTTCTGTTCCATGCGGCCGATACCGTCGGCGAGAGACATAAGCCGTGGATCTTGTAGCCAACTGCACTACGGAAGTCTCAGGGTCGGAATCCCGGGGCCCTCGCTCGGATGAAACAGGGGGGGGGGGGGGGCAGGAGGTCAGGTTGCGGACCCAGGAGACCTCTTCGAGGCACGGGGCTCATATTATTGATATTGTTTTGTTGTTTCGGATGTTATTGCTGCTGCTCTTGCTTGCGTTAGTGTCTTTGGTGTCATCGCCATTGGAACTGTCATTGCTATTGTTGTTGCTGCTGTTGGTGTTTGTGTTTAGGTGCGTTGCTGCCTTCCTACGTGCTCGCACCTGGAGATCGGACCACCTTTACTTTTCATTGTGTTTTTGATGGTTTCGACGAGCTCGAGATCCAAGCTTGGCCAATCAAATGTCATCAAACATGCTGCCACTCGGCGGAGCGATTCTGGGCTTCTCGGCAGGAGCCCTCTTCCTGGGCGAGGGGGTGTGAAACTCGGCTGCAGCAGCAGCCCTCTTCTTGGGCGAGGGGGCAGCAGCCCCCTTCTCGGCTGCAGCAGGCCGCTTCATAAGAGAAACAGCTGGGGCGCTAGCGCTAGCAGAGGCGCTGTCAGCAGCTGCAGCTGCCTGTGAATTACCAGGGGTGGGGCTAGCAACGGCCGCAGGCCTCTTCTTACTCACTGTGGTCCTGACTGGGGCAACTGTTATCTTCTTTTCTATGGCCTCCTCTCGGGTGCAATTCCCAGAAGCGTAGTCTCGGGCGACCTGGCTCATGAAATCGATAGCTGTGTCCTCTGATCCTTCTGGGAACCAGACGACGTCCACGTGAAAGAGATGCCCAGTGCTGTCTTTTAAACAAATGAGCCGTTGTTTTGGTTTCCCTTTCGGGGCGTCCCATCTCGCGCAAGTCCATATCTGTTTCTCCTCATCCTTGAAGAATCTGGAGACCTTCTTTGAAGGGCCCTTCATGGCTGGAGCAGGTTGGCCGCGGGTCCACGCGCCCACTGTAACCTGAGGGATCGGGGAAACATGAATCCGTGGCTCCCCCAGGGCATGGGCAGGGGCAGCAAGGCTTATTAGATGCGGCCTGTCAGATCTCTAGGGCCACGCATGGCCCCTCCCCCACAAGGAGGTGGAGGACGAGGATCTGGATGAGGAGGGAGAAGAGGAGGAGGCAGAGGAGGAGGCGGGAGATACCAGGAGGCAGATCTGAAGGAGGTGACGGTGAGGTTTGTCCCTTTACATCCTCTGTCAATTGTCTCGTCATGCCGTCGTTCCATGTCGCTACCATGTAGGACGTTGGTTGCTCATCAGGTGCGTGCATGCTCTCGGCGTAATCGCGGGGGTCTGTTTTGTTCGCCGACTTGGCCTTGCGCCAAGCACGTTGATGCTCCCGCTCGTAGCCAAACTCATACAGCTCGGCAGGGTTGGACGCCGCTGGTTTCCTGCGAGGCTCCTGCGGGTGGGCGGGGGCCTACGATGGTCAGCACAGGGCCACAGAAAGAGGAGAGGGATGAGGAGGAAGATGAGGAGTGGGTGGAAGGATGAGTTGGAAGAGGAGCGGAGAACCAATCGAAAACTTCCGAAGGCCTCGGGAATGCAGGCACCAGGAAGGCCCAATCGAGCACCTCCGAAGGCTGCGAGATTCCCTGCATATCGATCGGGCGGTCCCCGAACCAAGCAAACACCTGCAGTGCCCTCTCTTCCCCCGGGGCGCGCAGAAGGTGTGGGGCAGGTATTTGTTCCAGTGGTCCTCGGGCCCTGGGTCGACTATCTCGTCGTGCACCTTCTCCTCCTCCTCCCCGTTCTCCTCTTCCTCGCCGAAGTCGTCCTGCTCGCTCTCCTCGTCGTCGTCAATCGTTTTCTTTTTGAGGTCCAGCAACGCATCATCCAGCACGCCCACCGCTTTGGTAAACCATTTGCGGTCATCTCTCCACGCTGAAGTCGCGTGCTGCATCATCGTAGCAATACGCAAACCAGTAGTTCTGACCCATTCTCCTCGGAGTGCACCCCCTTTTGAGTACTTCGCATCCTTGAAATTGTCGTCACAGGTCTTCTCCAGGGCCACCTGCAAGTCTTTTTTGGGAACCTTGACCTTCTTGTAAATCAGAGCCAGGTCTCTCAACATGCTGACGTGCGTAAGAAGAACATCCTTTCTCAAAGCAGACTCCCTGCCTTTCTCACCATACCTGATAGTATTTGGTGTGATTATATGCTGTGTGATGCATTCGGCAATCGCATCGTAATTAGTGGAATCAACACCAGACGGTTTCCGTTTGACGGACGCGGGCTGCTGCCCCGCGGGAGATGACATCTTGCCCCAAAACGCCTGCGGAAACAGCAACGCAGCGAATCCACATTTGCATGCCGGGGAGGTCGGCCCAGCTTTCGCACAGTCCCCGCAAAGACCTTGCAAAGTTCCTGTAAAAACCTTGCAAAACCTCCGCAAAGTCCCCGCAACGTCCCCGCAAGGTCCCCACAAAGTCCCCGCAAAGTCCATGCAAGGTCCCTACAAAGTCCGTGCAAAACCCCTGCAAATTCCCCGCAAAGTCCCCGCAAGGTCCCCACAAAGTCCCCGCAACGTCCGTCCCCGCAAGGTCCCTGCAAAGTCCCTGCAACGTCCCTGCAAAGCTCAAAAAAGTCCCCGCAAAGTCCCCGCAAAGTCCCCGCAAAGTCCCTGCAAGGTCCCCGCAAAGTCCCTGCAAAGTCCCTGCAAAGCCCCTGCAAAGTCTCCGCAAAGTCCCTGCAAGGTCCCCACAAAGTCTTTGCAAAGCTCAAAAAAGTCCCCGCAAAGTCCCCGCAAGGTCCCCACAAAGTCCCCGCAAAGTCCCTGCAAGGTCCCCGCAAAGTCCCTGCAAAGTCCCTGCAAAGTCCCTGCGAAGTCCCTGCGAAGTCCCTGCAAGGTCCCCGCAAAGTCCCTGCAAAGCCTCTGCAAAGCCCCTGCAAAGTCCCCGCGAAGTCCCTGCAAGGTCCCCGCAAAGTCCCTGCAAAGTCCCTGCAAAGTCCCTGCAAAGTCCCTGCAAAGTCCCTGCAAGGTCCCTGCAAAGTCCCCGCAAAGTCCCTGTAAAGTCCCAACAAAATCCCTACAAAGTTCCCGCAAAGCCCCAGCAACGCACCCGCAAAGCAACGCTTAAATGAACACGCGCGCCCCTTCGCCACGAGAGTGCCAAGCGAGAGATCAGGCGAGTGAGGCCATGGATGTTTTCTCGCAGCGTTGGGTCGCGCGCTAGACACGGGAAGTCGTTCATATTTCCATTGCCAACGTCTGCGTGCAACCATGCAAAATTTTGCCGCGCGTTCATGCATTTTTCTGCGGCGTGCCCATTCATTTTTTAAAAAAGCAGCGGCGCAAAAAAAAAGCACGGCATGAAATCATTCATTTTTTCATTGGAAATCAATAACGCATAAAATGTGCATGGTTTACCCTCTGGGTCAGTCCACGGGCCCACCGGCGGGGCCCGCCGCCCGCTCGGCGGCGGACCGGCTTTTGCTGGCTGGCCCCGGCCGTGCTCCAGACCTCACCCTGCTTGTGCGGGCCGCGCTGGCTCTACCTCTACCACGCGCGCGCTGCCGGGCTGCAAAGCCGTTCGGCAGGGAGAACGAAGGAGCAGTGGGGATCACCAGTGGATTACCTGGTGAGGTACCCCCAAGCCCCTGCAAACGGTACGTCAGTCCACGGGCCCACCGGCGGGGCCCGCCGCCCGCTCGGCGGCGGACCGGCTTTTGCTGGCTGGCCCCGGCCGTGCCCCAGGCCTCACCCTGCTTGTGCGGGCCGCGCTGGCTCTACCACGCGCGCGCTGCCGGGCTGCAAAACAGGTCGGCAGGGAGAACGAAGGAGCAGTGGGGATCACCAGTGGGCAAACGGGGCGTTAGTAAACGGGGCGGCAGCTAAGGGGCCTCTCCAAGCGAGAACGGGGTGACAGGGCATTCACCTTGCACTAGCGCGTGATAAATCGGGTCGACAAAAACGTCGACACATCGTCATAACTCTGGGCGGTGGGATCTACCACGCACATGTGTGCGGCAAATCAGTTTTTTGAAAACACCATCGAGAACGCACCCTTAGCTGCCGGCCCGTTTACTAACGCCTCGTGAGCAGGGGCTTGGCACCTGGATACCGAAGCTCTGGCTGCCAAACAACGCTGGCGGGTGCAGCAGAAATCGCCCTCGTGGCGTCGCGCGCCGAAACACCGGCCCATTTGGACTGAAGCGGGTCCCCCAGCTGATGCCGATCCCGCCGAAAAGCATGAGACAAAGGACGTGACGAGGAGGGGAGAGAGAGAGAGAGAGAGGAGGGAGAATGCCAGGGGGGGACGGGAGAGATGTGGGAGGAGGAGGAGGAGGAGGAGGAGGCTCTGTTGCCTCGAGGGCTCACGCCCAGCCCCACAGAGAACGTTCTGGGGAGGAGGCCTCTGGCAATCTTGAGCCACTCGTGCTTGGGAGCGGCTCTACGATGCTCGTGGCGTGCCGGGGCCGTGGCGATGCACGGAGGTTGCAGTGCGCTTCGGGAACACCTTGGGGACGTATCGTGGAAACTCCCTGGGGGGTCCCCAGAGCCTCCCCGAGGTCTCTTGGGCTCTCTTGGGCGCCTGTTCGGGGTCTGGGGGCCGTCTTGGGGGCGATGCTTCTCCCGAACTCTCCCAAGGGGGCTCGATTGGACTGGACCACCTTCAGGCTGTCTGGGCGGGACTTGGGGCCGTCTCGAGGCCCTCTTGCGGGGGGTCAGGGGCTGTCTTGCAGGGTTCTCGGGGCCGTCATGGGTCCGCTTGAGCTTGTCCTGGGCGCCCCTGAGGCTCCCTGAAGTCTTCCCGAGGCCGTTTTAGGCAGGAAAGCATCGAAAGCAACAACTCTTGGATTGCCTATGGTTCGTTCGTGGAAAGGCCAGGCGCTGGTGGCCGCTAGTCTGTGCGAAAGGCAATATGCAAAGCGTCTTGAATCGGTTCCTGGAGGGGCCCACTGGGGCCGTCCCAAGGCTGCCTTGGGGCTACGTTATGACCGTAGTCGGCCTTATTGGGAACCACATGGGGCCCGCTTGGGCCGTCTGAGGGCCTGTTGGGCCGTCTTGGGGGGCTCTTAGGCCGTCTGTCGCCCCTGGGTCTCTTAGGGCTTGGGGTACTGAGGGCAGGCTTGGGGCCGTCTGGGGCTATCTTGAGGGCCTCCTGTGCCGTCTTCGGGCGATCTCGGGGATCTGTTGGGCCGTCTAGGATATCATCAATACCGAGGTGACGAGAACGGTAAAATCATGATCGAGCCTATGGGCAATCAATGAATTATGCTCTTCGGGCCTCCTGAAGGCTCCCTTGGACCGCTTTCCCTGCGCATTGGGGGATTTGCGCAACCTCGGGGGCCACCTTCGCCCATCTCGTCCGTCTTGGAGACCATCGTGGAGACCGACTTAGAGGCATCTTGGGCGGAAAAACCAACGGGTACCTGATTGGCGCGGGACTGGCAAGTCGTGCCAAAGGCCACCGGGAACCTATTGGAATAGCTTTGAAACCTTTGAATAACTTGCTCCAGCACCTCTGCGGCAAGAGCACGGGGCGGCAAATCGAAGACGCCGACGGCGAGTCAACGCAGCCCCCTGGAAGCGCATATGTGGCCAAACGTTGGGCCAAATTCTGGCCAAGCTCTTGGACTACGTTTGTCCCCAAGCGGTTGAGGAAACCCTCGGGGGACACTCTGACGGTAGGATCAAATGAGGAGGAGAAAAAGGAGAGCCCCAAGAGGCCCCAAGGGGGCCCCACTAGGCGCCCAGGGGGCCCCACTAGGCGCCTAAGAGGCCCCAAGAGGCCCCGAAGCCCCCAACAGGCCCCAAGAGACCCCAAAACGGCCCCCAAACGGCCCCCGAGAGCCGTCCAAACTGTTTCCAAGAGGCCCCCGAAACGCCACCCACGAGATCCCAACGAACATCCAATAAGCTTCATACCCACAACCCAGGAACGGCAGCTGGATGGGTCGAAGGCAATTAGATCCGCCGCCCCGTGCTGGCTTGCCACAAGGGTGCCCGGCGTGCTCGATCCTTTCGGTTTGGGTTTGGCCTTTTTCCCAAAGAAACTCGCCCCTGGGGCTCCGGCCCAGCCCGCCGGCCACCCGGAAGGGACCATATGAGGTGGTTGCAAAGGTTTTTCCTGCTCCAGACGGCTCCAAGATGGCCCAAGCTGGCCTCCACGACGGCTCAAATGGCCCGAGGTGGTTTCCAAGTTCGCCCAAGATGGTCCAAGATGGCCTCCACGACGGCCCAGAAAGGTCCAAGATGCCTCCAAGTCGGCCAAAGAAGCCTCCAAGACGACCCAAGAAGCCCCCAAAAGGCCTCCCAGACAGCCCAAGAGGCCAACCGCAGGTCCTCCCGGAAGGCCCGAAGAGGCCAAGATCGTTACATGTTTCACTCAGCTGCAGGTTATGTAGTGAAGTCAAGCCTGGAGTGCACTCGCGGGGGGGTTCGTCCACACGCTGCCTTGCGACACGAAGAAGCAGCAAGGCAAAACACACCCCCATTAAAAAGGGCGGTAGTGGGTGAGGAGCACAGGAACGGCTATAGAGAAATGGATGTACTCAGAACCGTTGACATTGTCATTATTAAAGTGCCCGCACAACCGTGATATTTTTCATTAAGCAACAGACTACGTAGCGAAGCCAAGCCTGGAGTTCACTCGCAGGGAGCCTTCGTCCACACGTGCCATGCGACACGCAGAGGCAGCAAGGCAAAACAAACTCCCGGAATCACAGACATCAAAAACTCCAGGATGGCATGCGTGCTCTGTTTAGTGCGGCTTCAAAAGATTACTTAGACATGCGCACACGGGTCGGGGATAGGGTTGCGCGATCAGCGTCCGGAAACAACCATCGGGGGCCTTGCCTTCAAGGACTCTGCGTGCACATTGCGTTATACTGCAAATGCCTTCGACCCGAGCATCTGCATCCAAGATCTCTTGAGATGTCAACAGCATCACATATCATGAGTCGGGTGGCCCTTCGCTACTCGGTTCCACTCTGACACAAATGCGCGTCACGAATTACAATCTTAGAGAGCGAAGCTGCCGTCTCGAAGCTGGGAAGGCGCCAGAGCATCGAGGTCTGGGGATTCTCGATCACACAGACCCTCCCCCAACTTACGGCAGAGAAGAACAACTCGCAGAGAAAAACGGGCAAGACGGTTCCAGATTTGGACCTTCAGTCGGTCCGACACTGAGAAATCAGGAGCGCCAAAAATGTGCACAATTGTCCTAAGCGTAGGAGGCTGTCCTCTACGGGCTCTTGAGAAGGTCGCACACGGGCGTCCTGTCAAGGCTCCTTTGCATTCGGGCTTCTGGAGGCGAGCGATCACTTTTCTCTGGATATCTCCCCTGGTCAGATCGGAACGGGGTCCGTGGATGACGCCTGTCGAGACACACCGCCCCCAATCTGTTTCACGGACCTCGCGAACCCCCCGCTGCCCAAGAAGAGGTCCTCCACGCTCCAGTCACGGGCAGCGCCAGCGCCCCGAAGAAACCGTTCTGGCCCGAAGATCCCCTGGAGATGCTAGACGCAAGCGGCGGCGCAGTCTCTGACAGGTCTCGGCAAGCTCTGCCACCTCTCCAGGATCCGCCCTCCTTTTTCGCATCGCGTCACACTGCACATACTCGGCCATCTCCCTCTTTGATCGAATCTCCCCCAGCGGTCTCAAGTGGTTCAGTGCGTCGATCGAAGCCCCGCTGTGGCGAGCTAGGTATGGAACCACGCGGGGCGCGCCGGTCTTGGGCGCCGCCTTCTGGACCATCTCGGCAAAGTCCTCGCGGGCGCACTGCAGCGGCGGGCCCCCCGCCAGGCGCCCTTCATCTGGCCGAGAAGGCCCCCGACCCACTGGAGACGAGGGCGGCCCCCCCACTCCGCAGCGACGTCGAAGCGCCCGACCTCGGTTAGGGCGCGGCCCTCGCGCGACCGGAAGACGAGGGCCCAGCGGCGGCCGACGTTGCGAGCTGGCGCCGCCAACCAGCGAGCGCGCAAGGCGCGCCCCTCTCCTGGACGCGCGCAGGCGCCGAGCACGACCAGCAGCTCGAGCGCCGCCTGCCTGGACTTCTCGGTCTGTTCCCTCAACAGCACGGCGCAGAGAGCGGCCCGCGCCTCGAAGGCCCCCGAACGCAGAGAGAAGCCGGGGGCCTCCTTGCCCCATTCCTTGAGAGCACGATGAGCACGAGGCAGACACAGATCCCCCATCTCCCCGCCCTCGGGCACGCAGTCCAACCAAGCAGCTATCACCCGGTGGCCCACGCACCCGCCTTCGCACCCGAAGCATTTCTTGTCGAAGAGGTTGCGCAGCATCCGATCGAAGCCCGGGGGGCCCAGGGGGTTCACATCCATCACCTCGGCGTAGTCTAAGATCATCTTCACGGACTGGGCATAGGTCCCCCCGGCGGCGGGCTTCACCACCCGAGTCTCCAAGAATCTTCTGCCACTCCGCACAGCTAATGTCCAGTAATTGCTCTGGGTGTGTAGACTCTTCTCGGCGCGACCCTGATTGGCGGTCAGTCTCAGCTCTCTGGTCCTCTTCAGGGTCCGCTCCTCCGCCCCCGCAAGTGCCCCAGTCGGCTGCCTCGTCTTGGCATCCCCCCCCAGGTCGGCGGCCAGCGCGGGAAATCTCGCCGGCGCCAACACGCGCCGCACGAGGCCCATGGATCGCGGAGTCGGCGCCGGGAGGGGCGAGCCCAGGGGGAGGCCGCGGGGCCTTGCCACTCGAAGTCGGCTCAAACCGACGAGATGGCTCATCAGCGGGATTCAGCTCAGATGGAACCCATCGCACCCAAACCTTGCGATTGGTGGCCATTAAGAGGGCCGTAAACCGTCTACAACAATGGTTGAGTTTAGCATCGCACGCTTCCCTTTGAGAAGGCCAGGAACACGCTCATAGAATCACATATGTAAACACGACGCCGACAATGATAACGATGATCCTTGGACTGACGCCGGAGAACCCAAATAACCGCCTGCGCCTCTAGAATGCGAACAGGTTCTTTCCGAGTAAGACGCCCCGAACAAAACAGGCGCCACTGCAAATTTCTTGCAGGATTAGCGGGCACCCCAGAGAATTCCGGGGCACCCCAACAATGAAGGGGCCCGAAAGGGCATCTCGATCACCAAGTTCTAGACACGACCCCCATCCCAATCAAGCAGGCGTCAAAAGCTATCACCCGCCGGTCCCAGACAAGGCCCCAGAACGATCTGGCGAGCAAGAGGGGGACCCGAAAGGCATCTCTCTTTTTGCAACGGACCCCCTCAGAGGAACATTCCGAACTCCGCCCAAACGAGCAAACTGGTAGCAAGGCAGCAAGACATCAGCACTGACAGCATAGACCTCCTCGGCGCGCAGGCAAAGGTGAGGTGCCCGAAGAGCTTCCCTATACCCTTCGGACTGAAAGCTCTGCGGGCCAGCACCCAACTGACACATGACACACCAATTCAAGCGCCAGAACCTTCATTGCGGCGCGGGCCGCTGAGCGGACCCCGTCAAGCATTACTCCACGGTTGACACTCTGCGGGTCGGCCTTCTCGTTGTCGTGCGCGCTGAGGCCCGCATCATTCAGCATCTTGGAGGCCTCATCGGCGACCTGCTGAACAAGGCCTTTGCCACCGCCGAGCACCCCGACGTTGTCTACACAACTGTAGCGTACAGTATCATGAGGTTTTTTGGAGAAGCTGTCCCACTCCAAAATTCTGCAGCCGATTTGAGGGCCTCAGCCCAGGCACCCTCTCGACCAGCCCTCGGTTGGCCACTTGCACAAAATTGAGACTGCACTTGAAATCCATTGGCAGGGCAGCGAAACAAATATGAACCCAATCGTCGAGCTCGAGGGCGGTACCTTCCAGGAACTCCCCAGCCACCCCAGCGCCGCGAGCTCGAATTGCAGGCAGACCCAAATATCGGCTCAACTCTTCATCGTCTTGAACCTGCAGAAACAGTCCTGCACGTCCGTTGAAGAGGCGCGCACCGCAAGGTCACCCGACACCTCAAGCTCACAAAAAGATCCACACGTAGCGAGGATCACAGAAGGTGGATCGTGAAAGCGGCGACTAGCACGACGGGCGCCCACTATCTGGCGTCGACGTCTACCCTTCCTTGTAAAACTGAAGGGGGCCACCCTCTCCTTCGCATAGCGGCACAAACGCGCGACGCCCTCCTCGACGATCAGCCTGACAAAGGTGGTGCACAGGCCAACATCTGACTTCAGGCGCACGTCTAAATAGGGCACGATGGGGCCCTCATTATCCTCGACCCCCCAAAACTTTGCATCCGATCTGACGATCCGCTCCTCGAATCGACAGAGAAGCTCACGATTCGCGACCCCCCAGAAAGTCCACGGCAACGGGCGCGAGTGTACAGCAGGCGGAAAGGCGGAAAAGAGGGAAAAAACCAATTGGCTTAAACGGCAACCACGGGTGGACTCCTCCCCGAGAGCAGCAAAAACCTGCCTGCCCAAACCTGCCGGCACCGGGCATAGCAGAAGACTTGTCGGCAAAAAACAAAAAAAGCTTCACCGCCGTTGCGGGCGGCAAAAAATTGCGGCAAACGGCTCTGACGGGCGCACTCCCCCTCGCGGCCACCATCGGCATATCCAAGACTGGAGAACGACTCTCGGTGAACACCTCGGAGACAACGTCGTCGCGCCCGGCAAGCCCGTTCAGCGCCCCCTCGGCGTGGCCCCCTCGCAAAGCAGCGCGACGTCCTCGCCCAGCACGCGGTCGAGTCCCTCGCGAAAGGTACTTCCCAGCGACTTCAGGAACAGCCACTAGGGGAAGTGGAAAGAGCTCCACCGATCCCTGCAGCATGTCAAACATGTCGGCGGCGACCCGCCCCAGGCGCAAGCCTGCTCGCCTCGGTCCGCCTTCGCCCCCCCCCCCCCGTCCCCGAAGACATGGGCGAAGGGGGGACTGCTGCCCGCGTCATCCTCGGAGGCGGAGGATCCTTCTTTGGCCCCCGCGCCTCCTTTTCATTCTGCCTGGCCGTCTCGATCTCGGCCTGGCCATTCGCTCCCTTCGCGATGTGGGCTGACAACGGTGGCGCAATGCCCAGGGCGCGCTGCTGAACGCCCATCCCAAACTCAACGCCATCGAACTTCGGATCACCAGGGCCCCTCGAGTTGGCGTCGAGGAGCAGCTGCCACCGCCTGAACAAAGCTTCGAAACAAGACAACGAAAGAATATTGAAGTGATCGCACGATCCAGCATACTCGAAGGTCCTACAGATCACTTGCAGCCCGTCGGCCGCCCGATCCGCAGGAGCAATCTTTGACTCGGCCAGGAAACGATGATACCATTGCATCGGCGACCCACCAGCCCGCTCAACATGCTTCAGCAACCATTGGGTAGCACGCGGGCCTTCGATAGGCCAGTCTTCCTCGAAGTTCTCCAAGGAGGAAGCTGCCACACGTCGCCGCGGTCGCCAACGCTCACCCTGCTCATCATACAGAACAGACGAGGTACAATCGTCGTCCTCTTCTCCGTCCTCAGCGGGCTTCGGAGCTTCGCTGCCAGCACCTCGCGGCGTGGCCGAAACCCCCGGCCAACTCTTGAACGGCGGGCCGTCGCACCTCAGCGTAGTCACCCAGGGCATCCGACTGAAAATTGTCAACGAACACCACCTCCCCGATGCCTCCAGAGGCGCGCAAACGGTACAATCCCGTGAGACCGACCACCGCCTCCAGCTCCCCACCACTAGCTGTCTGGCCCAAGGAGAAGCTCGGCGCCCCGGCGGCGACCACCCAGTTCATACCAGGCTCAGCGCCCACTCGAGGTGCTCCAGCGGCTGCTCCAGCCATAGGCGCACCCAATAGATCACCCAATGGGAACTCGGCACCACCCCTGTCACACCAGCCTCGTACGTCAGCGGGCTCAACCAGGGCGCCAGCTCCCTCCGCGTGAAGCCGCTCAGCCTCAGCACGCCCTTCTCGGATGGCCGTCCGAACAGCCTCCACGCCCAGGTTGCCTCGAAAGCGGTAGGCAGGGTGAGCAAGACGGGCGGGAAGACGACCTCCCTTCCGCACAGCATATACCTCCTTGGCGTCCTCATCCTCAAGCACTTCGTCATAGATGTCACCGTCTGGGGTCAGGACGACCCAGTGTTTAGTGGAGAGGCCAGAGAAGGACGCGTTCGTGAGCTAGGTCCTCGTCGTACTTGACTAGAAGACGCGTCCCCCGCACCAGCGATTCCCACCACGCCTCTGACCCTACTCTCGGTCCGCGAGCGGCCAACATCTTGCTGTCCACGACCAGTAGCCCACTGACCAATCAGAGTGATAGCCGATCCAACCACTGCACCCCCCAGCACTCCGTAGGCACGAACTCCCGGGGCCACCACAATGCAGCTCACACGGTGGGCACAGAGGTGGACGAGGGCACCCCGCCTGTCCCGCGATGGCGGCCAGTGAGCTGTGACCGAGGGCCCGAACAAACTTTTGGAGCCCGACGTTCCCAAGGAGGGCGAGAAACATGCAAACCCAGCCGAATGCTCGAGCAAAGGAACGGCTATAGAGAAATGGATGTACGCAAAACCGTTCACATTGTCATTAAAATGCCCGCACAGCCATCGATGCTCCGTAAGTGTTTGAATGATGTGCGTGTTTGCTCCTTTTCGGCCTTCCGACGGCCCAAGACGGCCTCAGAGGCCCCCAAGATCGTCCCCAGAGGGCCCAAGAGGCCTCCAAGACCCCAAGAGGGCCCAAAGACGACCCAAGAGGCCTCTAAGACGCTCAAGATGGCCTCCACGACGGCCCTGGAGCACCCCAAGAGGGCCCCAAGTCGGCCCAGAGAGGCCCTCAAGACGACTTCCGACGGCGTCAGACGAGCCAGGAGCCCACCAAGACGGCCCATGGCCCCAAGATCGCCCCAAAATCGCCCCAAGATCGCCCAAGAGGCCTCCAGGATGGCACCACGGCCCCAAGAGGGCCCCAAGAGGGCACCAAGACGGCCCTGAAAGCTTCCAAGACGCCCAAGATGGCCTCCAAGACGGCTCTGGAGCGCCCCGAGAGGGCCCCAAGTCGGCCCAGAGAGGCCCTCAAGACGATCTCCGACGGCGTCAGACGGGCCAGGAGCCCACCAAGACGGCTAAAGACGCCCCCGAGAAGCCCCCCACTAGCCCCCAAGAGGCCCAAGGAGGCCCCCAAGATGCCTCCAAGAGACTCCCAGGAAGCTCCCAGGAGGCCCCAAGAGTGTCCCTAGAGGCTCCCAAGATGCTCCCTCTTCCTCCTCCTCCTCCTCCTCCTCCTCCTCCTCCTCCTCCTCCTCCACCACCTCCTCCGCCTACTCCTGATCTTCCCTGCCATCCTCCCCCAAGTGTTCCCCGATGGTTTTCCACAACGGTTGGGGGAACACATGGTCCGATAGCTTGGCAGAGCTCTTGCCACAACGCTCGGCCACATGGGCGATTCTAGAAGGCAGGGAGCGGCGGTGATTCGCCGTAGGCACTTCGATACATGGATACATATGTATATGCATACATGGGTATACCTAGAAATGCATGTACACACAAATACTAGAACCACGCGCGCTTCGCGCACTTAAGTTCTAGCAAGTTCTGGTTGTAGTCTGAAGTGCTCGGCGTCGGAGGGCACATAGTGTCAAACGGATCGTGCAGCTCAGGGAGCTCCACCGACGGCCCCAGATACAGGCTTGGCTTAAGAGTTTCCCCGCCAATGCTGGTACACCCCTCAAAGGGATCGCGCCCCACAGGAACCACCCCCCATGTCCCCAGAGACAAAGTTCGCATAGTGGCACGCCCCTGACGCGGGTCCTGCCCAGCTAGTAACTGCATGTGCGGCACCAAAAGGGGAGCTTCATAGCGTCGCCTGGCTTTCTTCGGCACACCTCTCGCACGGATCGTGGCCCGCAGGGACTTCCACGGACGGTCCCAGAGGCAAAGCTTGCATGCCGCCCCCCACCTACTTCGGCACACCTCTCGTACGGGTCGTGGCCCACAGGGATCTCCACCCATGGCCCCAGAGGCAGGGTTCGCATTACGCCCCCCCACCCATTGCGGCAAACCCCACCACGCAGATCGTACACAGAAGGAACACCACCGAAAGGCCCAAAAAGAAAGTTCGCACAGCGCCCCCCTCCCCATGCCGACACACCCGTCATGCGAAGCATGCCCCAGAAGGAACTCCAACTATGGCACCCATGGGCAGCTTCGCATGGCGTCCCCCCGCGCTTACTTCGGAACGTGCCCCGCACGGGCCGTGCCCAGAGGAGGTCGGCCTACGACCTCTCAGTGGGCGGCGCGCTCGGGGGCATCCGAACTATTCGGCACGCCCTGCGCGCGGACCGTGCCCCGCAGAGAGCTCCGCGAGCCCGCGCGCGCGTGCTCCGCAGCAGCCCCGCTTCCGCAGTGCCCCGCGGCGCGCAGGGCACGAGGAGAGACAGGCGTCCCGCGCTGCACATGACTGCACAGAGGGAGGGGTCCGTCGCCACGCGAACTGCTGGCTTGTCCATAGCCTTCGGCCCACATGGCTACCGTGCCTGAGTTCTGGGCCAGGGGATTCTCTCGGATACCTGTCTGTTGGCGTGCCTCTCGGGCGCCTCGTGGAGCGGCCTCTTGGGGGGTTCGTGGGGCCTCTTTTTCAGCCCTTCGGGGTCCTCTTGGGGGTCTGCCACTTGGAGCCGAGGGCTCGAAATGTCAGTTTGAAATCCCCCTCTTGGCTCCCTCTTGAGGCCCCTGTTGAGCCGTCTTGGGCGCCTCTTGGACCGTCTTTAGGGCTCTCTTGGGCCGTCCTGGGGCCCTCTTGCCTCTTGGGCCGAATCTTGGGGTGATCTTTCGGGCCTCTAAGCCGTTTGGACGCTGTTCAGACCCAACATGCGCAATCTTCTCTTCTCTGCCTCTGCTGTTCTGCTAAAAATCCGTGTTGGCCCGCAAGGGATGGACAACTTTGCCCCCTGGGGGTCTCCCCGGGGCGCAGGAGCCTTCTTGGGCCGCCTTCGGAGCCTCTTGGAGCCGTCTTGAAACAATGTTCGGGCGTCCTTCGGCCCCCTGTCAGGCTGCCTGGTCGTCTTTGTTGGTGGCCTCTAGACGGATCTTGCTTTTGGAACGGCGAGGGGGAGGCCCGGGAGGCCCTGGAAGTTGTCCAAACTGTCCTCGCGGGCCAAAATTAAGGGGGGGGGCGGGGGGGGGGGGGGGGAAATTCCGTGAGGGTGTCCTGGCCCTGGCCCCAGCCCCCCGGTACCCTGGCATGATATATGTACAACCACGCGCGAGCTTCGCGCACGCTTAGGTTCTGGTCGGTCACAAGCAATCGGGCCAGCGGATGCCGGCCGTTGTGGAGTCCTCTTGGGACTGTCTTGCAGCCTCTTGGGGCCACGTTAGGTCCCCTTGGGCATTCCTATGCCGTCTTCGAGCCTTCTTGGGACATCTCTGGGCGCCCTTGAGCCGTCCTGGGGCCATCCTGGCCCTTCTTGGGCTCCAGTGGCGGCTATCTTGCGGTTGCCCTGGGCCGGCTTGGGACCCGTCTTTGGTCCTCTTCGGGCGCTACTTGGGACATCTTGGGGGCTGGGTGCCCTTGGGGAGCCTGTGATTGGTGTGTGTGGGGGGGGGGGGGCCTTCGGGGATCGTTGAGTCCTGGGGCTTGGTCTTGGGGGTCTGGGGGCCGTCTGCGGGGCGCC
>CAUYUJ010019059.1:0-52500 GCA_963575745.1 Prorocentrum cordatum
GTAGTAGTAGTAGTAGCAGTAGTAGTAGTCGTAGTAGTAGTAGTAGTAGTAGTAGTAGTAGTAGTAGTAGTAGTAGTAATAGTAGTACTAGTAATAGTAGTCGTAGTAGTCGTAGTAGTCGTAGTCGTAGTAGTAGTAGTAGTAGTAGTAGTACTAACAGTCGTAGTAATGGTAGTAGTAGTAGTAGTCGTAGTAGTAGTAGTAGTAGTAGTAGTAGTAGTAATAGTAGTAGTAGTAGTACGAGTACGAGTACGTATGTACGTACAACATACGTGGTACACAGCACGCAGTACGTAGTACGTGGTAGTACCTGGTTGCACGTAGTAGTACGTGGTCGGAGTAATCGCAATAGTCGTAATCGTAATATTAAGAGTCACACTACAAGTACGTAGTAGTAGTAGTAGTAGTAGTCGTACTAGTACTAGCAGTAGAAGTAGTAGTGGTATTAATAATGCTGGCACTAGCAGCAGTAGTAGCTGTAGTAGTAGTTGTCGTAGCCGTAGTTCCAGTAGTAGTAGTAGCCGTAAAGGTAGTGGAAATAGTGCTTCTAGTAGTATGCGGAGGCGTGAAAACAATAGGGTTCGCAGTTAAAATGAATAATCGTCGTGGTAGTAGTATGAGTAGTAATAGTAGGAATACTAGCCGTAGTGGTAGTTGCTAGTAATAGCAGTAGTAGTAATAGTGGTGGTGGTGGTGGTACTAACCCTAGTAATGGTCGTCGTCGTCGTAGTAGTAGAAATTGTTGTTGCTGCTGCCGTACCCAGAGTAGTCGTAGCAGTAGTAGCAGCAATCGTAGAAGTATAACTCGCATTCGTGCTAGAATTACCACTAACGCGCGCACTGATATGAGTATTCGGACCAGTAGTAGTGGTGGTAGTAGTCGTATGAATAGTCGTAGTGGTAGTAGTAGTAGTAGTAGTAGTAGTAGTAGTAGTAGTAATAGTAGTAGTAGTAGTAGTAGTAGTAGTAGTGCAGTAAATAGTAGTAGTAGTAGTAGTAAGTAGTAGTAGTAGTAGTAACATTATATGATATTGTAGAAGTGATAGGTAGTAGTAGTATTATTAGTAGTAGTAGTCGTAGTAGAGTAGTAAGTTCATTCATCGTCCGTCAGCAATAGTATTAATCGTAGTGGTAGTCGTCCTAGTAATGTAACAGTCGTAGTAAAAAGTAGTAACTATTGTAGTCTCGTAGTATAGTAGTCGCAGTAGTAGTAGTAGTAGTAGTAGAGTAGTATGTAATAATTAGTAGTAGTAGTAAATAGTCGTACCCTTTAATACAAAATACTCAACTAATGATGGTAAGTTTGTGGTAGCCGCAGCAATAGTCGTAGTAGTCGAGTAGTAGTAAGCAGTAGTAGTAGTCGTAGTAAGTAGTACCGTGGCAGCCGCAGTAGTAGTAGTAGTAGTAGTAGTAGTAGTAGTAATAGTAGTAGTTCGTAGTCGTAGTCGTAGTCGTAGTCGTAGTCGCAGTAGTAGTAGTAGTAGTAGTAGTAGTAGTAGTAGTAGTAGTACTAGTAGTAGTAGTAGTAGTAGTAGTAGTAGTAGTAGTAGTAGTAGTAGTAGTAGTAGTAGTGGTAGTAGTAGTAGTAGTAGTAGTAGTAGTAGTAGTAGTAGTAGTAGTGGTAGTAGTCGTACTAGTAGTAGTGGTAGTAGTCGTAGGAGTACTAATAATAGCAGTAGTAGCAGCAGTAGTAGGAATACAGGATTGCTGATGGTTCTCTGAGGAATTCTGGGGGTCGTCCTGGAACTCCAAGGGCTCGCTCGGCGCTGGGCGCTCCGGCTGGCCGCTCCACGGAACTTTACGGATTCCTACGCTTTCTTTAAAGATTTCAGGAGCCCCACAACGGCTGCGTCCTCATCCTCATCCTCCTGCTGCTCCTCCCCCCTTTCCTGCTACACTCCTCCTCCCCTGCGTCCGTTGCGTTTCGTTGCGTTGCATTGCGCATGGAGGGGGGCAGGGTCCGTTGCGTTGCGTTGCGCCAGGGCGGGGGGGGGGCGCCAGCGAATGGTTGTGTCAACAACAACAACAACTACTACTACAACAACACCACCACCACCAACAACAACAACAACCACAAAACCCACACCAACAGCATCAGCAGCAGCCGCACCAACAATTACAACCATCACAGCAACAACGCCAACAACACCAACAGCAACATCAACAACATCACCAACAACCAACACCGACACCATCAACATCAACACAACCACCAACAACAATCATGTTAATACTGATCGCTCTTACCTGCCCGCGTGTCATGCAACACGTATACTACACACCCTCGATGCCCGCCCTCGTCATCTTCGATCGTACCCGCTCGGGGGTACTTTCTTACCTGCAGCGTGTATTTCGCGCATCCCCTGAAGCAGGGAAAGGGAGGACGGACCGAAGGAAGGAACAAGGGGGAGGGAGAAGGATGAAGCACGATAAGAGGAAGTAGCAGGAGAGGGGGCTAGGAGCAAAACACACGTGGCAGAACCAGGCAGGCAGATCGGGCAACAACAATACCACTAAAAACAACAACAACAACAACAACAACAACACCAACAACAACAACAACAACATCAACAACAACAACAGCAACAACATCAACAGCACCACCAGCAACATCAACATTAACGATACCAATCATCAGTTTAAGACTATTCGCTCTTACCTGCTCGCGTGCAAACCAACACGTATATCTCAAATCCTCGGTACCAGCCCTCTTCGTCTTCGATCGTCCCCCATTGGGGGTCTACATCCCATGCCTGCCATGTGCATCTTGCGCGGCCCTAAGGAAGGGGAAGAGAGGGATGGACGGGGGAGGGAGAAGGATGGAGCACGAGAGAACTTAGCAGGAGGGGGGCTAGGAGCAGAAACCACGTGCCAGAACCAGGCGGGCAGATCGGGCGGGCAGACCCTAGCTGGACGGGGCGGGGGAGGCGGATCCAAGCGGCCAGGTCGAGAAGGCGGGTTACTGAAGCGTGAGTTCTGCATGAATCGCGAGGAAGTCTCATGCGATAGCGCGATTCCCAAGTAAATCGTGAGAAAAGCCACACCGAGAGCGTGATTCCTGAGTGTCGAGGACGCTGCGTTTGAAGTCCCAAGCGAGAACGCGATTTGGGTATACTTTGTGAGGAAATATAATGCGGGAGCCGTTGTTGATGAAGCCGGGGATGCAACACCAGACGTTGAACAGGAATACGTTGCCAGAAAAAAAAAAACAAGGTGCGAGCCCAGACGGAGGCACTTCAATTGAGAAAACACAGTGTGCACCAAAGGGGGTTCAACAAGAACTATTCTTCAACAGTGAAAACTCATTCCGCACCGCGGAACCCCACTTCAGCCACGCACGCAGGGACAGTGACTGACCGTTCGACCCCCTCACTCTCACATGCTGTGCCAAATATGGAAGTGTGTCGGTGTATATACACACACGCTCATATGCTGCACATACCCATAGTCTGTACATAGAGAGAGAGAGAGAGAGAGAGAGAGAGAGACGAGACAAAGAGAGAGAGAGAGAGATATCTGCCCGCTGCCAGCCCATCCCACTCTCGCCGCCAATGCATAATACAAACGCACAAAAGAAAGTGGGTGCTACGCACGGCTTGGTGTGGCTTGGTGGTGAGAGCGAGGGCCGATCTTGACCCTCTACGTGTCACGGGGTACTTTCACGAAAGAGGGGGCGA
This sequence comes from Prorocentrum cordatum, assembly GCA_963575745.1. Taxonomy (NCBI): domain Eukaryota; class Dinophyceae; order Prorocentrales; family Prorocentraceae; genus Prorocentrum; species Prorocentrum cordatum. Next base: position 3,678 of record CAUYUJ010019059.1, read on the forward strand.
GGGGAGTGAGAAATACCACAATCCTGGAGGTCGAATGCCCACGAGGTCCTCGCAGGTTGCAGGAGTCTCCAGAACAGGCCGAAGACACTCGAAAGACTTACTCCTCGACAGCCCCCCCCCCCTCCAGCCCTCGAGGTGGGAGCCCGCGAACCAAATGCCGAGCGCGTGTGCCCGCGCGGGGGGCTCGGCCCCACGGATTTCCACCGGGCCCCACCCCTTCTGCCCCTCCGCCTGCTAATCGCTCCTGCCCCTTTCTCCTGCCACTGCGCCTGCGCCTGCAAATCTTCCTGCTCATCGGCTTGCCCCTCCCGCTCCTCCTGCTCCTCCTCCTCCTCCTCCTTCTCTTCCTCTGCAGCCGCGACCCCGACACCTGCCGCTCCTCCTCCGCATCCTTTTCCGTCCTCCCACCCATCCTCAATCTCCTCCCACTGGGGCTGCCCCCCCTCCAACCTGTTGATCCCCAGGGGCTGCGATGCAGTGCAGGAGCCAAGGGGGAAAGAGACCAGAAGAGGCGTCGAGGGTAATCGCAATAATCAGCGCCTGCAGCAGTGACTGAGCGAAGCAGCTTCGGGCCGGGGCGGGAAATCGGAATCCCCAGGCAAGACCACATGGCGGCGGCCACTGCGAGGATGGCCATCAAGATCGACTCCTCGCAGGAAAGCGTCTGTGCTGCGCGCGTGCTGAAGTAAGAGACGGAGGGCGAGTGGGATAAGGGCACCCAGCACTGAGCGTGGCTTCTGATCGAATCCTGGGCATCGAGCAGAGGGGCGAAACAATGTGACTGCCTCGCTGGATCTTGGGAAGGGCCCCAAGCGGGATGCGGCCATCTGGGATCACGGCTTCCACGCTCACTGGAGCACAAAATTCCCCGGGAACCACCCGCCCTCCCCCCCAAAAAACACCCGAGACCTGAGCCTCCGCCCCCTCCGGCCAACCGGGGGGAAGGATCCTCGCCACCACTTTGCGGCGCGCACTGCTAGGGCGGGGCGGAGGGTGGCGGCCGTCTAGACATGAATTCGAGCGACGAAAAGACACGGGTCTTGCGCGAGAGGACGTGGCGACCTTGCGCCGCGGCTCTTGCGCGGGCCGCCGGCGCGGCAAGCCACATCTGCAGACGAGGGCGCTCAATTACGCACGACCTTGCGCGAGCAGCTTGCGCGCGAAGGTCGGCGCAGACGACCCCCCGTTTTTCAGTCGGCGCGCATGCAAGGCCTCTTGGTTGCCCTGCCGCCTCCCAGGGAGGCCTTCTTGTAGCGGCCCCCGCGCCCCTTTCCCAGGGCGGGGCGTGCACCGCTCTCTGCGTCGGCCGCGCCTCGTCCTCGCTGGTGCCGCCCCTTCTTCTGGGGAGACTCCAGAAGACGCACGCGCCCGACCACGTACATGAACACGGCCCCCCAGTCCTCGAGACCAGTCTCGTGTTACGAACTTTCCCGCAGTGCGCGCTCTCGAAACCAGCGTAGGTCCATGCACGTGTACGTCCTTCTCATCGCTTCTGATTTTTCTGCGCCCAGGCCTCCGGTTGCACTCTGAGGCTGTGGCGCGCTGAGGCGGTCCTTCTTCCGGTCGGGAGTTTTTGCTCAGCGTATCGCTGCGGTGGTCCCGGCGACACGCCACCCCTTGCAAGTGGATAGCGTGTCGCTCCGCTCCGCGGGGCGGGAGGTCGGGAAATGTTCGGGACCTTGACGCTCGGAGACCGCGACGTGGATAGCGCATCGCGCCGAAGCGCGGCGGGCCAGAACCGGCGGCGGCCCCCGGCGGCCCCCTCCCCCACACCCCCGACGCCATGATTTTTCCATGACGTCGACCCCCAGAGGTCTCGACCCATTCCCCCAGACCAGTCTTTCATCCCGGGCAGGCTTTTGACGGCCCCGAGGCCCGGGCAAGGGCCCACCCCCGGGGGCCGAGAAGATAGCGACTGACCTCCCGTCGTGCTGGTCTTAGGTCGGGCATGTCCCCCTACAGGCGGATCCTGGGCGAACAATTAAGACTTTGCAGAACAAATCAAACAAATATCCCAACACTCGCCCCTAGATTTTTGTAACATGTATGTATGTATACCTATATTCTTATGTAGCGTATATATAGAACATATTATATAAAACATAGTAGTAGTAGTAGTAGTAGTAGTAGTAGTAGTAGTAGTAGTAGTAGTAGTAGTCGTAGTAGTAGTCGTAGTAGTAGTCGTAGTAGTAGTAGTAGTAGTAGTAGTAGTAGTAGTAGAAGTAGAAGTAGTAGCAGTATTAGTAGTAGTCGTCGTAGTAGTAGTAGTAGTAGTAGCAGTAGTAGTAGTAGTAGTAGTAGTAGTAGGAGTAGTATCAGTATCAGTATTATTAGTAGTGACAGTAGTACCAGTAGTAGTAGTAGTAGTAGTAGTAGTAGTAGTAGTAGTAGTAGTAGTAGTAATAGTAGTAGTAATAGTAGTAGTAGTAGTAGTAGTAGTAGTAGTGGTAGTGGTAGTGGTAGTGGTAGTAGGAGTAATATGGTTATTATTATTATTATTATTCGGTTTTGAATTCCTCCTGTAGAGGAACAGCCCCGACTTCCTGCTGGTCTCATGGCCCGAGGCTGTCTGGGCCCTGGGCCTGCCGCCCCACGCCCGCGCGCCGGCCGGACCAGGCCTGCCCTGGCCTCAGGCCGGGCCTGCCCCCGTAGAGGCCGACTTTTCGAAGAGAAGTTCAAAATCGGAGGGGAGGGGAGGGGGTGAGATCGAAGTGGAACGGAGAGCCCCCCTACCGGGAAATCGATTTCGGTTTCGTGTTCGTGCGTGCCGTGCGTGCGGGCGAGGCGAAGCTGCGTGGGCGGGCGAGAGAAAGTCTCCTGTGGCTGAGGCGCGGCCGGACCAAATGATTCCCTTCTGGGCGGCCGGTGGCCCGCGGTGTCCCGCCGGTGTCCCGCGAAAGTCCCGCGGTGTCCAGCGGTGCCCCGCGGTGTCCCGCCGGTGTCCCGCGGTGTCCCGCGATGGTGATGATGATGATGATGATGATGATGATGATGATGATGATGATGTTGATGATGATGAGATGATGATGATGATGATGATGGTGATGCTGATGATGATGATGCTGCCTGCTGATGATGATGACGTCGATGATGATGATGGTGATGCTGCTGATGATGATGAGGACGATGATGATGATGATGATGATGATGATGATGATATGATGATGGTGTCCCAATGAGGATGATGATGATGATGATGATGATGTCGATGATGATGATGATGATGATGACGATGATGATGATGCTGATGGTGTCCCGAGGATGAGGATGATAATGATCATGATGATTATGTTGATGATCATGATGATGACGATGATGGTGTCCCGATGGTGATGAGTATGATGATGTTGATGTTGATGATGCTGATTATGACTGTGTCCCGATGATGATGATGTTGATGATGATCAGGTTGATGATGATTGTGGCGTCCCGATGATGATGATTATTATGATGGTGATTGTGATGACGTTGATGATGATGGCGTCCCGATGGTGATGATGATGATGATGATGTTGATGCTGATGCTGTTAATGATGATGATGGTGCCCCGATGATGACGATGATGCTGATGCTGATGATGATGTTGATGATGCTGATAATGATGATGATGATGATGTCGATTCTGAGGATGAGATGATGATGATAGTGTTCCGATGATGATGATGATGATGATGGTGATGCTAACGATGGTGATCATGATGGTGTCCCGATGATGATGCTGCTGATGATGATGACGATGACTGTGTCCCGATGCTGCTGATGATGATGATTGTGATGATGGTAATGATGATGATGATGATGATGGTGGTGTCCCGATGATGTTGATGACCGTGATGATGATGTTGGTGTTGATGATGAGGACGGTGTCCCGATTATGCTGATGTTGGTGATGATGATGTTGATGTTGATGTTGTTGTTGTTGATGATGAAGATGACGTTGATTGTGAGAGCGGTTGTGATATCGATAGTGAAATCGATAGTGAGACCGAATGTGATATCGATTGTGAGATCGATTGTCAAATCAAGTGTGAGATAGATCGAGTGAGATCGATTGTGAGATCGATCGAGGGAGATCGATCGAGCGAGACCGATACTGAGATCGATAGTGAGATCGATAGTGAGACCGATCGAGTGAGACGTTGGTTCCCCCCCCCCGAACCTCCTTATCACCCGAAGGGTGGTCGTATAGGTAGTCCAGCAGTATTCAAAAATCCTCAACAAATTCAAAAACAAATCGTCCCCTGACTATTCTTTTGAATGCCATGTTTGAGTATTCCTCCTGTAGAGGGACAGGCCCGACTTAGCCCTGGCCTTGGGCGTCGCTCATCATAGGAGGGGGGCGATGCATGGGGGGGGAGACGAAGTGGGGTGCACTTCTCGGGCCCTAAGGGGCCCCCTTCTGGGCCCTCAAGGGCCCCCAGAAGGGCCCTCGAGGCAGGAGAGCCCAGAGTCGAATCGCTGAGTCGGATCGGTGATCGGCATGCATCGGATCGGCGGAAAGCGGCAGCCGACTCGGGAAACGTCGAATCGGGGGAGAAATCCGCGGGCTACTAAGCCTCCAGTGAAAAATCGGAACCTACATCGGAATCCAAAGTCGAATCGAATCGGAATCGGATGCCATCGAAATCGAATCGGATCGAATCGGAGGAATCGGGTCGGAGGAGTCGAAACAAGCCCTGTCAAGGGCCCCTTTCCTGCAGCCCCCGCCGCCCTCCCCCCCCTGATCGATCTCCCCTCACCCCACCCTTGCGCGACGCCCCGTGGCCTAGCCACCTCCCCACCTCTGGCGTTCAGTCGGGCGTGTCCCCCTACGGGCGGATTTGGGAGGAAAAATAAAAGATACCAGACAAAACCTCAACAATAGGCAACACATGCTCAACGCATCCTCCCCCAGACGAGTTCTGGAATACCTGTGAATCTTCCTCCTGTAGAGGGACAGACCCGACTTACCTCTGGCACGGCGCCCCCCCGCGTGGCCCGCGGGCCGCTCCTCCCGGGACGGCGGCGGCCTCGGGGGCGGCCGCATCGTCGCGCGCGCTCCCGCCGTGCTCCGCTCGTGGCCCGAGGCTGTGTGGGCCCGTCGGCCTCCGCCCGCGCGCGTCGCTGGGCACGCCTGCCCTGGCCTGGCCACCTCCCCTCGTCCTCCTCGTCCTCCTCCTCCCCCCTCCTCCCTCCTCCTCCCCCTCCTCCTCCCCCCCCTCCCCCTCCTCCTCCTCCTCCTCCTCCTCCTCCTCCTCCTCCTCCTCCTCGTCCCTCTCCTCCTCCCCCTCCCTCCTCCTGAATGGAAGTAGCGTTCGTCCAAACACCGTTGAGAAGCAGCGGAACGGAGGACCACATACTGCTTGCAATACCAGTGCTGCTGTCTACGACGTGCAGCTCACTTGTCGTACTTGAAGTTGCCAAGTCCGCTACTCGCACAATCATCCCACCCACCCACCCGCGCCTTGGTTTGCAAAACCCATGCGGAAGGATTGCGATGAGTGCTGGGTGTTGGCTGGTGCATCTCTGCAGCCGCGCTAGCCCGCGCATGCTCGCGCGAGCAGCGGCCAACTAATTTGGCGCGACCGACGCGAACGCGGTGGCGCTGACCGCTCGGCACATTCCACTGGGCACTTCAGTGCGAGTCGGCGACTTGGGCGGGCGCCGTATCATGGCAACGTCGACAACGGTAGAAATGATGATGATCGCAGCGATGCTGGTGACGATGCTGGCCGCGACGACGGGGCAGCCAGTGACGGCGGCGATGCTGATCACGCCGACGGCGATGACGGCGTCTTCGCGTCAATGATGAAGGTTGTGGAAGGAGTTCGAAATGCGCGCGGCAGACGCGCGAGAGTGGCCCGCATGGTATCTATTTGGCACGGATCGTGCCACCCCAGCACGCGCGCAAGGGCGTCCGAACGATTTCGACATGCGCGCGCGGAGCCCGTTTGGTTGCATGTTCGGAAAATTTTGAAACACTCATGTATTCTTTGAAGAAGTCGCAAGAGCGCGCAAGTTGTTTGGGAAAATCAGTGTTGCGAAACACTATAGCTTGATGACTTTTTTGGACAGCCGATTTTGAAATCCTTCCGATACCAAGGGTTTTTGAAGGATTTCGGCATGCGCGCGCGACGACGTGCGCGTGTGCACTTCGTTATATGTTGTGCAAGGGATTATTGAGAACTTCTGATGTGTTATAGACGAGTGTGCGCGCGTAGAATGTGTTGCAGAGGATGGGGGGGCGATATCAGCCCCCCTGAGATAGTGTAAATCGGATGGACGACGGGGCATAATCATATGTAAGTTGCGATACGAAAGGCGAGTCTTGAACCCTGGGGGGGAGGGTGGTAGAACCTACGTTTTTTTTGCCAAAGGAAAATTAAAGCCCCATCGATGCCATTGAACACTCTTTGGGGCATGCCATGGGCTGCCTATGCAGAGCCACGCGCTGCGGGATGCATCGAGCATGCACGGGCGTTTCCACGAGATGTGCGCGGCGCCCCTCAGCCCTCCGGCGCGGCGCCAACCCGCGTGGCCCGCGGGGGTCGCTCCTGCCAGGACGGCGGCGGCTGCCTCTTGGGCGGGGCTGCACTTGCTGCGCGCAGGAGTGGCCCCGGGCAGGGAGCCGACCCCGGGCAAGGAGTGACCCTTGGGGTCCCTCGCCGAAGGCGGCGGTGTCACTGGCGCGCGGGTGCGATCGGATCGACCATTGTGGCCGCCCCAGGGGCCCCGCTCGCGGGTGCCAGTCCCTCCTGGGAGCTCCTGCAGCCGTGGCAGGAGGGAGGCAAGGAGTGGCCTGCGCGGTTTTTTGGGAAGCGTGGGGTGGGGTTGGAAACCCGAGCGCGCGCTGCTTTTCGGCGGGGCTGCACTGACTACACGCAGAAGCGGCCCCAGGCAAGGAGTAGACCCAGGCAAGATGTGGCCTCTGGTGCGCGGCTTTGGGGCGGCGTGGGGGCGGTGGGTGGCAACCCGACGCGCAGGCCGCTGCTCCAGCGCAGCCAGTTCAGCGGTCGGGGACACCGGCGGGCCCGCGCCAAAGGCCCAAGGGCCCGCGCAAAAGCTCACCAGGTGCCGTCGACCGCAGAGGGGGGGGGAGCACGATTGAAGGGGCCCTGGGACACAAAAAGAAATACACACAAATAACAGGATTCCCAGCATGTTCCAATATCTTCTGGGTTTTTGTCTCCCCCCCTTCCCATATTCTCCCATATGTTCTGGGAATCGACGATCAATTGTGTCTGTGTGTTTCTTTCCCTCCTGAACGATGCGATGCGGGCGGGGAAGCGCGCGCACACGGGGAGGAACCAGCGCACGGGGAGGAGCGGACACCGCCGACCGCCGGCCGCACAGGGGGGCGTGAGCACGGCGCCTCCCAAACGCGAGGCGTCGCCAACGCCGCCGCCCCCGCCGCCCCCCCCAAGACCCCCGACGTCGTGACTTTTTCAAATCGTCGACCCCCCGAGGTCTCGATCATTCGCCATCTATTTAGAAATGGTTGGGTACGTCACCGGGTAATTGACGGCCCCGAGGCCCTGTGAGGACCCTCAGAGGCCGAAAATTTAGAGAAACCTCCCGCCGCTATTTTTTCCATGATCCGAGGGGGTCTAGGCTTCCCTCTCAGACACCATTTCTGTCGCGCACCATGCTCGATCCGATCCGTGGCGGAATGACCGCGGTGAGCGGGTCTCGGGCGGGGTGGCGGGGGGCGGGGCCGGAGGAGCAGGAGGAGCAGGAAAGGGAGGGAGGGGGACGCAGGGAGGGGGAGGAGGAGGAGGAGGAGGAGGAGGAGGAGAGGAGGAGGAGGAGGAGGAGGAAGGAGGAGAGGGGAGGAAAGGGAGTAGGAGGAGGAGGAGGAGGAGGAGGAGGAGGAGGAGGAGGAGAAGAAGGATAATGAAGGAGGAGGAGGAGGAGGAGGAGGAGGAGGAGGAGGAGGAGGAGGAGGGGGAGGACCGTCTCTACACCTTTGCTGCCACTGGGGTGCTTTGCTTGGGTAATTGCGCAACGCAAGCAAGTCTGGGCCGCGATCCTCAGACTCCGGGAGGCGAAATCCGCACCGATCCGGCCGCGGGCGCGGCCGCGCTGAGGCAGCGGCAGCTCCGCCAGCCTCGCGGTGGCCTCCGGCGAGGTTGAGGTGCCCCCGCCCCTGGCTCGCCCTCCTCGTCCTCCTCCTCCTCCTCTCGCTCCTAGCGCTGCCTCTTACGTTAGGCGAACGTCAATCGTCAGATTGCAGCATTCCGAGGGTGAAACAAAACATCTGTGAGATAAATTTCGACTTGTGTGCGCCTCCCGCTGCTCCTCATCCTCCTTCTCCCGCTGCTGCGCTGCTGCTGGTTGTCTTCCTCTTCCATCTGGGCTCCACCTCCTCATCACGAGATCTCCGCGTCCTCCTCCTTCTCCCCCGTCCCCTCCTCGTCCTCCCCCTCCTCCTCCTCCTCCTCCTCCTTCTCCTCCTCCTCCTCCTCCTCTTGCTCCTCCTCCTCCTTCACCTCCTCCTCCTCCTCTTCATCCTCCTCCTCATCCTCGTCCTCCTTCTCCTCCTCCTCCTCCTCCTCATCGTCGTCATCGTCATCGTCATCGTCATCGTCATCGTCATCATCATCATCATCATCATCATCATCATCATCATCATCATCATCATCATCATCATCATCATCATCATCGTCATCATCACCATCACTAGCATCAGCACCAGCTTCTGCATCATCATGATGATTGTCATCATCAACGCCATCATCATAATCAGCATCGACATCATCCCGACCACCACTACCAGTATCATCATCACCATCTTCACAAACATAATCATCATCATCATCATCATCATCATCATCATCGTCATCGTCATCGTCATCGGCATCGTCATCGTCATCGTCATCGTCATCATCAGCAGCATTAGCATCAGCATCAGCATCAGCATCAACATCAACATCAGCAGCAGCAGCAGAAGCATCAGCATCAGCATCAGCATCAGCATCAGCATCATCATCATCATCATCATCATCATCATCATCATCATCATCATCATCACCATCACCATCACCATCACCATCATCATCATCATCATCATCATCAGCATCATCATCAGCATCATCCTCGTCAGCAGCATCATCGCGTTCATCATCAGCAACAGCATCATCACTAGTAAAAGCAGCATCTCCCTTCTTGCCTTCCTGCTCCTCAAGCTCGCCCTCATCCTTACCACTCTCCCCGCCCTCCCGCTCCAGCTGCTCCTCTCCCTCTCGCCTCCTCCTCCTCCTCCTCCTCCTCCTCCTCCTCCTCCTCCTCCTCGCTCGCTCTACAGCGGAAAGGTGCTAGCACATTCAGCATGCATAGAGATGGAAGTGCCCTCGCCTCGGGAGGGGCGTCGGGCAGTGCCAAAACTGGGCACGGGGTCGTCACGGCCCATCAAGGAGGAGCTCGTCCTTCTCCACCGTACGGCAGCGGGCCCGCTTGCGGGCCTGAAAACCCAGGTCCCTGGCTTCCGCCTCGGAAAGGCCAAAAAGGGCCAAACCCCTCTGGAGGTCAATCCCTGGGGCCCTACTCCTCGTACGAAACACCGCCTCCTCCTCCTCTGCCTCCTCCTCCTCCTTTCTTTTCCGTGTAGGAAACTCCTCCCTGTCGCACCCCGAGGCCGGTCGAAAGGGCGGGCTGGGCGTTCCGCCTGGGATTTCATCAACATCTATGACACTGATGCTTCAGAATCGACAATCGTTCTCAAACTGTGGCTCTCGTCCTAGCGCCGCGCACGTTCGTTGCAAACAACTGCAAGAGTTTCACGGATTCAGGACGGGTGACTCTCAACAAGGGGCTCTCGTCTTCGCGCCGCGCACACTCGTCTGAAACAGTTGCAAGAGTTCCACGGACCGAGAGCGGGTGGTTTTCAAGCTGTAGCTCTCGCCTTAGAGCCGCGCACAGTCGTGTGACGTTGACTCGCGGTGCTCAAGTCCCAGGAATGGTGCCCGGGCACGATTCAGGACCGCCAAGACGTAACAGTCAGGTCAATTCGTAGGGGTTCGAATCCTGAGCATGGTGTTTGGGCACGCTTCAGGATGCCCACACGGTTGTCCCCAACGGGGCAATTTCCTCAGTGGAAACGAGCCCTTGAGGGAGGGGGCCTGTGAAGGGGGATCTTGGAGGGAGGATGTACTTCAACATCGTTAATGAGTCTTGGGTTTACACTGGTCCTCCTCCTCCTCCTCCTCCTCCTGCTCCTCCTCCTCCTCCTCCCCCCCGCCTCCTCCTCCTCCTCCTCCTCCCCCCCCCTCCTCCTCCTCCTCCTCCTCCTCCTCCTCCTTCCTCTTCCCTCCTCCTCTCCTCCTCCTCCTCCCCCCCTCCTCCTCCTCCCCCTCCCCTTCCTCCTCCTCCTCCCTCCTCCTCCTCCTCCTCCTCCTTCTTCTTCACCTCGTCCACCTCCTCGTCCTCCCCCTCCTCCTTCTCCTGCTCCTGCTCCACCTCCTCCTCCTCCTCCTCCTCGTCCTCCTCCCCCCCCTGATCCTTGCTCACCCAAGCCGTGATGCTCAACGCCTGCTCCTCCTCCTCCTCCTCCTCCTCCGTCTTCTCCTCCGTCTCCTCCTCTTCTTCCTCCTCATCATCCATAACTTTCCTTATACATAACTTCTCCCTGTCGCGCCCCAAGGTTAGCTTTTAGGGCGGGCCGGGCGCTTCGCCTGAGACTTTCTCACCACTTAGGACCCTGAAGCTTACACAATTGCAGCAGCTTCAAAAATGGAGGGCGGGTCGTTTTCAAAATGTGGCTCTCGCCGCGCACACTCGTTCTAAACAGTGGCAGGAACTTCACGGATTGAGGGCGAATTGTTTTCAACATGTGGCCCTCGCTTTAGCGCCGCGTGGATTCGTTCTAAAAAATTGCAGGAGCTTAGCTTCACGGATTGAGTGCGGGTGGTTTTCAAAATGTGGCTCTCGCTTTAGCGCCGCGTGCATTCATTCGAAACATTTGCAACATATTCACTGATTGAGGGCGAATTGTTTTCAACATGTGGCCCTCGCCTCAGCCCCGCGTGCATTCGTTTTCAAAATTTGCAAGAATGTCATAGATCCAGGGCGGTGTCTTTTCAACATGTTGTTCTCGCATCAGCGCCGCGCACGTTCGACTAACTTTGCTAGAGTTCCACGGATTCCCATGGTCAGCGTACCAGATATTGTGATTTGGATTGAGTCAGAATTATGAGCTACGTTGATTCGCGGTGTTGAAATCCTAAGAATGGCGTTTTGGCACGACTCCCGATCGTCAAGACGCAACAGTCAGGTTGATCCGTGGCGCTGGCATCCCGAGAACAATGCTTCAGCATGCTTCAGGGTCTCCAAACAGTGGACATGAACGAAGAGGGAGCTTGGTGAGAGGGCTGATTCCAACATTGTTGAAGAGTATTCGGATTGCAGTGGTCCTCCTCCTTCTCCTCCTCCTCCTCTTCCCCGTCCTCCTCCTCCTCCTCCTCCTCCTCCTCTTCCCCCCAAGTCTCCTTGCTCTGCCAAGTCGTGATGCCCAACGCCTGCTGCTCCTCCTCCTCCTCCTCCTCCTCCTCCTCCTCCTCCTCCTCCTCCTCTGCCTCGCCCTCATTCTTTGTCAGTCAAGCCGTGATGCCCAACGCCTCCTCCCCCTCCTCCTCCTCCTCCTCCTTCTCCTCCTCCTCCTCCTCCTCCTCTTCCTCCTCCTCTCCTTCCCCCTCCTCCTCCTCCTCCTCCCCCTCCTCCTCCCCCTCCTCCTTACTCAGCCAAACCGTGATGCACGACCTTTCCTCCTCCTCCTACTCCTCCTCCTCCTCCTCCTCCTCCTCCTCTCCCTCCGCCACTTCTCTTCCTGAATAATTCTCCCGTGTCGCACCCCAAAGCCAGTCCGAAGGGCTGGCCGGGCGTTTCGCAATGCACCGCCTTACCGTTTGTGAGCCTGAGGCTGAACACACTGCGGCCGTTTCATAGAATGGAGGGCGGGTGGTTTCCAAAATGCGTTCTTCACCTCAGCGCTGCGTGCATTCGTTGTAACCAGTCACAAGAACTTCACGGATTGAGGGTGGGTGGTCTTCAAACTGGGGCTCTCGCCCCAGCGCCGCGGACATTCGCTTCAACAACTTGATATATACTTTCGCGGATTGAATGCAAGTGGTTTTCAACATGTGGTTCTCGCCTAAGCGCCGCGTGCATTCGGTTTAAACATTTGCAGGAGCTTCGCGGATTGAGGGCGGATCGTTTTCAAAATGATGTTTTTTGTGTTTGTCTGAGCGCCGCTAACACTCGTTTTCAACATGTGCGAGCGATTCACGGGTTGAGGGCGGTTCTTCAAAATGTGGTTCTCGCCTGAGCGCCGCGCACATTCGTTTCAACAGCGTGCAAAGCTTTAACTGACTTTTTATGGTTAACGAAACAGAAGCGGCGTTTTCGAGCGACTTAGGAATATTAAGGCGCAGCAGTTTTGTTGATTCGCGGTGGTAAGTTCCCAGGAGAGGCGTTCTGACACGACTCGGGGTCGTCAAGCCGCAACAGTCTGGTTAACGCGTTGCGCTGACTCCGTGAGAACGGTGTTGGGCACGCGTTAGGATTTCCACGCGGATGTCCCCCAACGGGCCATTTCCCTCAGTGGAAATGAACCTTTGTAGAGGCCTATGAAGAGGAAGCTTGGAGGGAGGGTGTATTCCAACATCGTTGATGAATATTGGGTTTTCACTGGTCCTCCTCCTCCTCCTGCTCCTTCTTCTCATTTTTTTGTTCCTCTCTCTCTCTCTCTCTCTCTCTCTCTCAGCGGCACCTGCCGTCCCCACTCCACCGTGCTGGCGCGCACAGGAGCGCGCGCGCCGGCGGCCGCGCGGGGGCCAGCCCTTTCCGAAAGGGGGGGCGGGGGAGGAGAGAGGCCACCTTGCTACTACGTTCCCACCCGAGGCCCAAGAAGAGGAGGGGAAGCGGGACGAGCGGGCGGGCCATTCATGATGTACTTGATGTTGTAGACGTGGTATCTTGGCAATAACGTAGTACTTGTGCTGGCCTTGTCCATGGCGCTGTGCCGCCCCTTGATGTTATACCTACAGCATGTTGTACAAGTGACCTTACCTCTGCGGCTTCCGCCGACTTGTAGTCCTGCCGACCGTGGACTATTGGCCGTCCTCCCGTCGAACCGCTGTCTGCAGGGCGTCGATCTGTAGTTCTGCAGTCGACACTTTTTGCCGAGCTTCGCCTCGACAGTATCACCTAGGGTGATTGGTCGTTTGATATTCTTGGGGCCCCAGCTGGAGCGGTACCCTTCCGCCACGTCGTTCCCGAGCTTCTCAATAGCCATATTCCAAATCACCTCGTAGACGTTCTGGATTGGGCCCGCGCTCATTCCACTGTCAACGTTTTGCCACTGCTGCTCCAGCAGCTCCTGGAGATGTCTTTCCGCGTGCTCCCCTGCAGGCCGTATTTCTTGACCCAAAGCCTGTGGCTCAAACTATAGAGCCAGTTGTGGACGACCCACTCGAGCTCAGCAGGATGTCGTTGCTCAGCCGGAGGTCCTGGTAGCTCTGCGCATGGCCCTTGGCGGCTCTCGTGGCTCAGGAGGTATCCCCGGAACCACCGCCGGTGATTCTCATAGCTCGTCCTGTGGTCCTCGTAGCTCCGCTGGCGGTTCTCGTAGCTCAGGTTGTTGCACTGGTGGTTATGTTCGTGATTCTGCTGTTGGTTCTCGCAGCTCGGGCGGTTGCCCTCGCCGCCCTTTCAATTCAGCTCGTGGCCCCGGTAGCTCTGCGGGAGGCACTCGTAGTTTTGCTCGTGGCCCGCGTGGCTCAAATTGTGGCCCCCGTAGCCCCGCATGTGGCCCTTGTAGCTGAGCTGGTGGCTCTCGGAATTCTGCCTCTGGGCCTTGCAATTCGGCTCGTGGCCCTTGTAGTTACGCAGGGCGCTCTTGTAGTTCCTCATGTATTCTGCGTAGCTCTGGTTGTGGCCCTGGTAGCTCAGCAGGTGGCCCTCGTGGCTCTCGTAGCTCCGCTGGCGGTCTTCAGAGCCTTGCCTGTAGTCTTCGAAGCCCTGCCTCTGGCCCTGGAAGTTCAGCGCGTGGTCTCAGTACCTCAGCACGTGGTTCTCGTATCTCAGCTGGTGGCTGTCCTTGCTCAGCAACTGGTCCTTGCAATTCAGCCAGTTACCGTGGTAGCTCTACGTGAGGCTTCCGTAATTCCCTTTGTAGTCCGCGCTATTTGGATAGAGGTCCTCGTAGTTCTGTCTGCGGCCCTCGTAGTTCAGCTGGTGGGTCTCGGAGTTATGTTTATGGTCCTTGCCTATCACCTTGTCGCCCTAGTCGCTCTGCAGGAAGGTCAGGTAGGTATTTCTGTAGTCCGCGCGGCTCTGGCTATGGCTACATAAGCTCAGCAGGTGGCTTCCTTAGCTTCCGTAGCTGTGCCTGTGGTCCTCGTAGCATGGATGGTGCCTCTGGTAGATCTGCTGGAAGTCCTCGTGGCTCAGCTGGTGGCCCTCGTACCGCAGCAGGCGGTCCTCGTGGTTCAGCTGGTAGTTGTTGTCGTCCTGCCTGTGGTTTTCGTGATTCAGCTCGCAGTCCTCGCCGCTCAGCTGGCGACTCGCGTGGCTCGGCGGGTGGCTCTCGCAGCGCGACGCGTGGGCCCTGTAGCACCTCTGGTTGTGGCTCTCGTTAGTTCTGGCCGTCACTCTCGTAGCTCAGCTTGTGGCCCTCGTAGCACAGCTGGTCGCCATCGCGGTTCAGCTGGTGGCTCTCGTAGCCCTGCTTCTCGTAGCTCAGCTCACGGTCCTCGTAGCTCCGCTTGTGGCTCTCGTAGCTCTGCTAGCGGGTCTCGTAGTTCGGCGCGTGGCACTTGAAGCTATTCGGTGGCTTTCGTAGCCGCGCACGCGATGCTCGTACTTCAGCTTGTGGTCCCCGAAGTCTGGCGGCCCTGGAAGCTCTGCTGGTGGGTGGACCACTTCAGAGAGCACGCTCTCTTCGTAGTCACCAGGGCTCGAGTCGGAGTCGTCGGCTGCCAACTCGTAGCGTTCTACGTTGTGGGTGTCCCTGTAGGTCTGGCGGTTGTCGTAGACCTGCGGTCCGTCGTAGTCCTGGGGGTAGTAGGAGTGTTGGTTGTTATCGAACGCGCTGTCGTGATAGCTCGCGTCATAGGCGGCGCGGTCGTAGTCGTGGCTGTCGTAAAACAGCGCAGTTGTCCACAAGCACCTCTGCGACGACGTACTTATCAACCCTTTTCTGGCTGCTCGGTTGTGTCTTTCCTGGTGTTGGTCTTGGTGGCGTACTTGGTGTCGTACTTGGGCTGCCTGCTACACAGCTCTTCTCGGGCTGCACGTTGCGCACCTGTTCCTCAGGCTGCGCGTTGCGCATCCCATCCTGTAGAAGACTGCATCATGAAGGCGGTTTTAGCGATTGTCATGATGTCTTGGTGGTGTGGTTGTAGCCCGTGTCGGATCAGGTAACCCGTTCTCTTGAAAGCTGCATGTGTCGGCATCTTGCCAGTAATCTCCACCGAGGTGTGTCGTCCTCGTAGCCGATGTTGTGTAGGTCCAGCTTGTAGTTGGTAAACTGGGGGTAATTTTCCACTCGTACGCGTGCCGCCCATGGGGCGGCGCGCTCGGGCCGGCCCTTCTTGCGCGGGTGGTGCCCTCCTCCTCCCGCAGGGGCCAGAACTGCTCTCCTCCTCCTCCTCCTCTTCACTTCCTTTTGCTTGTGAATAACTCCTCTCTGTCGCACCCAGAGGCCTGTCCGAAGGGCTGGCCGGGCGTTTCGCCTGAGATGTTTTTGCCACGTTTGAACCTGAAGCTGAAAAACTGGCGGCAGCTTTGCAGATGGAGGGCGGCCCGTTTTTTAATTGTGGCTCTCGTCTTAACGCCGCGTGCATTCGAATTGAGTTGCGGAGGGACTTCACGAATTGGGGGCGGTCCGTTTTCAAAATGGGGCTCTCGCCCTATCGCCCTAGCGCCGCGTACATTCGTTTTCAACATGTGCAATAGTTTCACTGATTGAGGGCGGTTCCTTTTCAACATGTGGCTCTCGCCTGAACGCCGCGCGCATTCGTTTCACAAACAGACCAGGGGTTCACTGATTCTCATGGTTCACGTATGAAGAATTGTGTGTTCGGAGCGACTCAGCAATGCTAGGGCGCAACAGATATGCTGACTCGCAGTGCTGAAATCCCAGGAATTATGTTCTGGCACGATTCAGGATCGTCAAAACGCAACAGGCAGGCTGACTCGTGGCGTTGGAATATTGACGTAGCACCCCGCAATTGCGGATAAGAGTGAGGGGGCGGGCGCGGGCGACGCGGGCGTCGTCAAGCCGGCGGACCTCGTGGCCCCCACCTTCCCTGTCGATGGCGCGCTCCTCCTCCTCCTCCTTCTCCTCCTCCTCCTCCTCCTCCTCCTCCTCCTCTTCGTCCTCCTCCTCGTCCTCGTCCTCGTCGTCATCGTCATCGTCATCCTCCTCCTCCACCTCGTCCTCCTCCTCCTCTTCTTCCTCGTCCTCCCTCCCCCCCCCTCGTCCTTCCATCATCGTCCTCCCATTGTCGTCCACCCCCTCATCGGCCTCCATCATCGTCCTCCCATTGTCGTCCATCATCATCATCATCATCATCATCATCATCATCATCATCATCATCATCATCATCATCATCATCATCATCATCCTCATTCCCCTCCTCGTCCTCCTCCTCCCCCCTCCTCCCCCTCCTCGTCCTCCTGCTCCCTCCTCCTCCTCTTTCTCCACGTTCTCCTTACATCCTCTCTTCTTCCGCGTCCTCCTCGTCCCCTGTTTACTCCTCCTGCCTCCCCCTCCTTTCCCAAGATAACGGCAACGCAATCCTTTTTTCCACTTTATGCTCCCCGACTTCTCTGATCAAGGCAACTCGCCAGGGCAAAGTTGCTGGACGGGCTGGTGTGGATGCGCGGGGCTTGAAGAGGTCGTTGCGGGCTCAGACGGCATGCAAAAATCCGCCGCCGCGCTTGTGCGGCATTGGTTTGTTCTGTGAACGTGGTTTGGGTCGCGGGTGGGTCGCGGGCTCTCCACCTCCACCTGGAAGGAATGCAAAAGCAGCCCGCCGCAGGCGCCGAAAAATTTGGTTTGTACACTGAACGTGGAATGGGTCGCGGGTGGGCCGCGGGTTCTCCACCGGGAACGAATGCAAAAGATGCCCGCCGCAGGCGCCGAAAAATTTGGTTTGTACCCTGAACGTGGTCGCGGGTGGGCCGCGGGCTCTCCACCTGACACGAATGCAAAAGATGCCCGCCGCAGGCGCCGAAAAATGTGGTTTGTACCCTGAACGTGGTTTGGGTCGCGGGTTGGTCGCGAATTGGTCGCGGGGTGGGTCGCGGGCTCTCCACCTGGAAGGAATGCAAAAAAAGCCCGCCGTACCTTGAACGTGGTTTGGGTCGAAGGTGGGTCGCGGGTGGGTCGCGGGGTAGGTCGTGGGTGGGTCGCGGGTGGGTCGCGGGTGTGTCGCGGGTGTGTCGCGGGTGGGTCGCGGGGTGGGCCGCGGGGTGGGTCGCGGGTGGGTCGGTCGCGGGGTGGGTCGTGGGGTGGGTCGCGGGTGTTAAGGCCCAGTAAAGCGACCGGCGTGCTGACCCCCCCCCCCTTCGCGAAAGGAGGTGCGTCGCGCATTCGTCGCCCGTGCGCCGCCCGTGCGTCGGCCGCCGAAAAGGCCAGCCGCCCTCTCGAACGTGCACGTCGCCCTCGCAAGGGGGATATTTGGCGAGTGCGCCGCCAGCGCGGCGGACACCCACGGGGCGGATCGCACGCGCGTCGCCCTCTCCGCGGCCGCTGGAAAGGCTGGTCGCCTTCGGGAAAAATAAAGTCGCCCACGCTGCAGCCCTCTTGGCGAGAAGAAGGCGGCCGCTGGGCTACCTCGGCAGATCAGCAAATCCCCCTAACATTACAAATGCAACGACGCTGCTGAACGCAGCCCGGCGATAAGCCAGCAGGTCCCCGCAGCCGCCGCCACAGCCGCTGCAAACGCCGCCAGCGCCAAAACTACCGCCGCCACGATCACCACAAACGGATGCGACCGCAACCACATCCACCGCGACGATTACGACCAACACCATTTACCGCCATAAACACCACCACGACCACCACGCTTCTCGCGACCACCACAACGACCGACACCAGCACGATCACCGACGTGACCACCACCAGCCCGCCCACCACCAGCGGCGCGACCGCCGTCAACGCGACCAAGGCGACGAACGCGACCACGACCATGATCACCAACATGACCATTACAGAAGCACCCGCCCACTCCGTCCTCCCACCCACCCCACTCCCCTGCCGGGCCGCCCTTGACGCCGCGCCCGCCTCGCGCCAGTGCCCCTCCCCCCTCCTGTTCTCCTCGTCATCTTCCTCTTCCACCGCCAGCGGCGGGGCCGTTCGCGGAAGGCGGGGGCGCCGCTCGCGGCGACGCGCCGCGGCCGTGGAAGGGGGGCCGAAGGAGAAAAGAAAATGAAGAGGGACACGGGGTGGCAAAGGACAAAAAAAAAACAAAGGCGAGAGAGGAGGGGCGAGGGACAGACAGAGGGGGGCCGGTAGAAAGGAGGAGGAGAAGGGGAGGAGAGAGGGAGACGAGGCAGGAGAGAGGACGAAGGAGGAGGAATGACAAAAGAGGAGGGACGACGAGGAAGGAAAAGGGAAATAACAGGGGCAAGCACCGCCCTTCCTGGCGCAATGGAGGACGCAGCCGCCGCCACTTGTGAACAGCGCAAGCACGGCGGGCCGACGGCCGCTGCGCATTGCTGCTCGGCGAAATGCTAGGGGCGGGCAAAGTCGCGACTGCGTCGCGCATGCGTCGCGCGTGCGTCGCGCGTGCGTCGCGCGTGCGTCGCGCGTGCGTCGCGCGTGCGTCGCGCGTGCGTCGCGCGTGCGTCGCGCGCGTCGCGCGTGCGTCGCGCGTGCGTCGCGCGGGTCGATCGTGCGTCGCGCGCTGGCAGGGGTGCGTCGCGCGCGGGTCGGGGTGCGTCGCGCGCGCGTCGCGCGCGCGTCGCGCGTGCGTCGCTCGGCGTCGCTCGGGTCGTTCGCGCGTCGCGCGCAGGTCGCGCGCGAATCGCTCGAAGGGCGCCGTGGGCTCCTGACGGCATGTGAACTGCACGGCCCGCTGGCGAAACAATCAGGGGATGCGCGCGGCAATCGTAGACATGGCGAGACACGCGCGTGAGAACTAGTTAACGCGAGGAGACCAATAGACGACATGGAGATGCAGCGCGCACGGACTAATCCATTTCAAGCGCAAGCCCCGCCAGATTTTGAACATCGGTCCGTCGCTGCAGCAATTTGGCGACGTCTCGCTCGCCGATGCATTGGGGGGGGGGAAAGAGGATGGAAGTGAGGCGAGGGAAGGACGGGCGGAAATGGGAACGGACGGGCGAGGAGGGGGCGCGCGGGGGCGGCGCAGCGGCGGCGGGAGCGATGGAAGTGGATCGAAGGGAGGCGAAGAGAGCGAGGAGGGCGATAAGAAATTCCAGGAGGGTGGAAGGACAACGGGGGGTGAGTAGGGAGGCGGACAGGACGGCAGCCTGACACAAAAGAACTGCACACAAACTTCGCAAACGTGACAAAACGCGCAGCGCATTGGACGAAGGGAAGAGGAAGGAAGAGGGGGGGGGGCAGGAGGATTGGCGCGAAACGACATGGGGGTGCGGGGCGCGATGCGACGGGGCGAAGTGGCGCCGCGTCGCGCGACGTGACGTCACCCCCACCGTGGCGCGACACGCAAAGCCCCCAATCAACGCGAGGCGTCTTCGTCCTCAGCAACGGTTGGCGCCCCCGACAATGAGCAACACCAGATCCTCTTGCGCCGAATTGGGAACAGAACGCGTTGGTGGACCGTCGAACTAGGAGTGCGCCGCGACAGCCAAAATGGCTGTTGGTGCACCGGCGTCGGAAACCTATATATCGCCAGAGAAATTCCGAAGTCGCGCCATATGTCGCCCACGCACTCTGGGAGGCCGGGATTCGGGACAGAGACGCAAACCAGGGCCGGCGCACGGGCGACGCTCGGGCGACGCACTGAACGAAACTTAAAGGGGGGGGGGTGGTCGCTTCACTGGGCCTTAACAGTCGCGGGGGGTCGCGGGTGGGTCGGTGGTCGCGGGGTGCGGGGTGGGTCGCGGGGTGGGTCGCGGGGTGGTCGCGGTGGGTCGCGGGTGGGTCGCGGGTGGGTCGCGGGGCGGGTCGCGGGGGGGTCGCGGGTGGGTCGCGGGGCGGGTTGCGGGGGGGACGACGAAAACAAACAACAACAACAACAACAACAACAACCAACAACAACAACAACAACAACAACAACAACAACAACAACCAATCATTTAAGACTGGGGACACTCCGTTCTCACCAGTGCCAGGGTTTTCATAGGAGGCGGGCAATACCCCCACTTTGTGGGGGGGCCGGTTCAAGCTCTACCAAATTTCCAAACGACTCTTCGCCACCACCCACACCCAGCTTCCCGCCCTATGACGTTCGGACACTTCACTTCGTGGCATGCGGACGACCGTGGCTACTATTCAGGGCCCCGCGGCCGACGACGACGGCGTGCGCGCGCGAAGAAAAAACGAATGTGTCCCGCATGGTATTATTTGACAGGGATGATGGCCCTGGCAGGTGCGCAACCGTTGTCGCAGAAGTTCGAAAAAGTTGCTCGCAAAAGCCCGTTTGACAGAAATGTTTAAAAAGTGTTGGGTTTCCTACGAATCCGCAAGAGCGCGCGGGATGAACTTTCGAAAAACCATTTTTTTTTTTTTTATTTTTTTTTTAATGTTTTTATGTTAAAATCGCTACGAAAACTAAGGTTTTGGAAGGATTTCGTCTTGCGCGCGCGAATGTCCACTTTACCTTATTTTTTTGCAAGGGATTCTTGAAGTTTGATATGTTAGAACAAGAAATTTCATGTTATAGTGTTTTTTGCAAGGGAAAGCGGGCGTCAACAAAACAACCGGATCTGGATGACATCGTTTTACCTGAGGCTTCCTCACGAAAATGATGAAAACGTGGCTGCGGCCTAGGCGCGGCGAGGGGGTCGCGCACCAGGGGTCCCAACAATAATTATTCTTTAGAATAAATAATGTTCAACAACAACAACAACGACAACACCAACACCAACAACAACAACAACAACACCAACACCAACAACAACAACAACAACAACAACAATAGCAACAGCAGCAACAACAACAACAACTACAACAACAACAACAGCAGCAGCAGCAGCAGCAACAACAACAACACCAACACCAACAACAACAACAACAACATCAACAACAACAACAGCAACAGCAACAACAACAACAACAACAACACCAACAGCAACACCAACAACAAACAACAACGAGAATCCGCACCGCGGAATCCCACTTCAGCCACGCACCCAGGGACAGTGAATGACCGTTCGGCCCCCTCACTCTGATAATGGTGTTTTGGCACGCTTCAGGACCTTCAAACGGTTGTCTCGCGACGGGGAACTTCCCCCAGTGGAAATGAATCCTTGTAGGGGCCTGTAAAGAGGGAGCTTGGAGAGAGGGTCCATTCCAACATCGTTGATAAATTTGGGCTTACACTGGTACTCATCTCCTCCTCTTCTTCTTCCTCCTCCTCCTCCTCCTCCTCCTCCTCCTCCTCCTCCTCCCCCCCTCCTCCTCCTCGTCCTCCTCGTCCTCCTTCTCCTCCACCTCCTCCTCCTCCTCCTCCTCCTCCTCCTCCTCCTCCCCCTACGGAGCCTTCGCGGGCAGGTCGGGAGTTCGCGCGTGCCAGCTGCGCACCTCTCGGCCGGGGGTGGGGGGCAGGCCAGGCGAGCTGCGCGCCGCGCGCGGGAGCAGACGCTCGCCGCGGCGCTTGGATGGGGCGAGGGGGGCCCGGGTGGCCTCGCCTTACCTCATCCCCCCCGTCTCCTCGCTGGACTCAATCTGATGGGGGGCGCCCATCCTTGACACAGGTGCTTCCGAATAGCCCCCCTGGGTATATACCAAAGCTTTTCTGAGCTCGGGTGTTGGGGGATAAAAAATCGCCTGCGAGGCGGCGCTCCCCGGTGGGGGAGACAGAGCGGAGCGGCGACCATACATCCGTCCAGCGAGACGGCTCCATACTGAGCAAAACGCACGGAGAGGCCGGAAATGCATCAACCATGGAATGAGAGGCCCGTGTCTCTCGCTGCTTCTCTCTCCCACCTCTTCCCTCTATCCCTCTTACCTTCCATGGCATTTCTGCTATACCGCATGATGTTTCACTGTTTCACTGCGCCGATACCTAGGGGAAGACAGAAGGGGCGGGCATTCTCAGAATTGAGCAGGGACGGACCGTCCCGGCATTTCTATAGTGCTACCAGGAAGGGTTCTTCGAACCCAAACATGTTCTAATAGCAAAAGCACTATTCTTAGAACATACACCCGATGTGATAAAACAAGACACTCCCAGCCAGAAATGTTCTTTAAACATTTCGTGGAAACCACACAAGGTTCTTAGAACATTGTTTGGTAGGGCTATAGGCGAGCCAGGACGCTTCGCCACTGTTTGACAGAAGACTCAGAAGGCTTCTGGCCTTCCGAGAGAAACTCGCTGAGCCTTCTCTTCGAAGCGGCAAGGGGTTGCTCGGAGAATCGGAGGGCGTCCGAGCAGCCCCGCCGCCTCCTGAGAAGGCCTGCCCCCTCTCACGAGGAGCAGGAGAACAGGAGCAGGAGAACAGGAGGAGGAGGAGGAGGAGAAGAAAGGTGAGAGGAAGAGGAGGGGGCGAGAGGACGAGAGGAAGTGGAGGACACACTAGCATGGGGAGACAGGCCGCCCTGGCGGCGGCTCCAAACAGGGCCAGCAGGCCCTCCGGAACAGTCCTGCACACCTGTGTCCCCCTTTGCGTTTCCGATGGGACGGCCCCTCTCAGAAAGGCCGACCCCCCGACGCCTGGACCACTTGCTCGCGACTGTCTCCCTTCCGCCCTGAGCCTCGCTTAACCTAATTATCCTTATCCCCACTGGCATGGCCCTGGTCCCTCTGGGCGACGTGCCCCTCAGATGGGGATGCATGCTGCTATCTTCGGGCGTCGCAGGGCCTGTCCCTACCTGTGGGGGTGGGCAGGCGCAACTGAGATACCAAGGCCCAATGGGGATGGGGATCGGTTACACGCTGCTGACGCCCTCCTTTAGCAGGGCCCGACCGTCCCGGCATTCCTCGTCGTGGTGCACAAGAACGCTCCAATCACGAAAGCCATGCTCTTGGAACATGCAACCAGTGGATCAAACCAAGACGGTCTCAGCCAGCCTTGTAAAGAAAATTTCGTACAAACCACACAACAGGTTGTTAGAACATCCTGTGGTGGGCATATGCGCAGGTCGGGACACTTCGCCACTGCTTGACCTCCCCCCCAAGGATACCCCAGCCAGCGCCGCCGCCACAGCCGGGGTGGCCACCAGCCCGACCAGCGCGGGCACGCTGGCCGGCAGCAACCTCGGGCTGGCCCTCCTCTCCCAGCAGGTCTGGATGGCTGGCCATCGCACGGGGAGCCCGTGGTGAAGGCGTGGCGCCCAAGTGGAAGTGAGGGGGGGGGGCAGGCCTTCTCAGAAGGCTGCGGGGCTTCTCAGAAGCTCCCGCGCCTTCTGGGAAGCCGTCTGCGACTTCGACGAAGGCTTGGGCGGCGAGTGCTTCTGAGAAGCCCCGTCGCCTTCTGCGAAGGCCTGCCCCCCCCCTTTGCTCCCACCCTTGGCGCGCCGCCGAGTGGTGAAGTCATGGCAAGGCTCTTGGGCGAGCACACTCGAGACACAAGACTGACAACACCTGGGGGTGCACTACCATTCCGAGTGCAATATGGTGCAAAGACGCCGCGGCGCACACGAGTACCCCGCCGAGGAAAGCAGAAGGGGATGACAGGACATGAGGGTACCGTTGATTGTGCAACCAGCGCTGGCTCTGTCAATTTTGCGAGTCCCGCCCCCATATGGTGAAAGGTAGGCTGTCGATCTCCTCCTCCTCCTCCTCCTCCTTCTCCTCCTCCTCCTCTTCCTCCATTCGGCTCCTCTTCCACACTCCCTCTCGGAGCCATCATCTTCTATTATCCCCTTCCTCGTCGTCCTTTTCCCTCCTCCTCCTCCTTCTCCTCCTGCGCCTCCTCCTCCTCCTCCTCCTCCCTCCCTCCTCCTCCTCCCTCCCTCCTCCTTCATCCACCTCGTCGACCGAGACACAATCCCAACGAAGCCAAGCTTGCTGGACGATGGGCTCGCTGGACCGTGTCAGGACCTCTGAAACCATTGGGATGACTCCGGGCCCCAGGAGCTAGCGCCACCAGACCAGAGCAGGATGGGACGAATCAGCACAAGCGAGCGAGCGAGCGGAAGCCGAGAGGCAGCAGGATCCAGAGAGGAAGGGGCGAGCAAGCACCTCACCCCCCACCTCACCCCCCCCCAGCACCTACACGGTGGATCCCGAAGGCCAGGACCACCTTGCAACGAATCAGCACAAGCAGGAGGCGGCCATGCAGGAGGAGAAGTGTCCGACGGAAACGGCGGCAGCGAGCGGACTCCGTCGAGGGCCGCGGAAACAGTGGAGCAATAGACCTCGGGCGGTTGACCATGGGGGGACGACAAGGTACCGTTACCGCGACTCTCCCGGGGTGTGCCCTGACCAGACTCCCGAAAAGGATCCAGCCGTGGCGACAAGGGCTTTCAAGGACGAGCGGTGGCATCGGTACACGCAGTCGACGCGCATAGTAAGGATGTGCGATAAGGCCAGGTCGACACATTTCGAGCGGGGCGCGGCCAGCTACAGTGAACAAGAATGGGCCGAAAGGGAAGGATGCAAGGGAACCCTTGGAGAGCCACTCATCCTTACTGTGCGTGTTGGCTGCTTCTCTCTTTCCTCCCCTGAGGGTCGTGTCCCCGCAGTGGGCGACCCTGCCTGCAAGCCTGCTTCTTGAGGGCCGGCTACACGGACGAGGGACCCTGGGCAGGAGTGACTTTTAGCGCGCGGACTGAGGGGGCGCAGAGTGGCCAAATCCAAGCGCGCAAGCAGCCGCTGTCGCATCGCGCTCAGCGGTCGGAGGGACCCCGCTGAGCCCGCACCATTGGTCACTCCGCCGAAGGGTCACTCTTACGCGTAGTCGAGCAGTGCGGCCCTCTCCTCGGGGCCGAGGGCGCGCACGGTGCGGGCGTGCCCGAGGCGTGCCGCGCCAGAGGGCAAGCTGGGTGCGCCTTCGCCACATCTGACAGCCTATCCCTCCCTGCCATCCCTTCCCATTCTCCGACCCCCCTCGGGCCATGACACAAATCGCAGCGGGAGGTTGTTCCATTTTTTCGGCCTCGGCCCTCACCTTTGCCTCGGGACCGTCAACAAAACGACGGAGAATGAAAAGCCGGTCCTGGAGAATGGGTCGAGACCTCTGGGGGTCGCCGTTATGAAACAAAAACACATTACGTCGGGGATCTGGGTTGCGATCTACCCCTTTTCTCCATGCGCAGGCGCGTGTCGTGGCCGAGGCTGGAAGTCTACAAGAGACCCCCATCGTGTCCTGCGTGGTCGGAGGCGGGACACGTGTGGGACCTGGGCGACCTGGGAGACCTCCGTGGCCTGTGGTGTGGGGCCTGTGAGACCTGCGGCACCTGTGGGGCCCGTGGGGTAGGGTGGGTGGGTGGGTGGGGGGCGAAAAGACGCAGTTGGGGGGGGGGGGGGGGGGGGGGCAGACCTCCCAGTCGAGAGGCCCCCGAGCCTCCCGACCGTCGAGAGGGCACACGGGCGGCAGCTTCCCTTCCCGCCCCCCCGTCTCCCCCTTCCCCGCCTTAAAGCTACACAGTTGAACGGATGGAAGGCGGCCCCTTTCAAAGTAGGGTTTCTATATGATACGTCCTGAGCGGCGATTGCGATTATGTCACCGTGGCACGGATGGTGCTTGGTTTCTTTTCAAAATGGGGCTCTCGCTGCAAACTTCCAAAGGTTTAATGACCTGCGATCTAGCACCAGGCAACAGCTACACGGGTGGAGGGCGATTGTTTCCAAAACGGGGGTGTCGCCCAGCTTGTCGCATTCCTTCACGTTCGATGGCAAGAAAGCAATCAATTCAAAATGGAGAGGTCCCGCCTGAATTGCGGGTCCATGGAGTGTTGCTTTTTTCGAGGGGGCGCTTCACGCAAGGAAAGAGAGTGATTGTAGGGACGAATTGGGAGGGGACTTTGGACGGAAGGGCGTACTGCAGCATTGCTGATACTCCTTGGGATTACTCTGGTCCTCCTCCCCATCTTCCGATCCCTCTCCCTCCTCCTCCTCCTCCTCCTCCTCCTTCTCCTTCTCCTTCTCCTACTCTTCCTCCTTCTCCTCCGTCTTCGGTCCTCGGTCCTCTGCCCTCCTCCTCCTTCTCCTCCTCCTCCTCCTCCTCCATCTTCTCCTCCTCCTCCCCCATCCCCCTCTATCCCTCCTCCCTATCTCCCTCTCTCCCTCCCTGCTCCTCCTCCTCATCCTCCTCCCTCCGTCCCTCCCTCCCACCCTGCTCCAGGGGCCCACGTCCCAGGCACAGGCGCACGCGGAGGCGAATGGGCGAATCGGGCCGGCACCGGCGTTTCGGGCGCTGGGCCACCACTCCACGAAGTCGCCGCGCGCCGTCTCCGCGCCCAGGTCCCTGGCGACGCCCAGCGCCATGAAGTTCAGGCACGCCCCCGTGATCCTGGTCTCGGCCGACGGCACTCCATAGGCTTCCTGCGGTCGGGGACTTTTGCAGAGCGTCTCGCGGCGGCGGCCCCGGCCACACGCTACGCCCTGCGAGCGGACGGCGTGTCGCTCCGCTCCGCGGAGCGGGATGCTCGGGAAAGCTCCCGACATTCACGCCTCGGGACCGTGAAGTGGGTAGCGTGTCGCGCCGAGGCGCGGTGGGCCAGAACCAGCGGAGCGACACGCTATCCAAAAACTCCCGACCGTAGGCTTCCTTAATGGGGTCCGAGGAGCTGAGGTGGAAGGATCGCGCCGCATCCCCGATGCACTGGCGATGCATCGGCGACGTCGGCGATGAATCGGCGACGCCGTGGTGGATAACATCGGGCTCCACGTCGCGACGCATCTGCGATGCGGCGCGATCCTCCGACCCAATTGCTCGGACCCCGCCTGGGAGGCCTGGACACTCCGGGCCCCGTGGAACGGAGGCACAGCTGTGCAGCAGGATGTTGGCACGCCCAAGAAAGCTGCAGCCGTCGTTCCCTCCAGCTGAAGTCCTCAAGGTCCTGGTCTGCCATGTCCTGGTTCCTGGCGCCCCACAGGGCTCACACGGTGAAGCTGGCCAGGATGTGCGCCCGGCTCCCCGCTCCCTCGTGCGCCCCGCTTGCTCGATCTTTGCTGTTTTGCCCTGCTCGCTCGATTGGCACGCGTCCGCGAGCAGAACTCCTCCTCCTCCTCCTCCTCCTCCTGGGTGAAGCGACGCGGCAGGACGGGCGCCACGAGGCGAGCCGCTTGAAGGGAGGCGCGAGGCCGCCACGGCAGAGGACGCCCCGACCAAGACTCAGGGAGGGAACGGGGGCCAAGAGCGGGCAAGGAGGAAGGGCCACTGCACCGACCTTGCAGACGTGCTGCAGCGGATTTCTGCGTGGATTCTTGCTCATGCAAAACCCCGAAGCTGCAAGCGAACAACGAAGTGGAATCCAATTGGATCTGTTGTAGTCTTCATTCCTGGCCAACAAAAAAAAACTGCACGAAATTCGCTTCGAAATCTGGAACGCAACTTTCCAGGACAATTCGGGCCCATCCTATTGTTTTCCCAACGAAGTCCGCTCCGCGATGTTGTCGCCATGAGAAGGGGCGGGAGGGGAACGACAAGCAGGACGAGAGCTCGCGAGTGCGGAGGCGAACAAACCGCCGCGCGCACAGTAGGGACCCACGCGAGCAGAGCAAAAAGACAAGGGGGCGCGGCGGAAGAGGAAAGGAGGCGACATGAAGACGATCACGGCTAGGGCTGGGTCCAAGGCAAGCTAAACAGGCAGATACGTGTATGATTGCACTGCGTGGACGCAACG
Organism: Prorocentrum cordatum; assembly: GCA_963575745.1. NCBI lineage: Eukaryota > Dinophyceae > Prorocentrales > Prorocentraceae > Prorocentrum > Prorocentrum cordatum. The sequence goes on from CAUYUJ010019059.1 coordinate 31,600, forward strand.
TACGCACGGACCTACCCATGTTGGCGGGAGGGCGCACCCCAACGCAACGGCTGGGGTTGGACGTCGACGGCCGTTCGGGGTCCAGATGGGCTCCAAGCCACCAATCCAAACCACAAAAACAACACCACCACCAACAACAACACCAACACCACCACCAACAACAACAACGACCACGCCAACAACGGCAACACCAACAGCAACAACAACACCGACATTCAGTTTGAGACTGTTCGCTCTTATCTGCTCGCGTGCCAGTCGACACGTATATCCCAAACCCTCGATACCCGCCCTCTGCGTCGTCGATCGCATCCCCTGAAGGGTATATCTTTCTTACCTGCAACGTGTATTCCGTGTAGCCCCCCAAGCTAGGGGAAGAGAGGACAGATGAAGGAAGGTACAGGGAGGAGGGGGGAGGATGGAGCACGAGAAATAGTACCAGGAGGGAGGCTAGGAGCAGAACAACACGTGTCAGAACCAGACGGGCAGATCGGGCGGGTAGACCAGTCGGGAAGGCAGGCCCAAGCGGCCAGGTTGAGCGATAGCGCGATTCCCACATGAATCGTGAGGAAATTGTCGAGGGCGGCGTCAGAATAAGTTGCGAGGAAATCACGCGCGAGAGCTCGATTTCTGCATACATTGTGAAGAAGTCCCGCGCGAGAGCGCTATTTGATAATACATTGTGAGGAAGTATCAAGCGGGAGCCGTTGCTGTTGTAAACCGGGGGCCAATGGCCCAGTTTGGTGACCCCTCGCTTTCCCTTGACAAAAACTGTGTGCGAGCCCCCGAAGGAGCATTTGAATTGAAGAATGCAATGGTTACCAGAGGGGGGGGTACAACAATTATTCTTTAGAACTGATATTTCAATAACAACAACAACCACAACAACGGCAACAACAATAACAACAGGAGCAGCAACAACCACAACAACAGCCTTAGCAGCAATAACAACAGCAACAGCTATAGCAACAGCAACAACAACATCAACAACAACATCAGCATCAACACCAACACCAACACCAACACCAAAACCAACAGCAACAACAACAACAACAATCATTTTAAGACTACGGGGCCACGAAGGGCAGCGAGGGGGCCACGAAGGGCTGCAACGGGGCCACGAAGGGCAGCGAGGGGGCCACGAAGGGCTGCAACGGGGCCACGAATGGCAGCGAGATCCTGGTCCCTCAGTACGCTGTGAGGGAGTCCTAAGCGTGAGCGCGACTCCTGGGTGCCTGAGTGTCGGGAGCGCGGCGCTTGAGCAAATATCGGGGATTCCAACGCAAGAGCGCGATTCTTGAGTAAATTGCAAGCAAGTCTCCAGCGAGAGTGCGACTCCAGAGCGCTGAGAGAGCGATTCCTGAATAAATGTTGAGAAAGTGCCAAGCGAGAGCGCGATTCCTAAGTAAACTGCGAGGACGCCTCAGGCAGGAGCGGGGGTCCTGGCTAAACTGTGAGAAAGTCTCCGGCGGGAGCCGTTGTTGTTGTTGTAACCCGGGGGTCAGGGGCGCAATTTGACCCTTGTGACTTTCCCTTGTAAGAAAAACAAGGTGCGAGCCCCGGGTGAAGCACTTCATTTGAAAAAGCAAAATGGTCACCGAAGGGGGGGTCATCAATCATTATTCTTCAGGAGTGAGAATTCCAAAACAGCATCAACTACAACACCAACAACAACGCCAGCAACACAAACAACATTCATTATCAGACTGGTCGCTCTGACCTGCTCGCATGCCATTCAACACGTAAATCCCAAACCCTCGGTACCCGCCCTATGCGTCTTCGATTGTACCCTCCTTAGGGGTATATCTTCCCTACCTGCCACGTGGAGTCGGCGCAGCCCCTAAAAAAAGGGAAGAGGAGGACGGATGGAAGGGGGAGGGAGAAGGATGGAGCACGAGAGAGACTAGGAGGGGGGCTAGGAGCAGAAAACACGTGGCAGATCCAGACGGGCCCATCGGGCGGTCAGACCCTGATGGGCAGGTCGAGAAGGCGGGCCCAGGCGTCCAGGTTGAGCAGGCGGGTTGCCGAAGCGTGAGCATGAATCGCGAGGAAGTCTCAAGCGATAGCGCGATTTCCAAGTAAATCGTGCGACAGGCCAGAGCGACAACGTGATTCCTACGGCCGGAGGAGCGACGCCTGAATAAGTTGCGAGGACGTCCCACGCGAGAGCTTGATGTCTGCATACAGTGTGACGAAGTCCCGCGCGAGAGCGCGTAATTGAAAGGAAGTGTGAGGAAGTATCAGGCGGGAACCGTTGTTGTTGTAACTCTGGGGCCAGGGGCCCAATTTGGAGACACTTCGTTTTCCCTTGTGAAAAAAAACGGGTGCGAGCACCGAGAGGAACACTTCAATTGAAGAATGCAATGGCCACCAGAGTGGAGGGATCAACAATCACTATGCTTTCGAGTTTAGAACGTATCAAAAACAACATCAACAATCATTTTAAGACTGTTCGCTGTTATCTGCTCACGGCAGTCGATACGTATATCCTTCACTATCGATACCCACCCTCTTCATCTTCGATCGTACCCCCTTAGGTGTATATCTGTCTTACCTGCAGCGTGTATTTCGTGCAGCCACTAAGGCAGGGGAAGATGGGACGGATGACGGAAGGGACTAGGGGCGGGCGGATTGCTGAAGCGTGCGCCCTGCATGAATCGCGAGGAAGTCTCGAGCGATAGCGTGATTACCAATTAAAGCCGTAGGAAATACACAGGGAGAGCGTGATTCCTGAGTGTCGAAGGTGCTGCGTCTGAATAAATTGCGAGGACCCACGCGAATAGATTGTGAGGAAGTCCCGCGCGAGAGCGCGATTTGAAAATCAATGTCGAAAACATGTCAGGCGGGAGCCGTTGTTGTCAACCGGGGGCCAGGGGCGCAATCTGATAACCCCCAACTTTCCCTCGTGAAAACCAAGGTGCGAGCAAAGGGAAGAGCATGTCAATCTAACAAATGCAATGGTTACCGGGCGGGGGGTTCAACAACCATTATTCTTTAGAGCTGAGAACTCAACAACAACAACGACGACGACAACAACAACAACACCACCAACACCAACACCACCAACAACAACAACATCAACAACGGCAGCAGCAGCAACAACAACAACATCAGCAACAACACCAATTATTTTAAGACTGTTCGCTCATATCTGCTCGCGTGACGTTCAATATGCATATCCCAGACCCTGGATACCCGCCCTCTTCGTCTTCGATCGTACCCCCTTTTGGGAGGTAGATTCATTCCCTGCCACGTGTGGTTGGTGAAGCCCTTGAAAACGAAGGGTAACAGATAACGGGGGAGAATGAGGACGAAGGGATCGGAGGAAGGGAGGGGAGGGGCAAGCGAAGGGGCCACGAAGGGCAGCGAGAAGGCCACGAAGGGCGACAGCGAGGCTACGAAGGGCATGCGTATGGGGCCACGACGGGCGACTGCGAGCGGGGGCCACGAAGGGCATATAATGCGGGGCCACAATGGGCAGCGACGGGGCTACTGAGGGCAGCAACGGGGCCACGAAGGGCAGCGAGCGAAGGCGACCGCGGAACCAGCACGGGCAGCGAGGGGCATCGAAGGCGGGCGAAGGGCAGCGAGCGGCGACTGCAGTCCCTAACGGGCTGGTCGGGCGGGCAGGCCCAGACGGGCGGGTCGAACGGGCGGGTCGTTGAAGTGTAAATTCTGCTTGAACCGTCAGGCAATATGTAGCGGGAGCGCGATTCCTGAGTGTCGAGAAGCGGCATCTGAATTAATGTTAGGAAGTATCATGCGGGAGCCGCGATTCGGTGGTATGTTGCGAGGAAGTCCCAAGCGAGAACGCGATTCTTCAATACATTGTGAGGAAGTGTCAAACGGGAACCGCGATCCGGTGGTAAATTGTAAGGACGTCCCAAGCGAGAGCGCGATTCTGTAATAAATTGTGGGGATGTGTCAAGCGAGAGCCGTTGTTGTTGTAAACTTGGGGCCAACTACACAATTTTACCCTCAACACTTTCCCTGATAAAAAAGTGCGAGCCACGGGAAAAGCACTTCAATAGAAAAAAACATGTACTCCGGACGGGGGGGATCAACAATACTATTCTTCAGAAATGAGAATTCAGCAACAGCAGCAACCACAACACCAACGACGACAACAACAGCAACAACCACAACAACAGCAATCAGTCTAAGACTGTTCGCTCTTGCACGCGTGCGTGTCTCAACATGCATATCCCAAACCCTCGCTACCCGCCCTCTTCATCTCTGACTATGCCCTTTTAGGGGTACATCTTCTTTGCCTGACATGTGCCATTGGCGCAGCCCCTTAAACAGGACGACGAGGGAGAAAGGAGAAAGAGAAATAACGATGACGAAGGGAGCAAGAAAAAAGGAGATAGGAAGATACGAGCAGGAGGGGGGATGAGGATGACAAGTTGCGCCGTAGCATTCGGTTCAGCTTGCGACACGTATGGCTACGAAGGGCTGCAACGGGGCCACGAAGGGCAACGAGGCGGTCACAAAGCAATGGGGCTTCGAAGGGCTGCGAGGGGGCCACGAAGGGCTGCAACGGGGCCACGAAGGGCAGCGAGGGGGCCACGGAGGGCTGCAACGGGGCCACGAATGGCAGCGAGGGGGCCACGAAGGGCTGCAACGGGGCCACGAAGGGCAACGAGGCGGCCACGAAGGGCTGCATCGGGACCACGAAGGGCAGCGAGGGGGCGACGAGGGGCTGCAACGGGGCCACGAAGGGCAGCGAGGGGGCCACGAAGGGCTGCAACGGGGCCACGAAGGGCAGAAATGGGGCCACGAAGGGCTGCACTGGGGCCACGAAGTGCAGCGAGGGAGCCACGATGGGCTGCAACGCAGCCACGGAGGGCAACGAGGCGGCCACGAAGGGCTGCAACGGGGCCACGAATGGCAGCAAGGGGGCGACGAGGGGCTGCAACGGGGCTACAAAGGGCAGCGAGGGGGCCACGAAGGGATGCATCGGGACCACGAAGGGCAGCGAAGGGGCCACGAAGGGCAGCGAAGGGGCCACGAAGGGCTGCAACGGAGCCACGAAGGGCTGCGACGGGGCCACGAAGTGCAGCGAGGGGGCCACGAAGGGCTGTAACGGAGCCGCGGAGGGCAACGAGGCGGCCACGAAGGGCAGCGAGGGGGCCACGAAAGGCTGCAACGGGGCCACGAAGGGCAGCGAAGGGGCCACGAAGGGCTGCAACGGAGCCACGAAGGGCAGCGAGATCTCGATCCCTAAGCAAGCTGCGAGGGAACCCTGGGCGTGAGCGCAACTCCTGGGTGCCTGAGTGTCGGGAGTGCGGCGCTTGAGTCAATTGCAGGGAATTCCAACGCAAGAGCGCGATTCTCGAGTAAATTGCAACCAAGTCTCCAGCCAGAGCGCGACTCCAGAGCGCCATGAAACGATTACTTAATACAGCGAAAGGAAGTCCCAAGCGAGAGCGGGATTCCTAAATAAACTGCGAGGACGCCTCAGGCGGGAGCGGGGGTCCTGGCTAAACTGTGGGGAAGTCTCAGACGGGAGCCGTTGTTGTTGTAACCCGGGGGCCAGGGGCGCAGTTAGACCTTTGTGACTTCCCTGATACAGCAAAACAGGGTGCGAGCCCCGGGGGAAGCACTTCTGTTGGACACATACAATGGTTACCAGAGGGGTGGGATCAGCACTATTTATTTCTCAAGAATGAGAACTCAACAACAACACAGTGAACAAGTGGAGAAGGGATGCGACCCAAAAACAGACCGAAGGTAGGAAGGGACACACGCTCGCGCTGAAGCACTCGTAACATGCCGTGGTCCAGTGCGGAGCCGCTTTCGGATACGATCTGCCAGTCGGACCTGGCCTGTGAGACCGAGCGGGCCCTGGGACAGCGGAGCGGGGGGCTGATTTGGATTCGTAGCTGGCGTAGGGGCCGCAACCGCGAAGAGAGCCAGAACTGCAGTCGGAGCCTCCGTCGAAGCCTAAACCTCTGTTGGAACTGGTTTAACACGAAAGCCGGCGTCGGAAGGGGAGTCGGGGAGGGAATCGGAGCTGGCGTCCGACCCGACCTGTAGGACGGAAAAGGATGAGGAGGCGGGGGAGGAGATGGAGCAGGAGGGAGGATGCAGGATGCTGGGTGGCGAAGGAACCTCTATATGTAGCCCCTTTGTTTCTCTCTCTCTCTCTCTCTTTCTCTCTCCGTCCGTGCTCTCTTTTCTGTCGCTTCTCTCTCCCTCTCCCTCCTTTCCTTCTCGCTCGCCTCCTCCCTCCTGACCCGCCACTCTCCCTTCGTCCCAGGGCCTCCTCCTCCTTCTCCTCCTCCTCTTCCTCCTCCTCCTCCTACTTTTCCTCCTCTTCCTTCTCCTCCTCCTCCTCCTCCTCCTGCGTCCTCCTCCTCCTCCTCCTGCGTCCTCCTCCTCCTCCTCCGCCTCATCCTCCTCCTCCTCCTCCTCCTCCTCCTCCTCCTCCTCCTCCTCCTCCTGGCTCCCGACGAGGGGCGGGGCGCCCACCCCCCTCGCCGGCGGGTCCACAGGGACGCCCCGTGCGCCGTGGCATGGAAGGCCGCGAGGGCGAGGAACGCCCGGAGCTCGCCCCCCTCGCCGCCGGCGCCGGCGGCGCTCGCCTGGCCAGTGGCGGCGGGGCGCTATTGGAGGAGGAGGAGGAGGAGGAGGAGGAGGGAGGAGGAGGAGGAGGAGGTGGAGGAGGAGGAGGAGGGGAGGACGAGGAGGAGGAGAGGGAGGAGGAGGAGAGGAGAGGAGGGAGGAGGAGGAAGAGGAGGAGGAGGGAGGAGGGGGAGGAGGGAGGAGGAGGAGGAGGAGGAGGAGGAGGAGGAGGAGGAGGAGGAGGAGGAGGAGGAGGAGGAAGACGAGGAGGAGGAGGAGGAGGAGGAGGAGAGGAGGAGGAGGAGGAGGAGGAGAAGAAGGAGTATGAGTATGAGTATGAACCATCTGCGACAGCAGGTTATGAATAACGACCACAGGGAGAATATGAGGGCCTTGGCTGTCGACGTTGCTGTTCGGCCTTGCTGAGCACCTTTGGGACAAGCCCATTCTGGATGCGGTCGAGATACTCACGCCCCGTACGGGTGGGGCGCGCACAGGGTTTGCCGAGGGACCCAAGCTGCTTATCAGCGATACCCCCGCAACACCCACAACACCAGGTGCTAAGCACGGTATGATAGTTGAGGAAGTGGGATGGGTGCAGCCAGCCCCCCGCTACATGGATCCGCGCCCCCTTGGGGGGGAAAAGGATAGTCCCGTCAACGTTGACAAGCACAGGACACGGGGTCTTCCACCACTCGGCCATTGTAGCCCGAGAGGCCGACCCGAAACACTTCAAACACTTACGTTTACACTCCGAGAGCCTGTGAGCCGATAGGAGAGGGGCGAGAGCAGCAGCAGCGGGGCGGGGAGGGGGGAGAGGGGGGGGGGACCCCCTCGTTTTTCCTCACATCCTGAGTGGGGTTCTTGTTTTCCCAGGACACCCTCTCCTTCCCACCTTCCCACCTTCCCACCTTCCCACCTCCCGCTCCCTCTTCCTACTCCTACCATACCATACTATACCATACCATACAATACCGCTCCCTCTTCCTACTCCTACCATACCATACTATACATACCATACAATACCATACCATACTATAGCAGACCACCGTTCCTACCATACCACACTTAGGAAACCATACATACACCATCACCGCATACCTACCACACCATACAATACCATACAATACCATACAATACCTACCTACCACGCTCGCTCCCTCTTCCTATTCCTAACATGCCATACTATACCATACCATACAATACCATACCATACTATAGCAGACCACCGGAGTCAGGCAAGCACGTAGGAAACCATACATACACCATCACCGCATACCTACCACACCATACAATACCATACAATACCTACCTACCGCTCCAGGGAGGCCCCGCCAGAGCGAGGACAGCATTCGCAAACCATATTATTTATCAGGTTTCGTGCCCCTCCCACCGCTCCAGGGAGGCCCCGCCAGAGCGAGGACAGTATTCGCGAACCATATTTTTTTATCAGGTTTCGTGCCCCTCCCACCCCTCCAGGGAGGCCCCGCCAGAGCGAGGACAGTATTCGCAAACCATATTATTTATCAGGTTTCGTGCCCCTCCCACCCCTCCAGGGAGGCCCCGCCAGAGCGAGGACAGTATTCGCAACCATATTATTTATCAGGTTTCGTGCCCCTCCCACCGCTCCAGGGAGGCCCCGCCTGAGCGAGGACAGTATTCGCAAACCATATTATTTATCAGGTTTCGTGCCCCTCCCACCGCTCCAGGGAGGCCCCGCCAGAGCGAGGACAGTATTCGCAAACCATATTATTTATCAGGTTTCGTGCCCCTCCCACCGCTCCAGGGAGGCCCCGCCAGAGCGAGGACAGTATTCGCAAACCATATTATTTATCAGGTTTCGTGCCCCTCCCAGCGCTCCAGGGAGGCCCCGCCAGAGCGAGGACAGTATTCGCAAACCATATTATTTATCAGGTTTCGTGCCCCTCCCACCGCTCCAGGGAGGCCCCGCCAGAGCGAGGACAGTATTCGCAAACCATATTATTTATCAGGTTTCGTGCCCCTCCCACCGCTCCAGGGAGGCCCCGCCAGAGCGAGGACAGTATTCGCAAACTCCGCCAGAGCGAGGACAGTATTCGCGAACCATATTATTTATCAGGTTTCGTGCCCCTCCCACCCCTCCAGGGAGGCCCCGCCAGAGCGAGGACAGTATTCGCGAACCATATTTTTATCAGGTTTCGTGCCCCTCCCACCCCTCCAGGGAGGCCCCGCCAGAGCGAGGACAGCATTCGCAAACCATATTATTTATCAGGTTTCGTGCCCCTCCCACCCCTCCAGGGAGGCCCCGCCAGAGCGAGGACAGTATGTTCAAACCATATGGGTTTATCAAGTTTCGTGCCCCTCCCACCCTTCCAGGGAGGCCCCGCCAGAGCGAGGACAGTATTCGCAAACCATATTATGTATCAGGTTTCGTGCCCATCCCACCGCTCCAGGGAGGCCCCGCCTGAGCGAGGACAGCATTCGCAACCATATTATTTATCAGGTTTCGTGCCCCTCCCACCCCTCCAGGGAGGCCCCGCCAGAGCGAGGACAGTTTTCGCGAACCATATTATTTATCAGGTTTCGCGCCCCTCCCACCTCTCCAGGGAGGCTCCACCAGAGCGAGGAGGGTATTCGCGAACCATATTATTGATCAGGTTTCGTGCCCCTCCAACCCCTCCAGGGAGGCCCCGCCTGAGCGAGGAGGGGCCCCTGCCACCCCTCCAGGGAGGGTATACGAATACCATACTATTTATCAGGTTCCGTGCCCCTCCCAACCCTGCAGGGAGGTCCCGCCTGAGCGAGGAGGGTATACGAATACCATACTATTTATCAGGTTCCGTGCCCCTCCCACCCCTCCAGGGAGGCCCCGCCTGAGCGAGGATGGCCCGCGGCTCGCTTGCAGTCGAAGGTGCGCTATGTAAATACCTTCTGCGTGGCCCGCCCACACTGCGCGCGCGAAGGTCCCCGCTCTCGTGCTGTCGTTCCGATTTGCACTATCTTGGCCGCGTCGTGTACGCGAGGTGTTCCCCAAAACATTTGCCTGCACATCGCCATCGCCAATTGCAGTCTTCGTCGCCCCCGTCACCCGGCCATCCTCGTCGACCCCTCCCCCCGCACCTCCGCCTCTTCCTCTTCCTCCTGACTAAGCCCGCGCCCTATTAAAACGCCCATGTGGGGAACTCCGTTAGCATAATTCCTATCCCGCTCCTCCACAGCTAAAGCCTTCGCAGCAGCAAAACAATCGAGGGTTGCTCGAAGGAGCCGAAGTCGAATTCGAAAGGCATTGTATTCGATGAGGCTCACTCTAGTCCGAATTGCCTCTGGAATCCTAGCGAGCTCGGCGGCCTTGTCAGCTAGGGTGTCGGCCACCGTATTAACTAGCACAAGACTGCGGACCGACCGTCCTGCGATTATGTCCCCCTCGTCCTGGTGACTTCGGGTGAAAAGAATGGTGATGTCACTGTATCGTCTAGCACACATGAGGTTCCCGATCTTGGCCCACAAATCCGCATCGGGTCCTCTAGGCGTGAGAAAACTTTGGAATACCAGCTCTCGGCCAGCGGCTCAAAGTCAGTTATATACAAGACGTAACCACGCGTGGTATACAAAGTTAAATAGAACGCCATCATTTCACCCCGAGCAACAACCTGTCTGTGGCCACTCAGGGGGCCCAGTATGGAGGCTTCGAGGCACAGCGGGGTCAGGGAGGAAAACCTGGCTATGGCCACTCCTACACGGCGGAGCTGAGGCGACCTGGAGTCAGGTCCCCCCGAGGCGTCCCCCGAAAACAGTAGCGGACACTCGCGTGATCCCTCACCGAAAAACCCAGCTTCAACCTCATTCACGCCCGTCGCTTCCCTGGAGTCGTGCCCAACAGGTTCAGGGACGCGGGTCCACGGTTCGGGAATGAGGCCTCTCAGCCAGAAAGCCTCAGCTGTGTTGAGCTGGGTGGTGGCCTGGATCACGAGGTCCTCACTCATGTCGAAAACCTTGGACCCCTTGTTGTGACTGCATTCCCAATATCGATGTAGGGCAGTATCTGGCTTCTCTTTGCACCTATCACAAAGGTCTGATCCCTGAAAGTGTTTAATCATCTCAACCTTTCTCACCTTGGGCCAGCAACCAGCAGCCGCAATCATTGTCATGGTCTCCGCCAGCCTGCTTCCGTCGGGGCCAGCGGAGAGGTGGCGGAGCAGGGTGCGGTAGGATTCATTGTCCACTCCTCGTTCCAATCCTCCTCCAAGGTACTGCTTGCTTGCCTGTGTCCAGGTAGTGCGGCTGGCTGCCTCCTCTAAGTCACGTAACAGGTGCTAGTGATGGTCCAAGTGCGGGTTGCCAGTATATAAATCACCTGGAAAAGTCCAAACCTCGTACGTGCTGTCACTGGTAGGGTAACTCCATTCACTAGGCGAGGTGGGCTGCCAACCCACGCGCAACAGGTTCAGGACGACCGCTGACACGGGCCCTCGTACAAGTCGGACTTGGTTGAAGGTCTCGGTGCCCTGTAATCGAGCGACCACTTTAGGCTAGATGCGACGGACTCCATCACGTATATGAGGATGGTCCCGTCACGTCTTGAGCCAGAGGTCAGCTCCCTGGATCACCATCCTGATGGCTGGGTCAGCCTTGGGTGCCTTGAGGTCGAGGACCGTGGTGAGGCACCTGCCCCTGTTGAGGAGAAGAAGGAGGAGGAGGAGGGGGAGGAGGAGGAGGAGGAGGAGGAGAAGGAGGAGGAGGAGGAGGAGGAGGAAGAGGAACACCCCTGCTTCTTAGAAGGCGCCGGCACCATCACATGCTCTTCGAAATTGGGAATACAACAACATCAACAACAATAGCAACAACAACACCAACAACAACAACACAAACAACCCAACCAACAGCAGAAACAGCAACAGCAACACTAACAACAGCAGCAGCAGCAGCAGCAACAACAACAGCAACAACATCAACAAAGTACACCCCGGGACTGCGACCCCGTCAACCCTGGTTCCTCTCCCAGGCTCCCCCCTTTCGCGCAACCCGGACCTGCCGCCCCGTGCGGACCTCCCCCCCCCACCAACCAACCAACCAACCAGCTCTCGCTGTAACACAAAAAAACTGTATATCACGTATGGGGAGGAGGAGGAGGAGGAGGAGGAGGAGGAGGAGGAAGGACGACGACGAGGACGGAGGGAGGAGACGGAGGAAGGAGGAGGAGGAAGGAGGAAGGAGGAGGAGGAAGGAGGAAGGAGGAGGAAGGAGGAAGGAGGAAGGAAGGAGGAAGGAGGAAGGAGGAGGGAAGGAAGGAGGAAAGGAGGAAGGAGGAAGGGAAGAGGAAGGAGGAAGGAGGAAGGGAGGAGGGGAGGAAGGAGGAGGAAGGAGGAAGGAGGAAGGAGGAAGGAGGAAGGAGGAAGAATGGCTACAGATAGCTCAGCAGGGCAGGGAGGAGCAGCCAGAGGAAAGAGTGAAACGAGGGGGAGCTAATGAGGGACGAGAGGGGAGAGTGGGGTGGGGCGGCTGGGAGGGAGGAGGCAAGTATGGGAGCTACTCCACCCTCCTCCTCCTCCTCCCCCTCCCTCCTCCTCATCCTCCTCATCATCATCATCAGCATCACCACCACCATCATCATCATCATCATCATCATCATCATCATCATCATCATCATCATCACCAACACCATCATCACCAGAACCATCACCATCACCATCACCATCACCACCACCACCATCATCATCATCATCATCGTCATCATCGTCATCATCGTCATCATCATCATCACCATCATCATCATCACCACAACCACCACCATCATCATCATCATCATAACCATCATCATCAGCATCAGTATCAGCAGCATCATCATCAACATCATCATCATCATCTGCATCATCATCATAACCACCACCATCACCATCACCATCACCACCACCACCATCATCATCATCATCATCGTCATCATCATCATCAGCATCATCATCATCATCATCACAACACCACCATCATCATCATCATAACATCATTATCAGCATCCTCATCAGCAGCATCATCATCAACATCATCATAATAATCATCATCATCTGCATCATCATAATCGTCATCATCGTCATCGTCATCATCATCATCATCATCATCATCACCATCACCATCATCATCATCATCATCATCATCATCATCATCATCATCATCATCATCTGTATCATCATAATCGTCATCAATATCCTCAGTATCACCATCATCATCAACATCATCATCATCATCATCATCAGCATCATCCTCATCGCCGTCATTATCATCATAATCGTCCCCCTCCCCTCATCATCGTCCCTCCTTCCACTCATTATCATCGTCATCATCCCTCCCCTCCCGTCCCTTCTCCCTCCCCTCCAGCCCCTCCTGCTGCCGCTGCTTCCCTTTCCGCTCCCCAGAAAACATAAAGAGAGCGAGGAAGATAGAGCGACAGAGACAGAGACAGAGACAGAGACAGAGAGAGAGAGAGAGAGAGACGCACGCACGCACGCACGCACAAACGCACACACGCGCTCTGGCGGCCGCATGAAACGTAGACTGAAAGAGAAAACGCGCCGCATTGAATAGCAATATCCCTAATGAAACTTGGTGAACCTTGAGGAAGACGCCCAAGACGGCCCCCCAGGCCCCCCAGACGGCCCCAGACGGCTCCAAAGGACCCCCCAGAAGGCGAGTGGGACCCCAGGATGGCCCAAGAGGGCCCCCAGACGGGGGGGGAATCGGGGGGAGGGGTTGATTGTTTGGTGTGGGGGGGGCGGGCTGGGGGGCCAGACCCGGTGTCTTTCAACAGCAACAACAACAACAACTAAACCAACAATCAATTTAAGACTGGTCGCTCATATCTGCTCGCGGGCCATTCAACCCGTATCCCAAGCCCTCGGTACACGCCCTTTTGGTTTTCGATCGTACCCCCTTAGGGAGATATATCTTTCTTACCTGCAGCGTGTAATTCGGGCAGCCCCTAAGGCAGGGGAAGAGACGACGGATGGAAGGGACAAGGGGGGCGGAGGAGGATGGAGCACGAGAGAGAGAAGCAGGAAGGGGGCTAGGAGCAGAAAGCACGTGGCAGAACCAGACGGGCAGATCTAGCGAGTAGACCCTAGCGGGCGGGTCGGGAAGGCGGGCGCAGGCGGCCAAGTTGAGCACGCGGGTTGCTGAAGCGTGCGTCCTGCATGAATCGCGAGGAAACCTCGAGCGACAGGGCGATTCCAGTTTAAACCGTCAGGAGATCCACAGCGAGAGCGTGATTCCTGAGTGTCGAGGGCGCGGCATCTGAATCAATGACATGGAAATCCTACACGAGAGCGCGAGTCCAGTATAGTGTGTGAGGACGTCCCGCGTGAGAGCGCCATGTGGGAATGAAGTGTGAGGGATTATCAGGCGGGAGCCGCTGTTGTTGCGAACCGGGGGCCCGGGGCACAGTTTGGTGACCCTCACTTTCCCTAGAAAAAGACCAGGTGCGATCCCCAGGAGAAGAACTTTCATTGAAACATACAATGGTTACGGGAGGGGGATCAACTATACTCTTTAGGACAGAGAATCCAACAACAACCGGAACCAACATCAACAACAACAGCAAAAACAACAACAACCACGACAACAATAACCACAACGACGACGACGACGACGACAACAGCACCACCACCACCACCACCACCACCACCACCACCACCACCACCACCACCACCACCACCAACAACAACAACAACAACAACAATACACACACACACACACGAACACCAACACCACCAACAGCAACAATGACAACACTACCACCACCAACCACAACACCAATCATCTTAAGACGGATCGATCATGTTAAGAGGCGCCCCAGAGGCCTCAAGAGCCAAGAGGCCCCAAGAGGCTTCCAAGAGGCCCAAACGAGGCCCCATGAGGGCCCCAAACGGGCCCCGAGAGTCGTCAAAACTGCCTCGAAGAGGACCGCGAGAGGCCTACCATGAGATCCGCACGAACATCCAACAGACTTCACACCCAAAACCCAGGCACAGTGGCGGGATAGGCGGAAGGCCAGTAGACTACAAGAAGAATCCGCGCTGCGGGTCCCCACGTCAGCCACGCACCCAAGAATATTGCAAAACCGTTCGCCCCCCCCCACTCTAACGTATCCGCTCGTTCTTCCAGGCCTCGCTGCTGTGGCCACTGCCCCGTCCAGGGAACGACGCCCTAGCCCTGGACCGCGCCAGTGCGCGGCTCGCCTCGGCGGGCGCTCTGCGCCGGGCAGGCCGCGCCCCCGAAGCCGCGCTGGCAGCCTCGCCCGCGCGCGCGGGGCCAGCGCTGGGGCCGGCAGCCTCGTCGCCGCGGCCGCTGCGTCGTCTGGGGGACGACGCCCTCCGCCTGTCCGCTGCGCCGCCCGCCTCGGCAAGAGGCCCGCGGCGAGGCCAGGCGAGGCGGCGGCGGCGGCGGCTTCGCCCACCAGCGCGGGGCCAGCGCTGCCCAGCGGCGCGGCCGCGCACACGGCTGCCCGACGGGCCGCGCGGAGGCGTCGCAGCGCGGCGTCGAGGGCCTCCTCGCCAGCCTGCAGGGCGCCGCTGGGGAGGCTCAGCTGCTCGGCGCGCCGCAGGGCCTCGGGCAGGGCTGCCGCCCTGGCCTCGTCGTCGTCGCTGGCGCCGCCGCCGTCCGCCAGCCGCGCCAACACGGCGAGGGCGTCCTCGCGTTCCAGGTTACGAGTCGCCTCCGTGAGTGCGCCCTATGGCGCGCCGACCGCGCGGCCCTCGCCCAGCGCCTCCCGCAGCTCCTCGCGCCGGCCGGCCCCGCCCAGGGCGGCCTGGGAAGCCAGCGAGAGCCTCCTGCAGCTCAGCCGCAACACGGCGCGGCGGACCGCCAGCCGCTCCGCGTCGGCCAGCTCCGCCCGAGCCGCCCAGAGCACCAGCGGCCGCGGCCTGGAACTCCTCGAGAGCCGTTTCTGCCGCGCTGTCGCCCCCGTCCACGCCCGCCGTCGCGGCGGGCTCACGCTCCGCGCGTGGGGCCGACATGCGTGCGCCCCCGCGGGCGTTCGCAGGGAGGGGGCCGGGTGCTGCCGCAACTGTCCCTGGGCCACGGGTGTCCCCTGGATCTCCCAGGAGGCCCAGATGTCCTGCAAAGCCACCCTCGTGAGGCCCGCAGGGCCCACAGGTCCCACGGGGGCCCCCCAATGGTGCGGGAAGACGGAGACCCCGTGGGCCAGGAGGACCTTCGGCAGCCCTCGAAGAGAGGAGGGAGGCGGGCGGGCCTAGTTAGAAGGGAGCAGGGCGACCTGTGCCCGAACGGCTCGAGCAGTTGATTTGCGCACCTTGTCGATGCCGCGGGGTGAAGGAGCCTACAGGTCTGCCCGCTCGTTGACGGCCGCACCCGCCCCAAGAGTGGTCATGGCAGGTCCGTCGCCGCTCTGCCGACTCGGTGCCCTGGCCCGCCGACGGCCACTCGAGGCGTGAGCGCCGCCGCTTCGAGGCCGTCGCCGAGCTCGCCGAGCCCTGGCCGCCCCTCTTGCTGGAGCAGCCCCCTGCCCTCGTGAGGCCGCCGGCGGCCCGCCGGTGCGCGTGCTGGCCGCAGCTCGGCGGCTCGAGGCGGCTCGAGGCGCGACGCTCCGCCGCGCTCGAGCCGCGCGGCGAGCTGGCGGCCGAGGGGCCGCCCCCGCCCTCGTGGGGCCTGCCAGCCCCGTCTCCCCCGGGGCGCCTCGTGCTCCACCGCCGCGGCCAGCGGCAGCAGGATGCCCACCGACCGGGCCGCCGAGGACGGCAGCAGCAGGCCCAGGCCCACCTCCGCGAGGCAGAGGCCGTACGCCAGGTCAGGGGCGCTGCCGCCGAAGGCGCGCAGGAAGTGCAGGCCCACCTTGCGAGGGGGCGCAACGAGGGGTGGGGCACCAGAGGCGGCCTTCCCAGGAGGCGCGGGGGGCTTCTCTGGCGCCGTCCTGTCTTCCGAAAAGGCCGCTTCAGGAGCCTCCCGATGTCCAAACCTGGGCATGGCCCACGACTCCTGAGAATGGCTCGGAGGTCCGGAGGTCCTGGGCATGGCCCACGGCTCCTCAGAAGGCCATACAAACCCCTCGCCCCGTGTGCGCGCCACCGACCACCGCAGAGATCCGACGTCTTGATTTTTTCTGTGCGGGGTCTCCAGAAGTCTGGATCCACGCCAGGAGACCGGCTTTTCATCCTGAATCGTTTTTTGACAGTCCCGGTGCTCGGCGAGGGCCTCCAGAGGAGGAAAATCGCGGAAAACACTTGTCTTGTTTTTCCCAACCATCCTCTGGTGTTGAGTCCTCGTTCTGAACAGACAGCGTCCCGCATCCCTCTATCCTTCCCTCCACCTCCCCTTCCTCCCTCCTCCCATCTCTGCCTCTGCCCTCCGCCTGCCTATCATTTCGGCACACACACACACACCTCACACGCTTCGTGGCCTCGTAGAGAGCTCCACGCGGTCGCATGGCACCACCGCGCCCACTTCGGCACGCCCCTCACACGCTTCGTGGCCTCGTACGGAGCTCCACAAAGGGCCCCAATGGCTGCGCTCGCTTGGCACCACCGCGCAAATGTCGGCACACCCCTCACACGTTGCCCCGTAGGGAGCTCCACCGAGGGCCCCAGTGGCAGCGCCCGCATGGCACCACCGCGCCCGTTTCGGAACACCCTTCGCACGTTTCGTGGCCCCATAAGGCGCTCGACCGAGGGCCCCAGTGGCAGCGCCCGCATGGCATCACCGCGCGCGCTTCGGAACACCCTTCGCACGTTTCGTGGCCCCAGAAGGGGCTCGACCGAATGCCCCAATGGCAGCGCCCAGATGGCACTACTGCGCCCATGTCGGCACGCCCCTCACACGTTTCGTGGCCCCGCAGGGGGCTCCACCGAAAGTGGTCGGTACCCACAACGCGGTGCTCACGATTGCGTATGGCTGGGTCTTTCGCCTGGATAACTTTCAACACGTTGGATCTTCGGGACCCTCTGCGACAGCCCGGTGCTCTCGAAGGCGCGCGCCAGGAAGAAGGACGCGAGCACGAGCCACGGCACCTCGCTGCCGAAGCCCGAGGCGGCCCTCTCGAGCGGCAGGGCGTCCGAGGCGACCGCTGCCGACAGGGCCGCCACCGCCAGCGCGCCGGGCGGCAGCGCGTCCTGGGATGCACAGAAACATACTAATACTATGTGTCCGCCTTGGAGGCGCGCGTCCGACCCGAACATATAGTATACCCATCTTGTAGTATATCGTTTCCCGAGCGGTGTGGCCAGAAAGCGCCCGCCACGACGCATATACTATAGGATTTCTCGGTGCGCGCGTCGCCCCTGGGGGGGCGACGCACATATAGTATAAGTATGTTGGGGTGTTGCCGACGTCCAGCGCCGCCGCGGCCAGCGTGGCGCCGAAGACGCCGGCGAGCCTCCGCCTCGCCTCGGCCCCGTGCGCCTCCGCGGCGCCGCCCTCCGCCGAGCCCGGCGCGGGCGGCACCCACGGCGGCAGCCGCCGCCACAGCGCCAGCCCCGCCGCCGCCGCCAGCGCCAGCCGCGCCAGCCGCCCTCTGCCGGAGCGGCGGCCCCCGTGCGCCGCCGCGCCCGCGCCTGCCCGCGGCTGCGCGGCCGCGGCGGCGTTCGCGCTGGCCGCACCTGGCGGCGGCTGCTCGTGCAGCGGGGCGCTGGGGCGCAAGAGAGGCGCCAGCGGCATCCGGCGGGCGCCCCGGGCGGCATCCGCGCGGGGGGGGTGGGGGGGGGGCAGTCCCGGCGGGTGGCGCGCGAGAGGCCTGGTCCTGCTCCTCTGCAGCCCCCTTCTGCGCCTCCTGCAGCTCCCCTGATTGCTGCCGCGGCTCCGCCTCCCCCCCTTCCCCTTCTTTTGCTGCTGTTCCTCCTGTCCCCTTCCAGCGGATCAAATCATCCCTGTCGCACCCCGAGGCCGGTCGAAAGGTCGGACCAGGCGCGTCGCCTGAGACTCCCTCACTGTTTATGACCCTGAAGCTTGGAATGTGCCATCGCTTCACGGATGGAGGGCGGGCCGTTTTCAAAATGTGGCTCTCGCCTCCGCGCCGCGCACATTAGTACTAGAAGTCTGCGACAGCTTCACGGATGTAACGCGGGTCGATTTGAAATTGTGGCTCGCGCCTCCGCTGTGCGCGCACTCGTCTTCAAAACCGCAGCAGTTTCATGAATGGAGGTCGATTCCTTTTCGAAATGTGGCTCCCGCCTGAGCGCCGCGCGCGTTTGGTTTAAGAGTTTCCACCAATGTGCGGGTTCTCATGGTCAGCCTCCCAAGAAGTGCGTTTTGGTATGATGTCGGGCTGTCAGGGCGCAACCGTTACGCTGATTCGTGGTGTTGAGGTCCCAAAACGGCGTTCTGGCGCGATTCAGGATCGTCAAGACTCAACAGAAACTGTGGTTCGCGGAGTTGAAGTCCCAGGAATGGTGTTCTGTTTCAAATGTGCAAGCGGTTTTCTTCCAACGGGGCACCTCCGTCAGTGAAAATGAATCCTTGTAGGGGCTGGTGAAGAGGGAACTTAGAGGATGTAGTACAATATCGTTGATGGGTCTTCGGTTTGCTCTGGTACTTCTCCTCCGCCTCCTGCTCCTTTTCCTCCTCATCCTCCTCTCTTGCTGCACTTCGTCCTCTTGATCCTCTTCCTCCCCCCCTCCTCACCCCCCTCCGACGTTTTCCATCAACACCCCTCCGCGGAGCGCCAAAGGCAGGCACCGCATCGATTCGTGCTGGTTCAAATTGCATGCCCCGCGTGCCTTGGATCTTCGACGGCGACGTTTCTGGAGCGTTCCCGAGGGAGACATGCGTGGCCCTGAATAAATGTCGCGCTGGGCTGTGCGGCGCCTGAGATTCTCAGCGGGGCGATCACGCGCAAGCCACGAGTGAAAGACACGCGCGTGGACTCTGAAAGGGCCGTGGCAGCACGCGCGCTCGGAAAGTGGGCGCGCTCCGACTGCCTGATCGCGAACCTGTCGCGAGCCCGAGGCATGTTCTGTGCCGCGCCCCCCCGAGCTGCGAGAACCAGACTTGGGACGGAATCGCCCGTCCATTAGAAATCAATCTTCGAACCGGCGAATCTCGGAGATGGCTGGGAGATCCGTCGTCTCGCGCAAGGTCTCGATTCGGTTGGATCTCAAAACGATTCCCGCCCCCCGCCCAGAAACAGCACCGGTTTTTGCAGCCGGGGCGAACCATTACCCCCGCATCGTCCCGCCGACCTGATCCTGGCAGGGGGCGTAGGCACTATCTCACATAGTCCAGCCTCTCCCTCCTCCTTCCTCCATCTCCTCCTCCCCCCCCCCCCCTCCCCCTCTTTCTTCCTCCCTGCCCCATCCCTCTTCCTGATCAATACCTCCTCTCTGTCGCATCCCGAGACGGATCGGCAGGGCGAGCCGAGGAGCGTCGCCTGAGACGTCCTCATCACGTATGACCCTGACGCCTGAAAATGGCAACGGCTTCATGGATGAAGCACGGGTCGTGTTCAAAATGCGGTTCCCGCCTGAGCGCCGCGCACACCCGTCTTAAACGTTAGCAGACAATTCACGGATGGAGGGCGAGTCTTTTTCAGAATGTAGCCGCTGCCTTCGCGCCGCGCACGCTCGTCTCAAAAGTTGCCAGGGCTTCACGGGCAGGAGGCGGGCGGTTCTCAGAATGTGGCTCTCGCCCGAGCGCACCGCGCGCTCGTCTTAAAGGTTGAAACACTGTCACGAATGGATGGCAGGTCGTTTTCAACATGCGGCTCTTGCCTTCGCGCCGCGCACAAACTGTCTTAAAACGCTGTAGGAGCTTCACGGATGGAGGGCGGGTGCTTTTGGAAATGTGGCTCTCGCCTGGGCGCCGCGCACTTTCGTCTTCAAAGTTTACAACGCGGTCAAGGATTCTGATGTTTGACGTCCCCCAGATATCGTGTTTTGACATGGTCTAGGGTTGTCAGAGCGCGACAATCATGTCATTTCGCGGCGTTGACGTCCCATGCACGGTGTCCCGGCACGATTTAGGATCGTCAGGTCGCGAGAGTAAAGTTGATTCGCGGCGTTAATGTCCCAAGAATGGTGCTTTGGCACGGTTGAATATTTTCAGATGGTTGTCTTCTCACGGGGCTCTTCCCACAATGACACTAAGTCCTTATAGAAGCCGGTGAAGACAAAACTTTGAGGGAGAGTTGATTGCAACATGGTTATTGAGCCTTCGGCTTACGCTGGTCATCCTCTTCCTCCTCCTCCTCCTCCTGCTCCTCCTCTCTCCCTCCTCCCTCCTCCATCCTCCCTCCTCCCTCCTCCTTCCTCCCTCCTCCCTCCTCCTCTTCCTCCTCCTCCTCCTCCTCCTCTTCCTCCTCCTCCTCCCCCTCCTCCTCCTCCTCCTCCTCCACCTCCTCCTCCTTCTCCCTCCTCTCCTCGCTCC
>CAUYUJ010019059.1:57500-75000 GCA_963575745.1 Prorocentrum cordatum
CACCACCACTACTCCTACTACTGGCCTCCAGGACGGCCAGCATGCCGTCGAAGACTGCCAGGACGGCCCTGCATGGCCCCCGAGGCGATCGAAGATGCCCTCCAAGACTGCCAAGATTGCCCGAAAAGGACTCCAGATGGCCCCAAGAGGCCTCCCAAAGCCCGCAGGAAGCCCCCAAAGGCCTCCAAAAGGCCTCCTCCCCCTCCTCCTCCTCATCTCATCTGCCTCTCCGTTATCACCACCATCATCCCCCTCCAAGACTGCCAAGATTGCCCGAAAAGGACTCCAGATGGCCCCAAGAGGCCTCCCAAAGCCCGCAGGAAGCCCCCAAAGGCCTCCAAAAGGCCTCCTCCCCCTCCTCCTCCTCATCTCATCTGCCTCTCCGTTATCACCACCATCATCCCCCTCTATCCTGCTCCTCCCCCATCTTCCTCCCCCGAGTGTTTTCCCCAAGGGTTTCAACAACGGCTGGGGGAACATCTGGTCCAACACCTGGGCCACACTTCGCAGCAACGCTTGGCCGCATCGGCGCTTCCAAAAGGCAAGGGGCGGCGGTGATTCGCCGTAGGCGTCTGACAGAAACCTTCAGAGTCCCAGGAGACCCCCAAGTCCCCCCCCTGACGTCCCCAAGAAGACCCTTACGGGCCCCAAGAGACCTGAACCATGTTTCCAAGAGGCCCCCGAGAGGCCTCTCAGGAGAGCTTAACAAGCCTCCAAGCGTCCGCGGCCTTCCTGGAGCCTCCCTCTTGACCCCCCTTTAAGGTGGACGGAGAGAGACAGAGAGAGGGCGAGAGAGAGAGAGAGAAAGGACGAGAGAGAGAGAGAGAGGACGAGACAGAGAGAAGACGAGAGAGAGAGAGGACGAGAGAACGGAAAAAGGAGCGGGGACGGGAACGGGAACGGGAACGGGAACGGACCCCTGGGGCGTTCACTAGTTTTTACGGGGGACCCCCCCCCTTTCCCCGATCCGTCGTTGGGGACCCGCCCCCCCCCTCCCTCCTTCCTTTCCCGATCCGTCGTCGGGGGACCCCCCCCCCTCCCTCCCTTTCCCGGTCCGTCGTCGGGGACCCCCCCACTCCCCCCCTTTTCGAAAGGAGGGGGGGTGGGTCCGACCCCCGCCCCCCTCCCCCCTTTGGCCGCCAAATTCGAACCCCCCCCATCCACCCCTTTCGCCACGGCGCCCCCAGTCTCCGGAACCCGACCCCTACCACCCCTATCATTAATCTCCACGCTTGCCCTAAACCCTAACCCGAACTCCAATCCCAAACGGCACTCACTGCTCATTACGCACTACTCACTACCCACAATTCACTATTCGCTACTCACTATTGGCTTCTCACTACTCACTACTCACTACTCTCAACTCACTACACACTACCCACGACTCACTACTCACTACTCACTACTGCCTACTCCCTACTCGCTACTCCCAACTCACTACTCACTACCCAGTACTCAATACTCACTACTCACTAAACTCTACTCACTGCCCACTACCCACTACTCACTAAGCACTACTCACTACCCACTAACCACTATCCACTACTTACTAGTGAGATCTCACAATTCACTACTCACTACGCACTGCCCAGAACTCACGACTCACTATCAGCTACTCGCTACCCAATACGACATATTCACTACCCACTACGCACTACTCGCTACTCACAACGCACTACTCCTCTTACTCCATACTCACTAGTCACGAGTCGCAAGTCGCTACTCACTACTCACGACTCACTACTCACTTACTTCTACTCGCTACTCCCTGCTCACTACCAGCTACTCAATACCCACTTCTCGCTTCTCACTGCTCACTACCCACTACTCACACGACTCCCTACGCACTACTCACAACCCACTACTCACTACTCGCTACTCCATACTCGCTACGCACTATTCCCTACTCACTACCCAATACTGACTGACTCCTGACTACTCCCTCCCCACTACTCACTACTCACAACGCCCTACTCGCTACTCACTTCCCACTACTCGCTACTCCCTACTCGCCACTCCCTACTCGCCACTTGCTACTCGCTGCTCACCACTCACTACTCACTACTCTCTCCTCACTGCGCACTACTCGCGACTCACTACTCACTACTCACTCCTCGCTATTCGCTACTGTCTACTCCCTCATCCCTACTCCCTGCTTACCACTCACTATGCACTACTCGCAAATTCGCAGAGCACCCCGCTCACCCGTAGCTGGGTTGCGCTGGCAACCACAGCGTTGGGTGTGCGCCGAAACCAGCGCCACGCCACGCGGCGCGGGCGCCGCGCCGAGAGGGCGCGGGCGCCGCGGGAGACCTCGGCGCCGGTCGCATCACGACCCAGCGACGGGCGAGAAAAGGGGCGGGCACGGGCGGGTCAAATCCCGAGCGCGGGGCGCGCGCCCCATGCGCACAAAAAGCAAAAGTGCCTGTGCGCAGCCGCGGCGGGCATCGGCCGCGCGCGGGGGGCGCGCGGGCCTGTCCACTGCGCCTGCGGCGCGCCGCGGCGCGCGCAAGCCAAGCGGCGGCGCGGCGACTGCTCGCGCCTGCGTCCGCCGCGCGCGCCTGGGCCAGCGAATGCGCGCGCTGGAACCAAGGGCCGAGTTCGTTCCATACACGCAAATTCGCTGAGCACCCCGCTCGCCCGTAGCTGGGGCGCGCTGGCAACCACAGCGTTGGGCGTGCGCCGAAGCCAGCGCCGCGCCACGGGAGGCCTCGGCGCTGATCGCAGCACGACCCAATGATACGATGCGACCAGCGCCGTGCGCCGCAAGCCCGTTGCGCGCGCGGCGCGCGG
This sequence comes from Prorocentrum cordatum, assembly GCA_963575745.1. Lineage (NCBI taxonomy): Eukaryota > Dinophyceae > Prorocentrales > Prorocentraceae > Prorocentrum > Prorocentrum cordatum. Next base: position 60,294 of record CAUYUJ010019059.1, read on the forward strand.
CGCTCGGGCGCGCGCCAGGATCTAGCAGCCGCACTAAGAGTCTGAGCTGCTGTCAGAGCTGTCCGAGCTGTCGGGCGCGGCGTTGCGCGCGGCCGCTACCCTCTCGCTCTCGACCCGAACGCGGTCGATGTAGGCGAGGTAGGCGTCGGACCCCCAGCCCCCACGTCCCTTTGTTACTGCGGTCGGTGCGCCCGCGCGATCGATGTCATCGGCGTGCCCCCTTGTCCGTGCGAGACGGGCAAAAGGGCGGGCGCGCCGCGCCGCGCGGGCGGTCGCGGGTCGCGACCTTCGTATGTTGTGAGTGCCGAATAGGTTGGCTCCGCCCACCCCTATTCTGGACAATGGGGGCCGAAGGATACGCCTGGCATCCGACCCTGAGAATTGCGCGAACGGCTGAGTGCCTACGGCTGCACCGCACAGCAACGGAGGCAGCGCGCGCGCCGCGCGCACGGCGCGCGTCGCGGCGGGCGCGCGGCACCAGCACCGCCGGCGGAGAAACGACGCACACGGCTTGTTTTTCCGCCTTGGTAACCAGAAGAGTGCCTCGTCTGCCGAGATGGCCAACTCCGCCTAGCGCGCTCGGCGCGTGCGCGGGTGCCCTTGCGCGCGCGCTACCAGGCGGCGCGGCCCGCCGCGCGGCCGCGCGACCGCGTGTTGCCGCACCGCCGGATGGGTTAACGCTCGGATGGTCGGCGGAGTAGAAAGATGCACGCAATCAGAAACATGGTGGATGCCACCTGCGCGACCGCTGGGTTGGCTGGCGAGTGCCGCGCGGCGGCCCCGCCTTTCCTTCTTCGCTGCCACCAGGTAAGCCGAGTAATTGTGCAATCGTAGCGGTGCGAACGAAGCGCGGTTCGGGCGGCGTGCGTCCGCCGCGCCGCACAATGGCTGCCTTGGCCTTCCTGGGCGCGCGACGCGCAGACTCGCGCGCGCGGTGTCGCGGGAGGCCGACGCCGGAGCAGCCGTCTGTTGCCGAAGGCGCTCGTGTCCAGGCGTAACACTTCGCGCGCTTTCTGCGCGCGCCCACAATAGTTCCGGAACGTGCCCGCGCAAGAGAAAATGCCCGACCGGCTCATTAAATCGTCCTGGGCGCACGCCGCAGACTTACGAGTCTGCGGGCCTCGCAGAGGGGGTCGCGCGGATTGGTCGCGCCTCGCTGGGTGGCAGCGCGAGATGCCGTTCTCGTCCGAGTGCGTCCATCGCGAAAGTGAGCCAGCACCGTACTCCGCACTTCAATGACTGGCGGGTGGACGGCATAGTGCTGACCAGGACTTCTAATCGGGCCCGTTCCGCCAATTCGCGCCGCTCCCCCTGCGAGGGCATGGGGCACCTGAACCTCTGCGCGCTGCGACGCGGCCCCCCTGGCACGGGCGGCGAGGGCGGCCCTGGCCGCGCCGACGCCGTTTCGAATGCAAGCGCTGGGGCTGGCGAGCGCTCTGGAGATCGGCTCCGCGCTTCACCGCAGCGCGCAGAGGAAGGTCCCGCGGCGCACAGGCGGTCGAGCTCCGCCAGGAGGGTGCTGGCAGGAGCTGCAGGTTCGCGATGTCCCGCAGCTGAGCCCCGACGAGATCCCGGCGGGCCTCGAGCCCTTGCTCCGCCAGCACACTGGCCGCGCGCGCGACATCGGGAAGAGCGCCTGCGCGCCGCTGGGCGCGCACGCCGCGGGCGCGCCAGCCGAGCAACCTTTTATTCCGCACTGGCGTAAGTCGCGAGCGAGGCGAACCGATGCTACATTCCCTGCGCGGCGAAAAAGCCGACCCGCGCCCGCGCGCGCCGCGCGCCAGGACAAAAACGTCACGCGCAGCTTAATATGCCATTATCCGCGTCGCGCCCAGGGGGCGGCCCTGGGGGTGGTCGCGCCAACGCGGCCATCCACGCGAGTCGACGGCGCTCTGCGCCGGCGCCCGCCCAATCGCTCCAGCCGGCGGTTTCGCCGCCACAACCCTGCAGATGCATGAAAGAACAGCAGCCGTGCCGAACGCGTGACGCCGCGGCTTCGGCCGCCGTCGCATCGCTGAAACGAATGGGGAAAATGCGGCAAAAAACCGCTTGCGAGCTGCATATTGCGCAATGCCGGCCGACGTGGCAGCCGGTTACACTGGCGCGCGCGCGTGCCCCGCGGTGCGCGCGCGCCTAGGCGGTCGCACTATCATGAACTGCGCACGGGCGGCGGCCCACAGCGGAGGGCCACCGCGAGTTGTGCGCGGACCCTCTTCCCCCCCCAGCCGCGAGAGCAACTCCCGCTCCTCGCGGCTGGGATGGTCGGCGTGGTTCCTTGCCGACTCCACGCGCTCGATCCACGCGTAGACCTGCCGCGGAAGCGCGGCCGCGCGCGCGCGCCTGGCGGCGCGCGATTGCAGCGTTGCCTGGAGCGCCACTACCGCCGACCAGAATTGGTGCACGAGATAGTTGTGGTCGCATGAGTTTGCGGCGCCTCTCCTGAAAGTGCATTCTGCGACGCTGTTGTCTGGGAAGAAGACCACGCGGCGGCTGGCGAGCGCGCGTGCCCACGTGGACAGCGCCGCGCACTGCGCCAGCATCTCGAAAGCCGCAATCTGCTGATCGCTGCGGGAGCTCAATCCGCTGCACCAAACGCATTGCGCCCGACGCGCGCGCGCCGCGGACCGTCGCGCGGAGACCTGAGAAATTCTTCTGGCGGTGCCATTTAGGCCCGCTCGGACGTGTCGTCTGTTAGAAGAGTTGCCGCGAGTCGCGCCGGGCTGCCGCGGGCGTCCGCCAACGCGAGCACCGGCGGGCGCGCGCCTCGGCATCGCCAGGGCCGCGCGCGGGCGATGTCCCGTGCCGGCACGTCTCGCCACCAGCGCAGCGCATCGCTCGCGTGTTCCGCGAGGCGGGGCAAGGAACCGCATGCCTGGTCGAAGAGCGGTCGCACCATCGATCGCCCCGCGCGTTCGAATACGTGGCAGCATGCCCACGACAGGCGACCCGCCATCTTCGACGCCTCGCCGGCCGCGAGCGCGCCCGACCGCAAGGCGCCGTCGATGACGGCAACCCACTGCTTTGCTTTATCGTCGTCGGGTTTGACGTGGAAGCCCGATGCCGGCGACTGGACGCGCAGCCCCAGGATCACGATCGACGGGCCCCACGCCATCTTGCGCTCCTGCGTGGTGCTGGGCCCGAGGAGAGCGCGTACCAGCCTCGCGAAGCACTTGTCGGCGTGCTCCGCGAGACCCTTCCTCTCAACCGAGAAGAAGTCGTCAACGTTGCGCAGCGCCGGGAGCCACAGCAGCTTGCTGGCCGCGGCCGCCAGGAAAGCGCCCGCGCGCTCCCAACCGCGCGCGCAGGCCAGGCCCCCGAATGGCAGCGTGATGTGCTGGGCGGCCATGGCGCGCCCGCGCAGGCGGTACGTCACCCAGGCGACAGCGCGATGCCCAGGCTGGATCGGCACCCGCCTGAAGGCCGAGTCCACGTCCGCCTTCCAAATTCGAACTCAACCGAAACCTGCGCGCGCAAACGGGAGTGACGCGCCGCTGCGGGCTGGATTGCGCGGCGCGGCGCGCAAGCCAAGCGGCGGCGCGGCGACTGCTCGCGCCTGCGTCCGCCGCGCGTGCCTGGGGCCAGCGAATGTGTGCACTGGAACCAAGGGCCGATTTCGTTCCATACCCTCTACACACTACTCACTCCTCACTACTCACCATTCCTTGCTCACTACTTCCTTCCCACTACTCACTGCCCACTACTCACTACTCACTACTCAATAATCTCTACGCCTACCCACTACTCACTACTCACTACTCACCACTCACGACTCACTGCGCACTACTCACTATCAAACACCAACGCTCCACTCTCTACTCACTACCCGAAAGGCCCCCTCCCCAGCCCCCAGTTCGGCGCTAAGGGGGGGGGGGTCGAACCCCCCCCCCGCTTCCAGCGCCTAGGGGGGGAGGGGGGGGGGTCGAAAATCTCACCCCGCCTTTGAATGGGGGGAAAGGGGGGGGGTTCTGCGAACACACACACCCTTTAGTGTATTCAGGGCCATCCACTGGCGCGCTTTCAGAAAGAAGAGGAGGAGAATCTCTGAGGTGGTAGGGGGAAGAGGAGTGAGGAAAGATGAAACGAGACGGAGCACTCATGCTGCTCGTGGGGGGGAAGACGAGAAAAGAAGAAGCAGTAGGAAGGAGGAGGGGGGGAGGAGGCGGGCGACGAGGAGGGAGGACGATGGAGAAGAAGTGGATGAGGGAGGCATTCCCAAATTGTTTTTGGGTCTTAGCTCGGCTCTCCGGCGGCCGTTCGAGGCGCAGCTGATGGAGAGCGTTCCGAGGATGCCAAGCCGCCAAGAATTGAACGAACACTGCCGAGAAACTCGAACCTCGAACCCCGAAACTTCGAATCTCGAGCCTAGGAGGGAAGAGGGCGAGGAGGAGGAGGAGGAGGCGAGGAGGAGGAGGGCGAGGAGGGCGAGGAGGAGGGAGGAGGGAGAGGAGGAGGAGGGAGGGAGGAGGAGGAGGGGCGAGGAGGAAGAGGAGAGCCTGGGAGGGAGGAGGGCGAGGAGGCGGAGGAGGAGGCGGAGGAGGCGGAGGCAGAGGGGCGGGCGGGCGAGGGCGGCGCGGCCGCCGCCGCGGTGGCCGCCCCGCCCGCGGGGGCCGATCCGCGCAACGCCCGGGCGGCGGCCGCGCAGAGCAGCGCGCCTCGCCGGGCGCGGCGCGGCGCGGCGCCGGCGGCCAGGGCGACGCCGAGGCCGACGCCGCCGACGCCGACGACGAAGACGACGACAACGACGCAGACGACGCCGACGACGACGACGTCGACGACGCCGACGCCGACGGCGAAGACGACGAGGACGAGGACGACGACGCCGACGACGAAGACGACGAAGACGACGACGACGACGACGACGACGACGACGACGACGACGACGGCGACGACGACGGCGGCGGCGGCGACGACGACGACGACGACGACGACGCGACGACGGGCGGCCGAATCTGGATGGTTATCCGGCACCCCGCAATGACCTTGCATAGGCCTTCGACGGGGATTGCGGGCGGGGGGGGAATTATAGTTGTGCGGAGTGCGATGGCCCAACTATCAATGCAATGCAAACTGATTGCGGGTGCGCGGACCCTACGCTACGCAGACCACCCCGCCATCACTCGTGTTGTCCAGTGCGTGCTGTCACGCGCTCTGGCGCACCTGACGCACTCTGCGCGCGTCGCGCAGCTGGCGCACCTGGCGCGGCTGGAGGATGTTGCACACGTGGCGCACGCAGAGCACGTGGCGCATCTGGCGCACCAAGCGCGCCTGGCACGCTGGGGCACTTGGGGCACCAAGCGCGCCTCGTGTGCGTGGCGCACCCGTCACGTGTGCGGCACCCCGCGAGCGCCGCGCACCTCTAAGGTCTGTATTGGTTCTCAGTGGTTGTCCGCACGACTGCCTCGAGAGAGCCCAAAGGAGGACCCCGGAGAGCCCCAAAGGCATCCAACGTGGCCCGAGAAGGCCCCAATGTGACCCAAATGTGTTTCCAAAAGATCCACTATCGAAAGATCCGCGAGGGCATGTATGGTTGACTGATGGGCCTGCTGGGGCTGATCCCGAGCTTCGGTGTGACGACTGCCTCCCTTGTTCCACTGGTTGTTCCTTAATCTTCTGATCAAGGCAACTCGTGTGGGCATCTTTTGAGGATGGGCTGGTTGGGATCTCGAAGCGTCGATAACCATCACAACAAGTATCAACGCAACCAATATCGCCGCAACCACCGTGACAACAATCAACTTCATCATCCTCATCGCCGTCGTCATCATTGCCGCCATCATCGCCACCATCGCCGTCGACACCAACAACACCTAGAGAACGACTCCGTTCTGATCCAACTCAAGACGGCGACGCAGGCTAGTTTGACAAGAGACTTCACTGCGCCACCCGGTAAATTGAACTCCGAAAGCTTCCCGCAACAGTTTGACATCTATCCGGAGGTAGAAACCTCGATCCGAGGTATTCATTGCAACTGAAAGTGGTCTGTGGGTGGCCTGGTAGTGCTTTTGGTCCCGCTTCATCTCTCTCTCTCTCTCTCGCTCTCTCTCGCTTTCTTGTTTCTCTCACTCTCTCTCTTTCTCTCTCTCCCTCCCTTTTTTGTTCTCTCTCTCTCTCGCTCTCTATCTCTCTCTATGTATCTCATAAAGCTAACGTGACTGCCTCTTCCTTCAATGGACTGGGAGGAGAAAGACATCCCATCGACCCCGAACAGAACCCGACATAAGAACCCCGGCCAATCTCTGGGTTCTCCTGCACACTCCAGATAATACTGCGACGGCAACATATCAGAGAACAGTCAGCTTATATTCTTCCAGCCGGATCACTTGCGGCGCACGTTGGCAAAGTTGGCACCGCACGTGCTCACCATGACCGTGGCACCCCGCATCTTTCCCCACGTGTAGCTGCAAAACCTCCGGTCGACGTCTGCCATGCCGCATGAAGAAAATGAGGCCACGCGGTAATGTAGGCGTTCTGTGCGATCACCACGGGCACTATAATATGTCCCTGCATAGCCCTAGCTGGGCTGAACAAGACGGTTCATCAACTCCTGGCTACAACTGTCACGTCTTCCATGACGAACTCCACGTTGTGACCGGCAAAGAATCTGCCAGATTCGAAAGACCCAGAGACTGATAGCGTGACCTTCTGAAGTGTGACCTTAGCATCCTCGAAGTACAGAACAGTATATTGCCTCCTTCTTCGCGGAGGTGACGCTCGCAGAATAATGTTCCGAAGTGTGATGCCAGGATTTCTAACGTCATTACCCTGGATGCAGTGGGTGGTGCCGCTGGCCTCCCCAGCAATGGAACATCCTCCACACCCCCGGTGGGGCCTCCAGGCAGTGAGCTGTCACGTTGCGTTCGCTCAGATGCTGTCGTCACGTGGCGGGTTCCGCAAACCCTGCAATTCCCCAGAAGCACACGTCTTGGGAAGGCAACTGTTACCTCCGCTGGCTTCCACTGGCGGAGCCGCCCCGTCTTGCTTCCGCCGCCGTCCACCCGCCTTCCGACGAGCAAATGGTACAGCGCGGGCGCGGTCGCAAGAAACCCTCGCAAGACACCCAACCCTGGAAACCCGCGCGCGAGGTGCGCCTGAGGGGAAAGCCCGAGCATCCTGAACGAATCAGCTTCTTTGACGGCCGCGGGAAGTCACCGCGCAGCGCGTGGAACGGAGAAACCCAGGGTACCCTGACGAAGCTCATATGGCTTCTTGAGGTGCGCCCCCACTGTACCAAAGCCTTCGATCCTCGAAGGGAAGGCCCTGTTCTGGAGCGCGCCGTGCAGGAGACTGGTTGCAGTAGCTGTGCCTGCCCACCCTCCGTGAGTCTCCCCGCGGTCCCCCAAACCCTCCCGTCACCACCCCCTGGGCGAGGGGGGTCAGGATCCATGGCTCCCCACGAATCCGTGCAAAGCCTTTTCGGGCACAACGGGAGGCGCTGCTGCTGGAGTCGCGTGCCGTTGTTGCTGCTGCGTGCTGTCGTTTGCGGATGGTTGCCGCTGCTTGGTGGTGTCCGGTTATGATTTCTACTGGGGGCCGCTGGCGCTTGCTCTTGGCGACTGTGTTGGTCTCTCTTGCTGGCTTCTCGTGCGCTGTTTCAGCTTGTTGGGGCCTGTTGGGCAATCTCCAAACTCTCTGCGCGCCATTCGGGGGCCCTCTTAGCGTGTCAGACGGCCCTCTTAGGGCGTTCGTGGTGGCCTCTTCGAAGTTCTGTCGGAGGCCTCTTGGAGCCCCCTTGGGGCTTCTTCAACCGTCTGGGGGCGTCGTGGGGCCCTTTCGGCGCTTTTTGGGGCCGTCTTCGAGCAGTCTTGGGCCGTCTTGAGCCTCTCTTGCCCCCCCAAAAGAATCCATCATGGACCGTCGTGCGGTCGTTTGGGCCGATTCAGGCGCCGCTTTTTGGGGACCACTTCGGCCGCCTTGGAGCCCAGCTTAGGCCTCTGAGAGACATGTTGAGCCGAATGTCATAAGCTGCACGTGTTCAAACACCTAACGGGTTAGACTGATGCTGCTGTCCCGGGCCCCTGCGCCTGTTGGTACCTCCCTCTCAGAAGCCGTCTCAAAGCTCGATCAGGGCCATTGAGGGCTGCTTGTGCAAGGCCTCCTGGGCGCTGTCTTGGCGCTTCCCAGGTGCTCACTGGGCCGCATTGGCACGTGCTGGGGCCCGTTGAGGGCTCTCTTGGGCAAACTTGGCGCATTCTTGACCATCCCGGAACTCTCGTGGGCCGCTTGGGGCCTCTATGGAAGCCCTCTTGGGCTCTTGGGCCATCTTTGGGGCTCTTCTTGCGCCCCTGCTGGCCCGTCCCGCAGGGCCTCTTTGGGCGCCCGTGGGCCGGCTTTGGCACCATAGGAAACGATCCCGAAGACATCTGAAACAGACCAGCCCGTGAAGCAGCAAGCATTGGACACCAACTTGGTTTGAAACCCGCCAGCCCTTTGGGACGCGATTGGTTTAGAGCGCGTCCGCTTCCAGCCCCCCTTATCCCATGTCGGGGGAGGCCTTGTCACTGCTCCCGATTAAGAAACACCCCCTCCCCCACACGACCGGCAGCCAACCCAAACCCATGCCACCTCCCCACACAATCCTTGTCAAAAGCCATACAAGATACATTTTGCCTCCAAATCTGGAGCATGCGCGGGTGCCCCGCGACCGCTCCGCATTGGCTTTTGCTTGCTGCGCGCAAGCCAACCATCCATGTCAACAGAAAACCATGTAAAGAACACTTTGCCTCCGCATCTGGAGCATGCGCGGACGCCCCGCGACCACTTCGTGTTGGTTTTGACAGGGACGGGGGTGGGGTAGTCATATTGCTTGCTGCGCACACGCCGAACACTGTTGTAAACAACATGCATCTAACAGAAATGCACTCTGCCTCTAAATCTGGAGCATGCGCGGGTGCCCCGCGACCACGCTGCAATGGTTTTTGACAGGGACGACGGAGGGGGGCTCATATTACTTGCTACGCGCAGGTCAACCATCCCTGTCAAATAACCGTGCAGAAGACATTCTGCGTCTAAATATGGAACATGCGTGGGCGTCCCGCGACCACTCTGCATTGGTTTTTGACGGTGCTACTTGTGTGGGGAGGGCGGGTGGGAGTGAGCGAGACGGCTCGTGCCTTGTGGGGAGGAGGTGTCTTGATCAGCCTTCAGAATTAATATACACCCCCTCCCCCAGGCGACCGGCAGCCAACCAGGAAAAATGAGGTCACCATGTTTCCCCCCACCATCCCTGTCAAAAGACAATATACAAGTCACTCTGTCTCCAGATTTGGAGCATGCGTGGCCAACCCGATGCGGCCCCCCCACCACCCCTGCCAAACAATAATACAAAGTACACTTTGGGGCAAAGTCTTGAGTCGAGTTCGAAAGGCCCGCGAGCACTTTGTACTGTTCCCCGTATCCTAAGATGGGGTTCTTGTTATTACTTGGACGCCTCCTACTCCTCCTTCTCCTTCTCCTTCTCCTCCCCTTTCCTCCTCATGCCCAGACTTTCTCATACGCAGACTCACAGACTGACTCACACTCAGACCTACTTATACCAAGATTTACTCACACACAAAAAATACTCTTACTCAGACCTACTCATACACAGACCTGCTCTACTCAGACTTACGCATGGTGCGACTCACGCACGCCCCGTTCGCGGCCGTTTTGAGGGGATGCCTCAAGCGGTTTGCCTGTTTTCTGTCCCAACATCCTTCGCTACCAGAGCAGATTGTGAGGATGTCTCAGGCGGGGCACTGGTTTCAGCTCCCCCTGAAGGGAGCCGCCAGGGGTTATCTCACGGTCCCGTTCGCGGCCGTTTTGTGGGGATGTCTCAAGCGGTTTGCCTGTTCTCTGTCCCAACATCCTTCGCTTTAGGAGCAGATTTGGAGGATGTCTCGAGCGAGGCGCTCATTTTCACCCCCCTAAGGGGAGCCGCCAAGGGTTATTTCACGGTCCCGTTCGCAGCCGTTTTGTGGGGATGCCTCAAGCGGTTTGCTTGTTTTCTGTCCCAACATCCTTCGCTTTCGGAGCAGATTTGGAGGATGTCTCGAGCGAGGCGCTCATGTTTACCCCCCTAGGGGGAGCCGCCAGGGGTTATCCCACGGTCCCGTTCGCGGCCGTTTTGTGGGGATGCCTCAAGCGGTTTGCTTGTTTTCTGTCCCAACATCCTTCGCTTTCGGAGCAGATTTGGAGGATGTCTCGAGCGGGGCGCTCATGTTACCCCCCCTAAGGGGAGCCGCCAGGGGTTATCTCACGGTCCCGTTCGCGGCCGTTTTGTGGGGATGTCTGAAATGATTTGCCTGTGTTCTGTCCCAACATCCTTCGCTTTCGGAGCAGATTTGGAGGATGTCTCGAGCGAGGCGCTCATGTTAACCCCCCTAAGGGGAGCCGCCAGGGGTTATCTCATGGTCCCATTCGCGGCCGTTTTGTGGGGATGCCTCAAGCGGTTTGCCTGTTTTCTGTCCCAACATCCTTCGCTACCAGAGCAGATTGTGAGGATGTCTCGAGCGAGGCGCTCATGTTCACCCCCCTAAGGGGAGCCGCCAGAGGTTATCTCACGGTCCCGTTCGCGGCCGTGTTGTGGGGATGTCTCATGCGGTTTGCCTGTGTTCTGTCCCAACATCCTTCGCTTTCGGAGCAGATTTGGAGGATGTCTCGAGCGAGGCGCTCATTTTCACCCCCCTAAGGGGGGCCGCCAGAGGTTATCTCACGGTCCCGTTCGCGGCCGTTTTGTGGGGATTTCTGAAATGGTTTGCCTGTGTTCTGTCCCAACATCCTTCGCTTTCGGAGCAGATTTGGAGGATGTCTCGAGCGAGGCGCTCATTTTGACCGCCCAGGTGGGCCAGATTTTGAGGATGTCTCGATCGGTGGCCAGACTCGCGGGCACATATTCCCCTCAGGATGCCACAGGAAGCTCCAACAGGCTCCAGGAGGCCTCAGGAGACCACATGAGGTCCCAGGAGGCATCAGGAGACCACAGAAAGACTCAAGAGGCCACATGAGGTCCCAAGACGCTCTAGGAGGCCACAGGAAACTCCGGGAGGCCTCAGGAAGCCACAGGAGGCCCCAGGAGGCCAGAGGAAGCGCCAAGAGGTCTCGGAAGGCAACAGGAGGTCCCGAGAGGCCCCAGGAGCAGGAGGCCTCAGAAGGCAGCAGGAGTGGCTCCAATCCCATGTGTTTTACGTATGAATTCTTGATGTTATACGTATGTTTCTATAGATTGCCCTTCTCCTGTGTACTTATGTTCCTATAGGGCCTCTCCTGGGGCACGAGTCCGTGGTGTTTTACGTGTGTTCCTATAGGTTGCCCCCTTCTCCTGTGGCTCCAATCCAATCCGCAATGTTTTATGTACGTCTGTTGCTATAGATTGGGCCTCTCCTGGGGCACGAATCCTCCCTAGGAGGTCCCAGGAGGCCCCAGGAGACCCCAAGAGGCTCCTGGAGGCACCAGGAAGCCCCAGTAGGTTTCAGGAGGCCCCAGGAGGCCCCAGGAGGACCCAGGCTCATGCGCAGAGACGCGCTCGTACTACTGAGGCTCATTCACACTCCAATTCATTCTCAATTGGAAGCCCGTTTATATTAGCTCACCAGACCGTCACAACTGAAGCCCGTTTATATTAGAAAACTCTTGCGCCTAGGCATTCACGGCGGACAGATCCATGCGAATAGATGCACATATCGGGAGCTCCACGCAGTGAATAATTTTTGACACGGACGGCGGTGGTGTCAGCATATCGCCTGCTGTGCGCAGGGCGACCATCTCTGACAAAAAATGCACCTCGCGGCTAAATCTGGATCATGCGCGGCAGGCCCGCGATCACTGTCAAGTTGTTTTTGTCAGGGACGGCGGGGGGGCCTGCTGTGCGCAGGCCCAGCAGACGCAATGATGGGCACTGGTTTTCGACAAGGTTGGCGGGGGCCGACTGGTTTCCCGATGCATGCTGTCACGTGCGCGGGCGCACCTGACGCACTCTGCACGTGCCCCGAAGGCGGCGCACCTGGCGCGGCTGCCGTCCAACGACGACAGCTGAACATGCTCAGGCTCGGGTGTTACTGATGTGTTGGGAGAGCGGTGGGAGTGAGCTAGACGGCTTGCAATCGAGGAAGGACTCTTGATCACTGTGCTCTCTTAATATACAACCATTCCCCCAGGCGACTGGGGGCCAACCAATCACCATGCCGACACCATGCCGACCCGCGCCCCACCACCCCTTTCAAAAACAATACAAACCGCACTTTGCCTCCACATTTAAAGCATGCGTGGCCAACCCGATGCGACCCCACCACCATCCGTGTCAATAATTACAGACTGCAAAACACACGTTGGGGCTAAGTCTTGAATCGTGCTCGTGGGTCGCATAGTTTTTAACAAGGACGGCGGGGGTGTCAGCATATTCCCTGCTGTGCGCAGGGCGACCATCCCTGACAAAAAAACAACATGCACCTCGCGACTAAATCTGGATCATGCGCGGCAGCCCCGCGATCACTGTCACAGTGTTTTTGTCAGGGACGGCGGGGGTGGTGGCGTATGGCCTGCTGTGCGCAGGCCCAGCAGACACAATGATGGGCATTGGTTTTCGACAAGGTTGGCGGGGGCCGACATGTTTCCCGATGTGTGCTGTCACGTGCGCAGGCGCACCTGACGCACTCTGCACGTGCCCCGAAGGCGGCGCACCTGGCGCGGCTGGAGTATGCGGCACACCTGGCGCACGCGGACCACGTGGCGCATCTGGCGCATCAGGCGTGCCTGGCACGCTCGGGCCCCAGGGGTCCCTGGCACGCGTGGCGCACCTCGCCCAACAGTCGCGCACCCGGGGTCGGCGTTGGTTCCCAGCAGCTGTCCAACGACGACCGCTGAACAGGCTCAGGCTCGGGTGTTACTTTTGTATTTGGAAAGCGGGTGGGAGTGAGCTAGACGGCTTGCGGGCGGGTGGGTAGCTTGACCCCTCCCTCTACCCCCTCCCCTGGACCTGGACGGGGCGCCCCGCGACCGATTGGAGCGTCCAAAAAAACCTCGGCGAGACGGCCAAATTCACTGATATGCATGAGGTATTGGACCAAGTCTAGCCACCTGAGAAGGGGGGCGACTTAAGTACCCCATCTTCTTTGATCGAACTTCTCCAAGATGGCCCCAAGATGGCCCCCACAGCTCCTCAGAGTGCCCCAAGAGGCGCAGTGGAGCCCCCCAAGAAACCCCTGCGAGGTCCCCAAGAGGCTCCCAAGACACCTCCAAGAGGCCCTGCGAGCGAGGCTTCCCTGAGGCACCCAAGACAAGAAGACCCCAAGAAACTTTCAAGAGACATCCGAAGAGACTCCGTGAGGCATCCGAGAGGCCTTTGGCCTTTCTGCTCGCCCTCCTTCTCCTTCTCCTCCTTCTCCTCCTCCTCCTCCTCCTCCATCCTCCCCCGCTAAGGGTATGACGGTTTGCCCAACCCCTTTATTCCACTGCAATCTCCTCCACATTCCTGATCAGGGCAACTCGCCTGGGCATCGTTCCCGGATGGGCTGGTCAGGTTTTTTCCCGCCGCAGCCGCAGGCGAAGGCGCACAGCAACGTCACATGTCAGCTCGGGCTACAAGCAAACCTAATTAACCTAGCGCGCGCACAGGCGGCTGGAGAACTACCGCCGAAGGACGCTGAGCTGCGTCGAGGGCTGAGGCTGCAGGAGCTGCCAGGAGCTTCCAGGAGAGCCGGGCAAGCGTGCGGGCATCCCAGAAGCGAGACCACCAGGAAGGATGAATTGAACCTTGTCGCACCAGGGGCCAGAGGTCGGCGCGCCACAAGCGTGGCGAAGCGCGGGGCTGCATAAACAGTCCAATGTGCTAGGCTGCAAGCCGATGGGGACGATCACACATGGCAGACCAAGAAGGCTGGACCACTCCTGAGTAAACCAGTGGGGCAGAGTCCCACCAAGCCAGCGGCAACGGCAGACACGGCCAGGCTGTCGCGGTGTCTTGAAACCAGAGGCCAGGGAAGTGCAAGCACTCTAGCCAGAGCTAGTCAAAGCGCACGTCACCTGAACGCGAGGGTGCCTCACCCGACTCCACGGGACCAGAATGAGGGCCACCAAGCGCGAGGGACTGAGCGGTGTCGCAGGCAGCCGAGGGCGGAGGTAACCTCAGGCCAGGAGCCCGCGACAAGGCGCGTGAGTCAAAAGACACCACGAAGAGGGGGCCAGTTCACCAGGGAAACCGAGCCAGGCTGTGGCCAGGTCCGAGCGAAGGCCAGGGTGAAAACAACTACAGCCAATGGCCGAGCCAAGCGTCAAGAATAATGTAGCTGTCTGGGGCCTCTCTTGGCGCCTCTTTTTGGAGCCTCCGGAAGGCATCTTGTGGGTGTCCTGTGGCCTTCTAGAGCCTCTTGAAAACTCGTCGGCCGCCCTGAGGGCCTTCTAGGGCACTCTAAAGACGTCTTACAATTCTCCTGGAGCCCTCGTGGGCCATTCTGGACGCCTCGTGGAGCCGAACAGGGAAGATATAAACAGACGCCAGACCTCGCCTTACGCGAGAAAGGCGAACGCTCTGCGCTCAAACTTTCCCCCTCTTTTTGATAATCAATCGAACATCGCTTCGCGGTTCCTGCTAGACTCTGGGCCCTCTAACGTTCGGTAAACGCGAGCCCCCTCCCTCATCGGACTCGCATGTCTCTTGAATCCAAACGAGAACGTCTTCGCGCTTCCCGCCATAACTTCGCCGCACGCTCCTCTGTTGGGTGATACCGAACCCTCT
>CAUYUJ010019059.1:80000-102051 GCA_963575745.1 Prorocentrum cordatum
GGCGCCGACGTGGGAGCCGGGAGGGTCGGGGAGCCCGCCCGCTCCTTCAGCTCCTTCGTGAAGGCGGTGCCCGCGGCACCAACGACAGCCTGGCGGCCGCAGCCATAGCAAGGAGGGCCCCCTCGAGCGCCCACGTGCCAGGCAGGACCACTCCCAGGTCATAAATTACGACCTCCTCCTACTCCTCCACCTCCTCCTCCTCCTCCTCCTCCTCCATCTCCTCCTCCTCCTCCACCTCCTCCTCCTCCTCCTCCTCCTCCTCCTCCTCCTCCTCCTCCTCCTCAAGGCAACTCGCAGCTCTGGCCCGACCGCCAACCCCAACGGCGGGCGCATGTGGCTCCACTGCAGCTGCCAGGGGGCCGCGTGCCGCCCAGGTGGCGCGCCCTGGCTGCGCGGTCCGTGGGTTGCGCCCAGGGTCGTGCTGCGCAAGATCACGTGATCGCCAACGCGGGCACCGCTGCTGGTTGCGAGGCAAACTGCGCGCTCGGCCGCCGACGATGCAACTGCCGCCTATTGGCTGCGCGATCGGCGGTCGAGAACAGACCACGGATATTGAAACGGTCTGGTGTTGGTTGCTCTCTCGGCCGCCGATGATCAAGTGGCTTTACTGGATTCGTAACAGGTTGCGCTTTCGGCCAAGGACGATACGACTTGTCTTGTTTGGCAGCGAGATCGGCGGCCGATAATACACCGCGGAAAAGTGAAACGGCCGAGTGTTGGTTGTGCCATTGGGTAGCACTTGGCCGCCGAAAATGATGCGGCCTGCTAATGGTTGCGCCCAAAGTTGCGCGCTCGGCCGCTGGCGATTCGTCTGCGTCCTATTGTCTGCGCGATCAACGGCTGAGAATACACCGCGGATGAATGAATGGCCTCGTGTTGGTTGCGCCACAGATTGCGCACTCGGCCGCCCAACGGGTGCGACCAGCCCGACCCAGTCAGCCCAGACAGTCCAGCCCCCACGAGGAACCATGTCGGGCCACGCCCGAAATCAGGGGGGGAGCCCGTCAGGAGGTTCGAGGCGCCATGGGCGGGCTCGCCCGAAGGCCCACGATCGCATCGTGCTTGCCGCCCCCAGGGGCACTCGGGCACGACCACCATGACTCTCAGCGCGCCGGATGCGCTCCAGCTGTGTTCTCCTCGGACAGAAAGGGCATGCCCACTCCAGGAGCGCGTGTGTGCGTAAGTGTGCGTATGTGTGTGTGTGTGTGTGTGCGTATGTGTGTGTGTGTGTGTGTGTGTGTGTGTGTGTGTGTGTGCGTGTGTGTGCGTATGTGTGTATGTGTGCGTGCGTGCGTGCGTGCGTGCGTGCGTGTGTGTGTGTGTGTGTGTGTGTTTGTGCGTGCGCGTGTGCTGCCACTCTGCTGCATCTCACGCATTTCGGCGCAGCACCTCGCAGGCTTCTTGCGCTCTCGCCTCGACCATCCTCGTCCTGCATCCAGCTGGCACCAGCCCTTTGCGTTAGGTCGGTCGTGTCCCCCTACCAGGTGCATGTTGAACCAAAAATCCAAAATACTTCAAACCTACTCAAAAATACTCAAAAGCATTCCAAACATCGCCCCCAGACTATCTCTTTGACTGTTTTTGAATATTCCTCCTGTAGGGGGACACGCCCGACTTCACCTTTGCAACAAAACCTAACGTTCCAGGCAACGTGACGGACATCCGGATGCTCCAGTTCCTGCAGTCCCGTGGGCCCTCCTCCTGCTGCACTGGTTCACATAGCTTTTCACGCTTTTAGCGCCTGCAGCCCTGGCTTCGGTCCCTGCAAGTGTGGTCGTGATGCCGTCCCGCGTCCACTGCCAGGTCACTTCAGCCCAGACAGGCCGCTCCGGCTCGCTCATCCTGAAACGTTTTCAGCTGTGAGTGTCCTCCTAATCCCTCCCGTCCTCTGCGGCCGCCCGTCTTCCCGCGCCTTGCACCCGGCCAATTCATTAGTCAGCGCCCCCGACTGCTGGGAGCGCCTGCGCGGATTGTCTCTGCCGAGCTGCGACGAAGAAAGTGTGTACAGCCACCCTTCGGTGAAGCACACACAGCTAGCATCGTCACTGGCGTCATCATCGCAACCGTGATACTTTCCCTTCTCGCGCGACAGGCGTGGCGGACTAGCGTGCGGGCAGCATCGCCGTCTCCACAACGGCGATCACTCGAGACACCACCCGAGCGACGAAAATCAACAGGTCCCACGCACGATGACATAGCGGCCTTACGCGGAGGATTACGCAAGCCGACAGCGTGGCACACCGCGTGGGGGAAGAGGACCCTCACGCGCGCCCTTGCGCGGAAACTTACGCGCGAATGTCTGCGCAGTCGACCCCGCTTTCTTCTGTCGCTCATCTGCCCCCCATGCCCCACGCACGAATCACAACGACCTCGCTTAGCTGCCCCGATACGAACCACGCATCCCGTGGCGTGTTGACACGGGGCTCAACACGTTGGCTGAAAACGCAGGTCTGGCGCGATGCGTTCGCCGGAACGTGGCGCAGGACGTGTCGAGCCACCACGCATCGAATGAACACAGACGTCCTGAACACGGTACGCGCTGCGTTCTCTGAGGTCCGATGTAGCGAGCAAAATTGCAACATCGTGAAAAATCACGCCCAGAGCCCTGGACACAATCTTTCTGCGTCGGTCTTTCGAGCCAAGTCGATCTGCGAGGGTCCCGGGGCCCGAGAGAGGGCGAAAATGCCAGGCTCCAAAAAATTGGGACGCCAGGATCTCAGGGTTTCGAAACGGGCGTATCAGGAGGAGCTCGCACGAGGTGCGACATGATGTGTAGACGTGGCGCGGCCGAGTTGCGCAGCAACGCACGCGTGCGCAACGCGCAACCGGACGCTATGACTACCACGACCCCGCACGTGGTGGGCAGGGGCTCGCAGCGGGCGCGCGGGGCCTCGGCCCAGGGCACCAGGGGGCCCAACCAAACGCCTGCCCACCACGAGCACACGAGCGCCTCAAAACCCGTTCCAGCCCCCCACCCAGCCACCCCCTGTTTTTCGACTGCACGCAAAGAGTGGCCCTAGGCAAGAATGACCTCTGGTGCGCGGCTTTCGGGGGGCCGCGGGGACGCCAAATCCGAGCGTGCACGCTATCGCTGAGAGGACCCCTGTAGGCCCGCAGCCAGAGGCCACTCCAGCGAAATGTCACTCTTTCGCGTAGCCGACTGTTGGGGAAACCCAAGAGGTACCGAGACTGCGACTCCCCGGACCTCTCCTGGGGTGCGTTCGGACCAGGATCTCGAGGCGAAGCCAGCGGTGGCGACGGGAGGCCACCCAGGACGCCCCAAAAGGGGAAAAACAAGGGAAGGGTAGCGGTATGGGTACCGCTTCCTCCTCTGACCTATGGCTTTGGCCACCCTTGTCTCGTGGCGCCCTTCCTTGGTTTGGCGGCGCGCAGAGAGGGGGTTTGGGGGGGGGGGGCCTTCTCAGAAGCAGGGCTGCGTATTTGAAGGCGCCGGCCCTACATCTGTAGAGAAGGCCCGCGTCTTCTCAGAAGCAGGGCTGCTTTTAAGGAGTCCCCCTGCCCCCCTGAACAAGCGCGCGGCTGATTGATATCAGCAACCGCGGGATCGAACCCCTGCCGAAGGCCACGGCCGCGGCCGCGGCGCGCCGCCCTCGCGGGGTCGACCCGCGTGCAGGGCGCACGAGGAGGGCTCGCTGCTGCCCGGGGCACACGCGGCCAGAGCCTGTCGGAGCTCGCACGCACGGCCTCGCACGACGCGTCCTCGCACGACGCGGAGCACGCACGGCAGGTCCGTGCCGTGACGACCCCGGCGTTGGCTTCTGACACCGCGTGTTGAGCAAGGACCGGCCGCCGCAGCATTCCTACAGGCCTACCACGAAGTTGTCTTACACATGTTCTAAAGACAAAAACGATGTGCTGAGCACGTAAGCCCGACGTATCAAAACTAAACAAGATCAGCCTGAAATGCTCCAAGAGCAAGTCGCGCAAACCACAAGAGGTTCTTAGAACATTCCTTGGCGGACCTATCGGCTAGCGGGGACGCTTCGCCACTGCTCGAGCGTGGGTCGTTCCGCCTTGGACGACCGGCAGCTCATCGGTCGCCAGATCGCTGCATATTGGCAGACCCTGGGCCGGCGGCGGCGTGCGACCGTGGACGCCCGAGGCAGGGTCGCAGCCGCGTCGACACGACAAGAACTCACCGCATCCGCGGCCTCCCTGCGGGGGCAGCCCTGCCCCCACGCCCTGCGTCCACGAGACCCGGGGGGGGGGCCCTCCGGCCCCCCCCGGCGGCAGCACTCCCGCGGGCGACCCTGTCCGACGGTCGGGCCAGGCAGAGGCCGCCCTGCCCCTCGAGCCCCCCCCCTACACCCCTCGAGATCCACTTTTGCATCTCCTCCCTGCCCCCCCTCCCCCGTCCCTCCACGACCTCACCCTCCCCGCGCCGCTCCCTCCCCGTGCCTCCGAAAGCCTAGGAGGGGGGAGAAGCAGCAGCGCAGAACACCTCGCTCACCCCCCCCCTGCCCGTCCTTGGGGAACAGGCCGGAAGAACGATGCCACTGTTCCCCGGACCAATCCAGGGGTGCGTTCTGACCGGAATTTGGCAACGATGGAAGGGTCTCGGTATCAGAATGTGTTCCTCTGATGGTCTGCCCCTCCCTCTACGCCCTCGTCCTCGCCCTCGCCCTCACCCTTCTCCTTCCCCTCGCCTCCCCTTCTCGCATCACCTCCTGTCCCAGACCCTCAACATCATTATTTGTTCATAACGTCGACCCCCAAAGGTCTCGACCAATTCCCAGTCCCGCTTCCTGAGTTGTCTTTTGACGGTCCCGAGGGAGGCCCGGTAAGGGCCCGCATACGCCGAAAATTGAGAAAAACCTGCCGTCATGTTTTTTCATTGTTTGACGGTCCCGAGGCGAGGCCGAACGTAGCGGAAACCCTCCCGACGTGGTTTTGTCATGACTCGAGGGGGGTCTGCTGAGGCTCCTGGGCCTGGATTTTCATCTTCTGACCTCCCCCTCCCTCTTCGCCCTCGCCCTCGCCCTCGTCCTTCCCGTCGCCTCCCCTCTTCGCCTCACCTCCTGCCGCTGCGGCCCCTGGGCCTGGACCTTCTTCAGCTCCTGCAGCTCGTCGGGCGACAGGCCCGTGTACGAGGGGGCAAAGGAAGGCGCCTGACGGCCGACGCCGACCGGAGGGCGGGGAGGAGAAGACGCATCCATGTGGACCACAAAGCCCGAAGGAAGCCTCCAAACAGCCCCACCAGTGCCCCTACGACCTGCTAGTGACCCGGGCGCAGTGGCAGGATGGACCACAGGCCATTCGATGTTCGCCCTCGCTTTCTTGCCGCCACTGCCCCTGGTCCCCGTCGCCCTTCCGCCTGTTGCGCCCAGGCTGCTCTCTTCTCAGGGTCCACGGGAATGGCCGTCAGGGCCTTTGCAATACGGGGGCCGCTCTTCAGCAGAGGGGGGCTGGACCGGACGCGCGGACGGGGGAAAGAGGAAGGGGCCTCCAGAGGCCTCTGGGAGGGGGAGAGCTGGGCGGAGAAAGGTGTGCGGAGGATGCTGGCCGGGGGTCCTAGATACGTAGGCCCGTGGGCCGTGGAGCTCCGGGGGGGGGGGGAGACCCGAATTTGACCTGAATTTCGGGTTGGGGGGGGGGTACGGGTTCCATGTGCTTTTTCAATGTTACCCGACCTCCCCGTGGAAATAGAAGGCAAACTGAGGCCTTCGGGTTGGGTTGGGGTGGTTTGGTGGGTGGTGACAGAAGGAGCCGTGGGAGGAGGGGGAGGAGGAGGAGGAGGAGGAGGAGGAGGAGGAGGAGGAGAAGGAGGAGGAGGAGGAGGAGGAGGAGGAGGAGGAGAAGGAGGGAGCGACCGAGTGAGCCAAGAAAGCGCCCAGCGAGCGAGCACACCTCGGGACAAAACAGGGGAAACCTGAGGAGGAGGAGGAGGAGGAGGGGGAGGAGGAGGAGGAGGAGGAGGAGGTGGAAGAAGAAGAAGAAGAAGAAGAAGAAGAAGAAAACTAGGAAACATAGGTCAGACACCAGGCCCAGGAAGAGCGGGGCCCCAGGAAAGCCGCCACTCCAGAAGGTTGCTGGCCAGGACAACCCGCCAGCCGGACCATGGACCAGGGCAGCCCCTCCTCTCTGGCGGGGTGGAAGCCCACGGCCGAGCCTCTCTCCGTGGCCGTGAGCCGGCTCCGACGCGTACTTGTGTTCTCCGAGGGCCCAGCGCACACGGGAGAAGAGGCAAATGCCGAGGGAGCCGCTGGAGGAGGCATGGAAGAACTCTCCCTGGTCGGAGCACGGAGGACGCCCCTTCCGTGGCGCGCGGAGCGCGCCAAGGGTGGCGCTGGAGGCGCCGCCTGGGGGGGTCCAGCGCCGATCCAAGAAGTCCGCGCGGAATTCCAAACACTCATGTTGATGCCGTCTTGTTTTTCCAAAGGAGGGGCGTGCTCCGCGCTGCGGCCAGAGAGAGTTCCCCCCCGCCTCCTCCAGCGGCACCCTTTGTATCTCTGAGGAGAACCATTCTCGCGTTGGTGATGATATCCTCATTTCTCCCAGCTCCATCCTCCCAACCCGAAATCTGTCTTCCTGATTCTCCTTGTCCTCCCTCCTCCTCCTACTCCTCCTCCTCCCCCTCCTTCTCCTCGTCCTCCAGCGGCTCCTTCTGCGTCCCCTCCTCACCTTTCCTGCCCGATCCTCGGCGTCCTCCCCTGGCTCCCCTGGCCATCGGCCCTTGCTGCGCTCTCCCGAGGACCGCTCTCTCCTCAGACCCCGACGTCATGATTTTGTTCACAGCGGCCCCCCCGGATAAGAGAGGATATGTCGACCCCTATCCCAGGCTTCGCGGGGTTTCCGAATGGACCAGAAATTCGGGGCCCAACCCTGGGATATACGATGGGTGGGCGTTCCTCCTCGATTGGGTGCGTCCGCATCGCCCCCTTCTAGGGTGTATCTCAAGGTTTCCCTCCTTTTTCTGAGCGGCTTCAGCTTTTGTAGAAAAATCGATGGGTTTGGGGAGAAAAAATCGATGGGTTGGGGGTTGTAGAAAAATCGATGGGTTGGGTGTTGTAAAAAAAATCGATGGGTTGGGGAGAAAAATCGATGGGTTGGGAGGCCTCGACCCGCTCCATGGGGCCGGCTTCCAGTCCCGAGTCGCTTTCTGTTGACGGCCGCTGGGCCCAGCCAGGGCCTCCAGAGGCCGAAGATAGGTGAGGCCACACGTTCTGCCACGACGTCTTCCCGACCCGAGGGGGTCTGGACCCCGAGGCCCGCCCTCTTCGAGGCCCGCTCGGCGCCTGCGACCCGATGTCGGAGCCGACCTCGGACTCCGGCCTCCCGAGGTCGCTCAGGCTGCGGCCTCGTGGGAGGGCACCCCGGCGGGCGGCAGGACACGGGCCACGGGGCGCGCGAGCAACGAGTCGCAGACACGCCAGAGCAATGACGAGCCTCGAGGGAAGCTCTGGGCAGTCGTCGAAGGAGTAAGGTGGGATGACGATAAATAAAAAAGAAGAAGAAGGGGGAAACGATTAAAAAAGTTTCCCACGTCGGGGGGGGAACGCTCAGAAGCAGGGCTCGCCTGTGTGGTCGTCACAGAAGGCCCGCCTCTGCGACGACCACACAAGCAGGGCTCCCCGTGTCGAGGCTCAAGGACAGGGCCCGCCTGCGACGACCACACAGGCAGCGCTCCCCTGTGACGAGGCGCAAGGAAAGCACCCGCCTGTGACGACCATGCAGGCAGCGTTCCCTTGTGACGAGGCACAAGGGGAGGGCCCGCTTCTGTGACGACCACACAGGCAGCGTCCCCTTGTCTGGAATCTGAATGAGAGGGCCCGCCTTTGTGACGACCATACAAGCAGGGCTCCCCTATGTCGAGGCTCAAGGACAGGGCCCGCCTGCGACGACCACACAGCCAGCGCTCCCCTGTGACGAAGCGCAAGGAAAGCGCACGCCTGTGACGACCACGCAGGCATCGCTCCCCCTTGACGAGGGTCAAAAGAAGCGCCCGCCTGTGACGACCACACAGGCAGAGCTACCCTGTGACGAAGCTCAAGGAAACTTCCACCGTGGGGGGGGGCGCGCGCCCGAGGACGGCGGGGGGGAGGGGGGACGTTTGAAAAAATAGTTTCCCAACCCGGGGCAGGTTTTTGTTAATCATCATCCCGGGCGCCGCCGCGTGAACACGACCCCCGGTCATTTCTTTAATCATCATCCTCCATATGCTGGGAGGCTGGAGACGCCCGTGGCTGGATTCACGTGTGGAGCACTGGGAAACCACTTGCTGCATGCACATGTGGAGGGCCACCACGCCTGGCTACACGAGGGCCGAGCGCTGGAGAGCCATGTGACAACGTGTGTATCCAGCTCTCGCCCGGGCCAGCCGCGTCGTGTGTAGCCAGCTTCCTGGCAGGAAAGCCCAACGAGCCCACGAGAAGGGAGCGGCTCCTGTCGATGGGCGCCTGCTGTCGACAAACTCATCGCGGGCCCGCCGACGCGCGGGGCGCTCGGGGGAGCACGGACAGGGAGGACAACAATCACGACGGGAATTTGTTTGACAATTTTCGGCCCCCGGGGGCCCTCGACGGGCCCCAGGACCGTCAACCGAAAGACTCGGGGAGAAGCACCGCTGCCGGGGAAAAGGTCTGGACCTCAAGGGGTCTGCGTTGCGACAGAATCGGCGGCGAGCGAGGGGGGGAAGTGAGAAGGAGCAGGCCTTCTCAGAAGGCGGCGGGACTTCTCAGAAGCCCTCGCGCCGTTTGAGAAGTGCTCTGTGTCTTCGGGGAAGGCTCATGGAACATCTCAGAAGGCCAGGGGACTTCCGAGCCTTCTGAGAAGGCCCGCCCCTTCTCATTTCCCCCCCAGGCTCGCCGCCGACAGAAACACGATGTCGGGAGGCTCGGGAGGGCGCGATGCCTGCAACCGCTGTCAGCTGCACGTGCGCGCGTTGCGGGCACCAGGCGATCGGATGACCACGCACGAGGGGTGGCAGAGAGAGGCTGGGAGACACGGGCCCCTGGAAAGATGGGCAGACGGAAGGCTGCACGGAGAGGCAAGGTTAGCAAGGCACGTGTGGAGGCAGAGGGGCGATAGACTGACGAGGGGGCGGGCGCGGACAATTGCGGACAGACGCCGTACACATCGCGGGCAGATGCCGACGGACGGCCCCTGGATGGACACGAGCGGCTGCAGGCAGAGGGAGGCGTGCAGGGGTGGAGCGAGATAGAAACGCTGGCAGGGGAAAGCGACTGGCAGAGCGAGAGAGAAGAGAGAGAGAGAGAGAGAGAGAGATCGGACATCGACAGACAAGTCCAAATACACACACACACATCCACACACACACACACACACTGACACACGCACGCACGCACGCACGCACGCACGCACACCCACCCACCCACCCACACACCCACCCACGCACGCACACACAAACACAAACACACACACACACACACACACACACACACACACGCACGCACGCACGCACGCACGCACGCACGCACGCACGCACGCACGCACGCACGCATGCAAGCACACACGCACACACATCCACATCCACATCCACATCCACATCCGCATCCACATCCACATCCGCACCCGCACCCGCACACGCAAACGCACACGCACACGCAAACGCACACGCACACGCACACGCACACGCACACGCACTCGCACACGCGCGCGCACGCACGCACGCACGCACGCAAGCACGCACACGCACGCACGCACGCACACGCACACGCACACGCACACGCACACGCACACACACACACACACTGTGCCAACAAAACGTGAAGACTCGGACATGTGTCGGTTGTTACACGTACACAGCAATGGGACCACGCGGGCGTGGTCTTCAGACACGGGCCGGATGGAAAGAGGTCTCGACGAGCTCCACGGAGGCCCGCCGCCCCACACGCCCGCAGACCTCGACGTCGTGCTTCTGCTCGAGGTCTCCACCTTCGCTGCCCTGGGACACAACACCCGAACCGTGGCGTGCCGACACGGAGGTCAACACGCAGACTCAACACGCAGGTCTGGCTCGACACCCAGACCCCCGACGTCATGATTTTGTCATGGCGTCGGCCCCCAAAGGTCTCGACCCATTGCCTGGCACCTGTGTTTCATCCAGAGTTGTTTTTTGACGGCCCCGAGGCCCGGGAAGGGCCCCCAGAGGCAGGAAATTGCGAAAACATCGCGTCGCGATTTCTGACCCGAGGGGTCGGGGCACCTTCGCCCAAAACGTGGGCCAACACGTGCCCAGCCCACACGCGGCGTGTAAACACGGACGCTCTGAACACGGCACCGCCGTGCTGCACTTCAGGATGGGCGCATCAAGGCAGCCAAGGCCTCGACCCGTGATCCGCGGCCGGCGCCTCGTCCTGACGAGCTCCTGCTGACGCCCCCGGGGCCCGGCGAGGGCCCCCAGAGGCCGAACACGGCCAAAGGCCCCCCGCCGCCGCCCTTCGGGCGTCGGCAGAACTGGGTTTAGTGGGACCTGGTTTAGTGATGTATACCGGGGGACGCCCCCCCCGCCCGTTCCACCAACCGGAATTGCCGTCACCCGAAAAAAACACCAGCTGCGGCAGACCTGGTTTAGTGATCCTAGTAGCAGATTTAGGGGCTCCAGGGCCCTACTACTAACGGGGTCCCCTTACCTGGGGCCCTGGCTACACCCGAACCCTTCCACGACGCGGGGGGGGGGGTCCTGGGCCCCTGCTGGCGGGGCCTGGCCACCGCTCGCCCAGCGGCGTCGCCAGCGGCAGGCCGCGCGGCGTCGTCAGCTCGTCCGCCTCGCCCGGGGCCTCCCCGCGACCGCTGGCCACGGGCGCCGCCTGTGGCCGCGCCGGTCCCCAGGAGCACGCAGCGCGTGCGGGCCGAGAGAGGTCAGCACGAGGGGCAGAAGGTCCCAGAGCCTGGAGGGGAGGATTCTGGGAGGCTGCTCGCCGTTCTGGGGCTCTGGGGGCCCCTCCCAGGCCCCGGGGCCATCAGGAAACCACTCGGAATAAAAAACTGGCTCTTGGGGAAGTCTCAGGGCCCATGGCCCTTGTCGACCGCGACCACTTTACTTCATGCATTGGACACTTACCCCCAGATCAAGATTCAGGGTTCAAGGTGCCGGTGCTCAGGGCTTGAATTCTATACTCGTGTTCGCCATGCTTTCTGATGAGGGAAAACGTTATTTGCCTGTCATAGCACGACAAGTGCAACATCATGTCAACTCTGAATGGAAGGACTCTTAAATCAACTACATGTCAACACAAATGCAATATAATCGGCATTCTATTGGTCTTGGGATCCTCCTTTGGTCTCGGACTGAGTATGCCCAACTATTCGGGCACCCCTGGTCCAGTTCGCCCTCAGCGTTTCGGCGTGTGGTTGGCCATCCTCTTCAGGACCTGCCACAACCAACCACACGGGGCAGGCCGACGCTGTCACGAACGACATCCCTGCTTCCGCCGTAGACAAAAACACCACGCGTACCTCTTAAATGCAAGATACACTGTGTCTGGCTGTATTCTGGGACTCCTTCGTACACACCAAAATTGCCAGAAGATGTCCAGCTAAGCTCTTGGAACCTGCTGTTTTGGCTTCGGAAAAGGGAGGAAACAACTGTCCTCTCTTTCGTGACACCGTCGGCACCTGGCGGACTGGCCGCAGGTGCCCCCTGTTCCCTTGAATGTCTGACCCCCCGCCCCCGTGACCAGAGCACTGACTGGAGCACAGGACGGCGGAGCCGACTTCACAGCAGGCATGCCGGAATCTCTCTGCATGATGGGGAAAAAGGCTGCGCCGCCGAAGACGAGCTCCTGGAGAGCTTCGGCTGATCACCCGTTATTTGCCTGTCATATCACAACGAGTGCAACATCATGTCAACTCTGAATGGAAGGATTCTTAAAGCAACTACATGTCAACACAAGTGCAATATAATCTGCATGTTATTGGTCTTGGGATCCTCCTTTGGTCTCGGACTGAGTATGCCCAACTATTCGGGCACCCCTGGCCCAGTGCGCCCTCAGCGTTTCGGCGTGTGGTTGGCCATCCTCTTCAGGACCTGCCACAACCAACCACACGGGGCAGGCCGACGCTGTCACGAACGACATCCCTGCTTCCGCCGTAGAGAAAAACACCACGCGTACCTCTTGAATGCAAGATACACTGTGTCTGGCTGTATTCTGGGACTCCTTCGTACACACCAAAAATTGCCAGAAGATGTCCAGCTAAGCTCTTGGAACCTGCTGTTTTGGCCTTCGGAAAAGGGAGGAAACAACTGAAGACGAGGCTCCAGATATTGCGAATGAGCGAAAGCTCCATAGTGGCGACATCAACTCCATCATTCTCGTCAGAGGCCCCTGGCTCTGACACCAGAGACGACGGTACGCCGACGATGGCCACAAGCCAGGCAGCATGACGAAACGAATCCAGAAATAACCGCAATCGTGCACGCTTCGGCCGCAGGCGGATGTGGGCACGACGCCACTTGCCACATGGTGAGAACCCGGAAAAAAAAGAAAGCACGAAGCACTGAAAAGGGAGCGCCGAGGAGGGAGGAGGAGCTAGAATAAGGGGGCGGGCGGAGGAGGGAGGCGGGGTGAGGCACTTCCAGGGCTGCCGCCGCCACGCCGTGAGAAAGAGGCGGGCGAAGCAGCGGTCGCAGCAGCTCGCGCAGTCACGCGGCTCCCTCTTGCAGCGGCTGCCTGCAAGTTCCCGCCCCGACAGGGGCACGAGCCTCTGGCGCTGCGTGCGCCGCCGAGCCCACTCCTCCCCACTCCTCCCCACTCCTCCCCCTCCTCCTCCTCCTCCTCCTCCTCCTCCTCCTCCTCCTCCTCCTCCTCCTCCACCACACCGAACAGCCTCCGCCCTCGGTCCCAAGAGGCCGCCGACCTCATCTTCCACACGGGCTGCGCGGGCCGTGGGCCGTGCCCCGTGGGCCCCCGAGGACGGCGACGGGTACCCCCGAGGACGCTCACGCCTGCACGCCCGCGCCGACGTCGCCTCGCCGAGGCGGCGCGAGCCTGCCGCACAGTCAAGACGCACAGGAAGGGTGCGCGGTGGGGATGCGGGGGCCTCGGAGGGCCATGTTGGCGCGTGCGAGCGGGGCTGGCGGGGGGACATCGCCGAGGATGGGCCGCAGGGGGAAGGATGCCAGGGTAGCCCTGGAGAGTTGCTCATCCTTGCTGTGTGACCTGGCTGCAGCTAGAAGGAGAGAACCTCTGCGCGAGCAGGATCTTTCGAAGGTCCGCGCGGAGCTCCCGATTGGCGTTGGACCCCGCCACGGCGCGCGGAACGCGCCAGGAGTGGCGCCAGAGGCGCCGCCAGAGGGAGGTCCAGCGCAGATCAAAGAACTCGGCGCGGGCCTCCGCAAGGCGCGCGTAAACCGAAGAAATCCGCGTAGATGCACGGAATTCGCGCAGACAAGAGAAACATGATAATCTCTCGAAGGTCCGCGCAGATCGAAGAGACTCGCGCGGACCTCCGAAAATGTATTGGGACGCACACGGACATACTGACACTACGCGTCCTCCTTGGAGGCGCGCGTCCGACACGAACATATAGTATACCCATCTTGTAGTAGATCCTTTCCCGAGCGGTGTGGCCACAAAGCGCCCGCCACGACGCACATGCTATAAAGACTTCTCGGTGCGCGCAGCGCCCCTTGTGGGGGGGGGGGGGGGCGACGCACATATAGTAGAAGTGCGTTGGGCTGACGCCGATGTATGGCTGTGCCGATGCTTCTCCTTCGAGCCGAGGCGGCGCAAGCTCGCCGCAGCCCGCTGGGGGGGCGGCCTGCGGGTCCGCGCGCAGCTCCTCCCGCAGCTCCTTTATCTGCGCCCGCACCTCCCGCAGCTGCTTGTCGAAGCGCGAGCCCGCGGCGGCGACGAGGACCTGCACGCGGCCGCGGCGATACGCTGCCCCGCCGCGGTCGTCGTCGTCGTCGTCGATCGAGGAAGGCCGCGTGCTTCCTGGGGGAGTGTCTGAACGTTTTGGCATTTTTGGGGCCTCCCAGGTCCTCTGAAAGCCTCTGGATGCCTCTGAGAATCAGCGTCAGGGGCGGAACTAGAACCTTACCTCTTCCTCCTCCTGCCCCTCTTCCTATTACTTCTGTTGTGGATCCAATGCGCTTCAACCAATCTGAGATCGAAACTGCAACGACATATGGCATTGCAAGCAACCTGCAAGGGCGACTCCGAGGCGTCCAGAATGTGGATATGCAACGGAACAACGAGGCCAAAGTCCCAATCGGGGAATGAAACCTACATGTGCTTCCAACGTGGAAAGCCCACGCCTTGTGATTGAACGTTCAAGGCTTCCCCACGAAAGCCCTCCCAGCACTCCCAGGGTCTAGAATCATGAGAAACACAATGGGGCCATATACCCAATCTGGGCACGAGGCCCCACTGCGTTCCTAATAACTGGGCGCCAGCGGGAAGCCGTGACCCCTTGTTCACCGCCAGCAGACGAGCAGAGACTCGCTGCTTCTTCAAATGATTCAAAGCTGCGTGTCTCACTTGTGAATCGGCTTTAGGAGTCAGCTGCTCGATGTGTGCGGTCTCAAAACTCTCGATGGTCTAGAAAGATGCGCCTTGCAAGTCTGACGGTGGTTCGCTGCCTGGGAGCTCTGTAACGTGCCCACAACTCTGAATCAAATTATCCAACCGATCCAGATGCAATACTTCACGACCCACTTTCAAGCAGTCATGATTTCTGCCGTCCGATATGAACCAGTAGCATCCCATATTTCTCGATGCCCTGCATTCAGGCACCTTGCCAGTCTGGGGGGAGGGAAATGGCCTGAGACCCATGCCAATGCCCTACGCCCCCACCATCGGTCCAGATGTAGCTATGTGCGACCCACTTTAGTCGAATCGCGCTACGCAGCACCAGGCGTCAACAGGGCTCTCGATACTTGTGTACATGATTCGCAATTGCGGAGCCTATTCGCTGTTTTGATCTCTGTGGTTTGCCCAGATCTCGCGATTATGTTGCCCACCCAGCCAATGCACACCTCAAAACAGTTCACCTGTTAATTGGTGTCGAACCATTGGGCTGTTGAGCTACTGGTGCATGGTATGCGATGCTCTAAGAAGATGCGGCATGTTGGAGCTGATTGGCTGCCTCCAAACAAACAAAAGTATGTACATCACCTAGAGCTCGAGACCGTCTCCCAGACGACCCAGATGCAACCCAGACTGGTCCACTGTCCAATGGGTATGCGGATCCCGCTGGCCAATTTAGGACGAGCTCATGTCTCTCGATGATCTAGAAATGCATTTTGAAATGATGGAGCTGGTCCAGTGCTAGAGTGCCAAGCAAATTGAATTTATCTCGAAATCGTAACATTATACAGCCACAATGCCAAGCATCTGCTACCACATTGAATTCCGGCCTGATCAAGTTTGACCCTTCAGACTGCTTCAATCTAACTCATATCGATAAAACGAGCGGGTACTGTAGACGCATTGGGGTAGCGCCGGGAAGTCCTGGACCTCGCGAACCATTGGGAAAACAATGAGGCCCCATTCACGGATCAGAAATGTAGACGCAACGCAAGTGGCCTCCATCACCTCTTTCTGGATTGAGTCACAAATCCATTGGAATCCCTGGGAGAGCAGTGAAAAGGCTCTACGAATTTCGCTCTCGCTTGGCGAAAATCTTGAAACGCTGTGCGCTCTAGAACCTTGGGGGACTGTGGTGCCCTCGGAGTGCAGTGGTTAGCCCTGGGAAAGCTGCGCGACATCTTGGGTAAGCAACAGGGAGCCTTGGGACGGCAAGGAAGAAGCCATGGGCTTGGAACGAACGTGCATTGGGCATCTCGGGCATGCTTGTGTGGGTTTCAGTGCTTACTGCTAGGGTGCTTTCCTGTGGTGCGCGTTATCGATCATATCTGCTTGCTATTGGGTGCCGCGGGCGGCTCTTGCTGCCTTTTTGGGAGCGACCTCCTGTGGCCAACCGAGCTCGGCCCTGGTATTGCTCGGCGCTTGATCGGGCCTTCGAAATCCCGAGCCCAGGGCCGTGGCAGATGCACGGGCCCGTTCCCTGGGCTCGGAGAGAGAGAACCCAGGCCGAGACGCCGCGGCCACCTCCCGTCTGCACGCGCCATCCCCTGTGTCCCTGCAGCTGCTTCACGTGCACCTTGTAGCAGCCCCCTCCCCCTGGATCTACCTCGCAACGACCTCGTGACAGCGTCGCAGATGCTCTACCGCGCGGCTGCCATGTGGCCGTGCTGAAAATCTGTGCAAGTATGACCAGTGTCGGGATCAGTGTGAACACACTCTGCGTAACGTGTGTGTGTGTGTGTGTCTGTGTGTGTGTACTGCGTGGTTCTGACACGTCGTGCACCAGGTAAACCATTGCTAGCTTGCGAATGCCCCAGTGCTGCTTGTTTGGGTAACGGTCGTGACAACAGCAGCTAGTAAGTTGGGACACGAGAACCTCGTCAACTTATGAAGGTCACACGCTTCGCTCTAGCTGCGGAGTAACCCGTGATCCTTCTCTTTGCCCCAAGAACGCTTCCCCACGACACTTCTCACGACAATTCGCATGGACATCGTTTATGGATGATCTGATGGGTCTACGCGTAACATCAAGAAGTCATACCTTCAATCATGATATGCTCGCCCTGACGATTCTGGAAGGCGCTCGGCACAGACTACGCGCAAGCTGCGACGTATGTGGTGCATGCGTCCTGCACGCCAAGCTCTGAGATAGATGCCACCATGGTACCATGATGCAACACGTCAATGTTACCATGTGATGTCAACCTTGATCCGCTTCATCTCCTCCGTGTAGCTCTCCTGAGCCTGCAGCGCCGCCTGTGAGCATGGGCGCTGGTGGCAGCGGCCCCGATCTCCCAAAGAGCGCGCTAGCATGAACTCGGGATGCGACAAGCTCCTCCTGAAACTGGCACACCCGTTCGAACCCAACTGTCATGCTCCCTTGCAGGTCAACTGGCGCCATTCAGATCCTAGCCGCGGTGTCGCCTTGAGGCAGCAGAGCAGCGGGGCGAACAGTGGGAACCACAGAGGGACAACGGGGGATCGCGGATGAGATACGCGATAGCATCGAAGACATCAATGATGAGGAGAGGAGGCAAGGGACAACCAGAGGAGTCGAGAGAACAGTGTGAGATCATCAGAGACCCCATGTAGAATGACAACTCGCAGATGCCACTCCGCGGCCTTCGCGGCCTCCGACGACCCTGCAAGGCCGCCGCTCTCGGCACAGACCTTGGGCCGGGCGACATGGCCGGATGGCGATCAGAACTGGCAATGATGAGCCGAGGGGGCAGAGGGGAGATCCCTGAGATCCGACGCTGCGAAGCAAATGCGACATCTTTCTGCGCCATCTCTCCAGCCGGATCGATCTGTGATCGGCGGCGACGATCGGGGCGAATAGCCCAGGGGCGGGCATTACACGCATTCGCCCGGGAGCCTTGTCGAAGACAAGTAGATCATCGGCGCCCTGGATACATGTATTGCTCCCCCCTGGACTATTCGCCCCTCTCGTCGCCTCCGATGTGAGGGCCCCGGGTCCCGAAACCAGGCGAAAACGGCCGGCGTGAACAAACTGCAACGCCCAGATCCCCGGGACCGGCAGCCGCATGGGCGCAGCCCAACTGGCCAGCAGGGGGGCGTGCTGGGGCTGGCGGCCCCAGACACAGGCACGGGCCGGGGCGGCGCGACGAGGGTGTGGGGCTCCGTCCGCCAGAACCTCCGCATTCCCCAGGACCGTCTCCAAATATGTCCAAGAGGCCCCCCCCAAGAGGGCCTCGAAGGCCCCCAGGAAGCCCCCCAGGACCCTCCCCAAGAGAGCCTCTCAGAGGACCCCGAGTGGCCCCCTCCCTTAAGAGGCTCTGAGCAGGCCGCGAAGAAGCCCACATTCCAGGAACTCGCAGGATCCTCAACAATCCGCCAGCCCTCTGGGCATAGGTGGTTTGACGCGCTCCCTCTTCCACGCCCCCTTCAGCCCCTTCGGGGAGGGGTAACCACTGCCCCTTTTTGAGTGAACACCCTTATCCCACTCGACTGGCCGCCAACCAGGAGCGTTGAGAACCCCCCTCACGGTCCCTGACAAACTTGCAAGTGGCAACACAATCTGCGTCGATAGCGGGGCCGCCGCAATCACCTTGCATTGGCTTTTGACCGGGGTGACCGGCGATGTGAGGATATCTGCCCGCTGTGCGCTGCCTCACTGCTCTTGCCGAGACAGCACGCAACATCATCATTGAGGGGCGCGCGCGCGCACCGTACAGCATGCTGACCACCCCGCCCCAACTAAAACGTGCATTCCCAATCCCCCAAATCGCGGATTCACCGAGGATTCGAACATGGGCCAAAAAGATTTCAGGATATGGTTTGCGTCCGCCGTTGTCCCCCTGATACAGCCCTGCCCCGAAAGCTCCCTCCTCGCAGCCTCGAGGAGCCTGCGTCTTGTTCTGGGCCTCGCGTCGGGACTGGGCGTCTGTTCGGAGACAATCCAACTCTGCAGTGGTTTGCCACGGATGGTCGGGGGATCGATGCATTGCACCGATGCGTGCTGCCACGTGCGCGTTCGCATCTGGCGAACGCCGTGCGTGGCACGTGCACCTGGCGCGCGCCTGGCGCGGCCGGCGCGGCCCCGCTGGCGCACGACGATCCAGATCAGGGCTCCGGGCCCGCGGGTCTGCCCCTGGACCTGTGCGGGCCCGCGGCTCCAGACCCGGGCCCGCGGGGGCCCTCGCGAGTGTCGATCGGGGCCTACTGGTGCGCCAGAAGCCAGGCGACACCACCCAACCTGCACCCCAGCGGCGATGAAAACTCGGACACCTGCCCACCTGCGACCACCTGCGACACCAACCCAACCCACGACCCATCCACGACCCAGCGGGTCGCAGGTGGGGTGGTGTTGGTTGGTTCTTGGTCTAACTGTGGGATCTCACCCGAGATTGGCTCTGGACCCGCGGAGGCCCCCGCGTGCGTAGATCTGAGCCCGTAGAACCTCCAGCGCGGTCTCCCCCTGGATCCGCGGAGGCCCCCCGCGAGTCTAGATCTGGGAGAGAGCGTGATCCACCGCCGCTTTACTGTGGAAAATTGCTAACCTTTTCCTCCGGAACCCGGGGGTCGCCCCCCCCCCCCTCCGAAAATCCCCCCCCCCCCCTCCCTGCTGGACTCCTCCCCCCCCCCCCCCCCCCCCGGCAAAACCCCCCCCCTCCCCTAACCCTCCCCCCCCCCTTCGAAAACCGGGGGGGGCACTCCCACGGTTCGAACCCCTCCCCCCCCCCCTCCCCTTCGAAAACCGAGAGGGGGTCACTACCGGTTCGAAACCCCTCCCCCCCCCCCCCCCCCCCTCCGGATCCGGAAAACCAGGGGGAGTCCGGTTCGAACCCCCCCCCCCCCTCGAAAACCGGAGGGGCGTCACTACCGGTTCGACCCCCCCCCCACGCACCGCCAGCAAACGACTCCCGGTCCCTACCACCGTCCGCATCACATCCCCCACTGCTGTTCCCAGCACCATTGTCCTCACCACCACTGTCCCCACTGGTTCCACCAACGTCCCTACTGTCCCCACCAGTGCCCCCACCACTGTCGCACTGTCCCCACTGTCCCCGCCACTGTTCCCACCACGGTTCCACTCTCCCCACTGTCTCCACGGCCACAACAACTGCCCGACTACCCCCACTGTCCCCACTGTCCCACTGACTCCTCCGCTGTCCCATTGAGCTGTCCCACTGTTCCCACCACTGTCCCCACTGTCCCCACCGCAGTCCCCACTGTACCTCTGTCTCATTGTCCAACCGCCGTCCTCGCCACCGCCTTCACCACTGTCCCCACCACCATTGTACCCTCCACTGTCCCACTGTTTCCACCTCATTCCCACTGTCCCCACACCACTGTCCCCACCACCACCGTCCCCACCACTGTCCACTGTCCCCCCTGTTCCCACCATTGTCCCCACCACTGTCCCCACCACTACCGTCCCCACCACTGTCCCACTGTCCCACTGTCCCCACCACTGTCCCGCTGTCCCCTCACCACTGTCCCCACCAACACCGTCCCCACCACTGTCCGCACCCCCACTCGGTTTTCGAGGGGGGGGGGTTCGAACCGGTAGTGACCCCCCCCCTTTTCATGATGAACTGGGGGAGGGGGGGGAGGGGTTCGAACCGGTAATGACCCCCCCCCGGTTTTCCGGAGGGGGGGGGGGGGAGGGGTTCGAACCGGTAGTGACCCCCCCCCGGTTTTCCGCCAGCAGCGGTAGAACACGCTCTTTCAGATCTGGACATGTGGGGCAGTGGCGCCGTTGAGCTCTCACCTCTGAAAAACAAGTATTGTTGATCCCCCCCACCCAGTGCACATGAGATCTTTTCAATTGCAGTGCCCCTCCCGGGGCTCGCACCTTGTTTTCTATCAGGGAAAGACCTGAGGCTCAAACTGTGTCGTTGGCCCCCGGTTTCCAGCAACAGTGGCTCCCGCCCGACACTTCCTCACAATGTCTTGAAGAATCGCGCTCCCGCCCGACACTTCCTCGCATTCTATTCAGGAGTAGCGCTCTCGCTTGGGACTTCCTTACACTTAATTACGGAATCGCTCTCTCGGCGCTCTGCAGTCGGGCTCTCGCTTGCAAGTTACTCAACAATAGCGCCCTTGCGTTGGAATTTCCCGCAATCAACTCAAGCGCCGCGCTCCCGACACCCAGGAATCGCGCTCACGCATAGGCCTCCCTCACAGATTACTTAGGAATCAGGATCTGGCTGCCCTTCGTGGCCCCGTTGCAGCCCTTCGTGGCCTCCTCGCTGCCCTTCGTGGCCCCCTCGCTGCCCTTCGTGGCCCCGTTGCAATCCTTTGTGGCCCCCTCGCTGCCCGTCGTGGCCCCGTTGCTGCCCTCAGTGGCCCCGTCCTTGCCCTCCGCCGCCCAATATACGTATGCCCTTCGTGGCCCCGCTGTCGCCCTTTGTGGCCCCCTCGCTGCCCTACGTAACCCAATTGCTACCCTCAGTGGCCCCGTCGTTGCCTTCTGTGGCCCCGCATTATCTGCCCTTCGTGGCCCCCGTTCGCGCCCTTCGTGGCCCCATGCGCATTCCCTTTGTGTCCCCGCTGTCGCCCTTCGTGGCCTACTTCGTGGCCTACTTCGTGCCCTTCTTGGGCCTACTGTCTCTCTCTCTCTCTCTCTCGCTCTCGCTTTCGCTCGTCGTCGTCGTCGTCGACGTCGTCGTCGTCGTGGTCGGTCCCCTGTCCGTCCCTCTTGGGGTCGGGCTGCCGCCGATCAGCGCTGCCGCTAGCCAGGCTGACGGTCCGTGGCCGCCCCGCCGCTTGCCGGGGCCCGGCCTGCAGGGAAGAAAGGTATACCCCACAAAAGGGGCACGATCGAAGACGAAGAGGGCGGGTATCGAGGGTTTGGGAAATACGCTTTAACGGACACTCGAGCAGATATGCGCGAACAGTCTTAAAATGATGGTTGTTGTTGCTGTTGTGTTTTGTTTGTTTTGTTTTGGTTTGTTGTTGTTGCTGTTGACTCACACTGCTGAAAGATAATTATGATTGTTGATCCCCTCTCCGGTGACCATTGTTACCTAACAGCGAAGACTGTTAGGTTTCTAGTGGGGTCAAAAGAGAGCACATCTTGACGCCCCAGGGGGGTCTGGGCGGGATCCGGACAGGGTGCCCCGGGAAACCAGACACTGAGGCAGGCAGGCTGCCCGGAGCCAACTGTAGGCCACTTCGTGTTCTTCGAGTCCCAGAACTCCATTCCTGGGCATGGTTTTGAATGCCCGGAGCCAACTGTAGGCCACTTCGTGGTCTTCGAGTTCCCAGAACTCCATTCCTGGGCATGATTTTGAATGCCCTGAGTCAACTGTAGGCCACTTCGTGGTCTTCGAGTTCCCAGAACTCCATTCCTGGGCATGATTTTGAATGCCCGGAGCCAACTGTAGGCCACTTCGTGTTCTTCGAGTTCCCAGAACTCCATTCCGGGCCACATTTTGAATGCTGAGGCAGGCTGAGGCTGAGGCTGAGGCAGGCTGAGGCTGAGGCAGGCTGAGGCTGAGGCCGAGGCTGAAGGCAGACTGAGGATGAGGCTGAAGCAGGCTGAGGCTGAGGCAGAGGCAGGCTGAGGCTGA
>CAUYUJ010019059.1:102151-222151 GCA_963575745.1 Prorocentrum cordatum
AGTAGTAGTAGTAGTAGTAGTAAGAGTAGTAAGTAGTAGTCGTAGTAGTAGTAGTAGTAGTAGTAGTAGTAGTCGTAGTCGTAGTAGTAGTAGTAGTAGTAGTAGTAGTAGTAGTAGTAGTAGTAGTAGTGGTGGTAGTAGTAGTAGTAGTAGTAGTAGCAGTAGCCGTAGCAGCAATAATAATACACGTGGTACACATTGGACATACAATAAATATGTGGGAGTCACCGGTGGCGTAATTGAAACGATTTCCCCGGGGCTCCCTTTTTTAAATAAAGTTAACCTGGCGAAGGACCCAACTGTATGCAGTTGTGAATACCGCAATTGTGCTGGGTGGTGGCGGACGCATGCGGGCGGTGCCAATGGGACCTTCGGTGGACCTCCCTATGGGGCCACGCAAAGCTGTACTGGGTAAGCGAAACGCAGGGAGCAAAAGCTGTGCTGGGTGGTGGCGGACGCATGCGGGCGGTGCCTCTGGGACCTTCGGTGGGGCACCCTTATGGAGCCACGAAGCGCTGTACTGGGTGGGTGAAACGCAGGGAGCAAGAGCTGTGATGGGTGGTGGCGGACGCATGCGGGCGGTGCCACTGGGACCTTCGGTGGAACTCCCTATGCGGCCACGAATCGCTGTACTGGGTGGGTGAAGCGCAGGGAGCAAAGGCTGTGTTGGGTGGTGGCGGACGCATGCGGGCGGTGCCACTGAGACCTTCGGTGGGGCCCATTATGGGGCAAAGAAGCGCTGTACTGGGTGGGTGAAACGCAGGGAGCAAAGGCTGTAGTGGGACGCATGCGGCCAGCGGCACTGGGGCCTTCGATGCAGCTCCCTATGGGGCCACGAAACGTGCGAGGGGTGTGCCGAAGTGGGCATGCGGGACGCATGCGGACGGCAGCACTAGGGCCTTCGGTGGCCGAATTGGGCGTGCGGGACGCATGCGGCCGGCGGCACTGGGGCCTTCGGTGGAGCTCCCTATGCGGCCACGAACCGTGTGAGGGGTGTGCCGAAGTGGGTGTGCGGGACGCATGCGGCCAGCGGCACTGGGGCCTTCGGTGCAGCTCCCTATGGGACCACGAAACGTGTGGGGGGTGTGCCGACTTGGGTGTGCAGGACGCATGCGGCCGGCAGCACTGAGGCCTTCGGTAGAGCTCCCTATGGAGCCACGAAGCGTGTCAGGGGTGTGCCGACTTGGGTGTGCGGGACGCATGCGGCCGGCAGCACTGGGGCCTTCGGTGGAGCTCCCAATGGGGCCGCGAAACTTGTGAGGGGTGTACCGAAGTGGGTGTGCGGGGCGCATGCGGCCGGCGGCACTGGGACTTTCGGTGGAGCTCCCTATGGGGCCACGAAACGTGTGAGGGGTGCGCCGAAGTGGGCATGCGGGACGCATGCGGACGGCAGCACTAGGGCCTTCGGTGGAGCTCACTATGGGGCCGAGATGCGTGTGAGGGGTGTGCCGAAGTGGGTGTGCGGGACGCATGCGGACGGCAGCACTGGGGCCTTCGGTGGGGCTCCCATGGGGCCACGAAACGTGTGAGGGGTGTGCCGAATTAGGTGTGCGGGACGCATGCGGACGGCAACACTGGGCCCTCGGTGGAGCTCCCAATGGGGCCGCGAAGCGTGTCAGGGGTGTGCCGACTTGGGTGTGCGGGACGCATGCGGCCGGCAGCACTGGGGCCTTCGGTGGAGCTCCCTATGGGGCCACGAAACGTGTGAGGGGTGGTGGTGCTGATGACGGCGATGATGATGACGATGATGGTGATGACGACGGGTGAAAAGGAGGAGGGAGGGGGAAGAGGAGAAGGAGGGAGGAAACGGGGCGCTGTCTCTTCAAAACGAGGACCCAACACCACAAGAAGGTTATAACAAATAAAAAAGTCACTCGGCTCAAACTGCATTGTTGGCCCCGGGATTACGACAACAACGGCTCCCGCCTGAGACGCCCTCACAATTTAGCAAACACCCTCGCTCCCGACTGAGACTTCTTCGCAATCTACTCAGGAATCGCGTTTTCGCTTGGGACTTCCTTACAATTTACGCAGGAATCGCTTCCTCGGCGCTCTGGTGTCGCGCTCCCGCTGGGGACCTACTTGCAACTTACTCAAGAATCGCGCTCTTGCGTTGGAATTCCCCGCAATGTATTCAAGCGCCGCGCTCCCGACACTCAGGCACCCAGGAGTCGCGCTCACGCTTAGGACTCCCTCACAGCGTACTTAGGAATCGGGATCTAGCTGCCCTTCGCGGCCCCGTTGCGGCCCTTCGTGGCCCCCTCGCGGCCCCTCGTGTCCCCGTTGCAGCCCTTCGTGGCCCCCTCGCGGCCCCTCGTGTCCCCGTTGAAGCCCTTCGTGGCCCCGTTGCAGCCTTTCGTGGCTCCGTTGCACCCTTTCGTGGCCCCCTCGCGGCCCTTCGTGGCCCCGTTGCAGCCCCCCGTGGCCCCCTCGCTGCCCTTCGTGGCCCCGTTGCAACCCTTCGTGGGTCCCTCGCTGCCCTTCGTGGCTCCTTTGCATCCCTTCGTGGCCCCCTCGCGGACCATCGTGACCCCGCCGTCGCCCTTCGCGGCCCCCTCGCTGCCCTTCCGTGGCCCCGTTGCAGCCATTCGTGGCCCCCTCGCGGCCCTTCGTGGCCCCATTGCGCCCCTCGTGGCCCCTTGCTGCCCTTCGTGGCTCTGTCGCACCTTTTCGTGCCCCCCCCCCCCCCCCTGCGGCCCTTCGTGGCTCCATATATGTATGCCCTCCGTGGCCCCAGCTCGTTCGCGCCCGTCGTGGCCCCATATGCATGCGTTTCGTGGCACCGCCGTCGCCCTTCGCGGCCCCCTCGCTGCCCTCAGTGGCCCCGTTCTTGCCCTCTACGGCTCAATTTGCGCATGCCCTTCGTGGCTCGTTCGCGCCCGTTGTGGCCCCGTATGCATGCCTGCATGCCCGTCGTGGCCCCGCTGTCGCCCTTCGCGGCCCCGTCGCTGTCCTACGTGGCCCCGTTGCTACCCTCAATGGCCCCGTCGTTGCCCTCTGTGGCCCCGCATTATCTGCCCTTCGTGGTCCCCGCTCGTTCGCGCCCTTCGTGGCCCCGTACGCGTGCCCTTCGTGGCCCCGCTGTCGCCCTTCGTGGTCCCCTTCCTGCCCTTCGTGGACCCGCTGTCGCTCTCGCTTTCGCTCTCGCTCCCGCTTTTGCTCGTCGTCGTCGTCGTCGTCGTCGCCGCCGCCGCCGCCGTCGTCGTCGTCGTCGTGGTCGGCCCCCTGTTCGTTCCGCTTGGGGTCGGGTCGCCGCCGATCAGCGCTGCCGCTGGCCAGGCCGACGGTCCGCGGCCGCCCGGCCGCTTGCCGGGGCCTGGCCTGCAGGGGGAAAAAAAAACACCCTAAAGGGGCACGATCGAAGACGAAGAGGGCGGATATCGAGGGTTTGGGAAATACACGTTGGATGGCACTCGAGCAGATAAGAGCGAGCAGTCTTACAATGATTATGTCTGTTGTTGTTGTTGTTGTTGTTGTTGCATGTGGCGCACGTGGCGCATCTGGCGCACGTGGCGCGTCAGGCAAACTGTGCGCGCCTGGCACGCGCGGCGCACGCCGCGAGCGTCGCACACCCGGCGTCACACATTGGTGCTCCATCGATGCCCATCCGATAGCGGTCTTTGCGTATAGGGGGAAAAATCCACCCCCATGATGACCACCCCGACAAGCGAGGCCGTTTAGTAAACGCACCGAAAGAAGGAATCGAACAAGGCAGGGCTGTTTAGTAAACGCCCAGGGCCTTGAGCGTAGGCTGAGTCCTGGATGCTACTTACACTTGGCGGCGAGCGAGGTGGGGGGGGAAGTGGGAAGGGGAAGGTCTTCTCAGAAGGCGGCGGGACTTCTCAGAAGCCTTCGCGCCTTTTGAGAAGTGTTTCCCCTGTCTCCGGGGAAGGCTCAGGAAACTCCTCATATGCCCAGGGGACGTCCGAGCCTTCTGAGAAGGTCTGCCCCTTCTCACTTCCCCCCCTCGCGCGCCGCCGATACATGGTGGGAGGGCGGGTGGGAGCGAGAGAGACAGCTCGTCGGGGTCCCATTCGGGACTTGGCCCCTCCCCCTTCCCCCCTCATGTGGGTCTGCACGGAGAGCGGTCAGAGCGTCCGAGATTACCCAGCATGGCTCCCAAACAGCGCTGTACAGCCCAAGGTGGCCTACAAGATGGCTCAATCTAGCCCAAGGTGGTTTCCAGCATGTCTCCAAGACGCTCCAAGATCTCCTCAGGACGGCTCCAACCGACCACGGAGCCTCCCGAGGACGCCCCCAAGAGGCCAACATCCTCCCAGCACCGGAAGGAAACCACAGATTTGTGCCTTCTCGCCTTTTTGTTGCTGGTGGGCTTCCAGGGCCTCGAGACGGCTGCAAGATGACCCAAGAGAGACCCAAGAGAGCTCGTAGACGTTCTCAAGAGCGCCACAAGAGGGCCCCTGGAGGTATGTTTCAGGGCCCAAGAGGAGCAACCTTAATCAGGGGTACCAAGAGGCCCCCAAGAGGTCCCCAATAGGATCCCAAAAGACCCCCGAAGAGGCCCCAAGATGCTCCCCCGAGGCATCCAAGACGCTCCGAGATGCCTGCGTGACCGCCAAGAGGCCCCAAAAACGTTCCAAGATGACTCCACGAAGCTCTCAAGAGCCTGTTTCTTCTCCTCGCTCCTCCCTCCTCCCTTCTCCCCCTCCTTCGATTCCTCCTCTATCCTCCCCCTCTCGGGATATGACTGCTTCCCTGGCCCTTTGTTCCACTGCATGCTGGTATCGTTACTGGATGGGCTGGTAGGGTTACGCGAGACGTCTAGAAATTGAACTCGAACTATGCGGCCCGAGAAAATGCGCAATCGGATGTGAAGTCTACCCGGCACGATCCACCCAGTCACATCTCCATGTTGAGCTATGACTTGGAGATTCGAGGCGGTTCGAGATGGTCAGTGCGACGCGACAACTGCACAAGAGCCCGAAAGAGGGGTCTGTACAAGACGGCCCGTGTGTGCAGAAATTCGAAATTCCTCCGCCCTCATTTACGCTGGGCCATGGCCACCTGTGCTGATGACCAGATGCGTCCACTATGCTTCTGGATTGAATTCAAGAAAGCCCATCACCATCATCAGAAACTTGGAGGTTCGAGGCGGTGAGAACTCACACTTGAGTGCTGCCTTCGAGGCTCAAGGCGGTTCGAACTAAACTTTCAGTTCTAAAGTTGAGGTCCGAGGCGATTGCAATTCGAATGCACATTCTAAATTGGAGACTCCAGGCGCTTCGAACTCATGATTGGATTTGAACTTGAGGGCTCGGGGCAATTAGGACTCGCACCTGAGTTCTACCTTGGAGGTTCGAGGTGGTCAGAACTCCGATTTGGGCCACAACTTGGACGCTTGAAACTCAAGAGTGAGTTCAAACCGCCTCCGATCTCCAAGTTATACATCAAGTTTGAGTTTCAACTTGGAGGCTCGAGGCGCTTCGAACTCACGTTTCAGTTCGAACGTGGAGGTGCGAGGCGGTCATACTTCAACTTTAAATTTTAAGTTGGAGGTTCGAAGAAATGCTGACTCAAGTCTTAGTTCTAACCGTCTGTTGGCGAGCCTCTGGAAATCAACAGCACATACCGGGGAAGAGGATTACGTCGTTTGAGGCTCGCATTGGGAGATGAGTGTTCGAAATGAACACATGGGAAAGGTCACGGAGACATGCTGCAAGACAATTGTCCGAACCCCCCAATCGGCACGATTGTAAAAGTATGCGTCCCATCAAGCCCAACTCGCTGGGCCCAGCGAGAGGGTAGGAGGCGATACAATGAAAGCTGCGTGAACACAGCATCACCGCTTGCATACCAGTGACATCGCTGAACCAATGGACCGGGCGTTTTGCTCACTGCCTTCTGGGCGCCTCGGAGCCAGCACGCGAAGCTACCGCACTGGCCTCCTGCCTCGCGGCGCGCACACGGCGGCGTGGCAAACCCAGACCCCCTCGCCTCGTGAAACACATCATGGCCGAAGGTTCTGCCACTTCTCGTCCTCTGCAAAGCGAAGCCGGGACGAGGATGATCAGAGGATGGACGTATGCCAGCGCCACCGAGAACCCACCCGCAGGGAACCGACCCCCGGGCGGTGGCCTGGCCGCGTGCCACCCGGCACGGGGCGGCGCTCCGGCGTGCCACCGCCCAGGGGTCGCTCCCGCCCCGATGGGCTCCCGGTGATGGCGGTCCATGTTCCTCCTCTGAGATTGACTACCTACCAGACCACCCCAACCCAACCCGAAGACCCGAATTTCGGGTTGGGGGGGGTATGGGCTCCATATGTGTTTTTTCAACGTTCCCCGACCCCCCCCCCACTGGAAATCGAAGATAAATCTGGGCCTTCGGGTTGGGTTGGGGTGGTTTGGTGGGTGGTGAGAGATAACATCAGGTGAAGGTACATCGAGAATCTCTGAGAACCGGCTGCGCTGGAGAGTGTCTCGGGCGCAGCGGCCTTCTCACAGAGCTCCGGAGCGCTCCGAGAGCATTCCGGGGCCCTCTGGAAGGGATTGTCCTCGTCCTGGCCACGTCCGAGCCTGTGGCCCTGGGGTCTGGGGTCCTCCCTGCGCCCCGGGGCCGTCCAAACTTGCCTGGTCAGTGGAGCTGGTGGTCGCGAGCGCGTTCGAACCGCTGGCGGGGCGCTCCGCGCTATGGTCACAGCAA
This sequence comes from Prorocentrum cordatum, assembly GCA_963575745.1. NCBI lineage: Eukaryota > Dinophyceae > Prorocentrales > Prorocentraceae > Prorocentrum > Prorocentrum cordatum. The sequence continues at coordinate 108,812 of CAUYUJ010019059.1, forward strand.
GACGGGTTGAAAAGAAGGGGGCGGCCGCGGAGGAGGAAAACAGGAGAGAGACCTCAGACGTAGTGAGCCTACGCCTTTGAGAAGCGCGCAAGTTGCCTCAGGCACCAGGGGCCGGTGCACGGGGCCGTCACAAAACTACGTAGGCTGAAAAACCGGTCGAGGGGAACATGCCGAGACATTGGGGAGCACACGCTGACACGAGACACACGACAACTGGGGGGCCTGGAATGAGAGGACAAGGCAGGCTGAAGGAGCTTCCCGGCAGGGCCCGCGGGGGCCTCCGAGCGGGCCTCCTCAGCTCCAGGGCCCCCCCCCCCCCTCGCTGGCGCCACCCCCCTCAGCGAAGGCCTCCCCCGCCCCCCCCTTTCGGCGAAGGCGCGACCCTCCAGGAGGGGGCTCCTCAACGAAGGCCCCCCCCCTCGCTCGCGCCACCCGCTCGCGCCAACCACGGCTGCGGGCCGCCCCGCCCCGCTCGCGCCGCCCCGCTCGCGCCCGCCTCCTCCAGGAAAGGCCGCCCCCCTCGCGCCACCCACTCCCTGGCACGAGGGGGGGGCGTGCCCTGAGGGCAACGGTTCCTGGACTCTGGGGCCTTCTCCCAGGGACGGCTCTTCGTCCCGAGCCGTTTCTGTTGACGGTCCTGGGGCCCGTGGAGGGCCCCGACAGCGCGAAACCAGCGGAACTACAGCCGACCCGTATCATAAGGCTGCGCGGGAAGGATGCAAGGGCCTTGCAGGCCCATGTGAAGGTTTTTTGTCGAACGAAGTTGGCCAGCGAAAGACGCTAAGGGTATGCCGAAGGGGCAAGGATGCAAAGGTACACTTGGGAAGGTTGCCCACCCTTATCATGCGGGTTGACTGTACTCCGGGCCATCGCGAGGGAGAAAGCTGCGAGGGCGTGGCCGCCGGCGGCGGCGCCAGCGAGGCCACCACTCGGACAGAAGGTGTCTTTGGGGAAACCAGAAGGTACCGATACCGCTACTCCACAGACCTCTCCCAGGGTGCGTTCGGACTAGAATTTCAACGCGAATCCAGCGGTGGCGACGAGGGCCGCCTGGGAGGCCCAAAACTGGGAAAGCGAGGGAAGGGTAGCGGTAGCGGTGCCTCTTCCTCTGAATCCTCCTGGCCCCGCCCCAGCGCGACCTCCTTGGCGGCAAAGGCTGGCGAGGCCTGCAACTGCTCGACGGCCGTGGCCAAGTTGGCCACCCGGAGCTCTAGGGTGCTGCTGAATTGCGAGAGCCTTGGGCGTGGATGAGGGGTGGGGCGGGGCGCGGGTGAGCGGGGGGAAGGGGGGGAAGGGGGCAAGTTCGGTGCGCTAGCGTCGCATCTGACGTCCTACCCCTCTTTCCACTCCTGTAACCGCATGCCGATGATAATAAAGGGACCCCCCCCCTTCAGTGTTTAGAGTTGATTATCGTCGCCCTATACAAAATTCAAATTGGGCGGCGAGCGCTGAGGCCGAACTTCATTATCACCTCGAAACGCTATGTTGAGATAGCAACATCAAGCGATGTTGATATAGCAACATCAAGCGAAGCGATCACACTTTTTCAGGATGTGTCAAGCGAAACCAATAATTTTGGGAGGCAGACTCAAACGAAACGAGCAATGTTCTTATTATTCTTCTACTTTCCTCTTCTTCTTTTATATTTCTATCTGTCCTCACGCTCGCCTGAACTTTTTCCCAACCATCCTGTGGTGTTGGGTCCTCGTTTTGAAGAGACGGTGCCCCGCGTCTCCTCCTCTCCTCCTCCTCCCCCTCCTCCCCCTCCTCCCCCTCTTCCTTGCGTTTCACCCGCCCAGTACACGTTTCGTAGCCCCATAGGGAGCTCCGCCGAAGGCCCCAGTGCTGCCGCCCGCATGCGTCCCGCACACCCAATTCGGCACACCCCTCACACGTTTCGTGGCCCCATAGGGAGCCCCACCGAAGGCCCCAGTGCTGCCGCCCGCATGCGTCCGCACACCCAATTCGGCACACCCCTCACACGTTTCGTGGCCCCATAGGGAGCCCCACCGAAGGCCCCAGTGCTGCCGCCCGCATGCGTCCCGCACACCCAATTCGGCACACCCCTCACACGTTTCGCCCCATAGGGAGCCCCACCGAAGGCCCCAGTGCTGCCCCCGCATGCGTCCCGCACACCCAATTCGGCACACCCCTCACACGTTTCGTGGCCCCATAGGGAGCCCCACCGAAGGCCCCAGTGCTGCCGCCCGCATGCGTCCCGCACACCCAATTCGGCACACCCCTCACACGTTTCGTGGTTGGCCCCAGTATGGGAAGCCCCACCGAAGGCCCCAGTGCTGCCGCCCGCATGCGTCCCGCACACCCAATTCGGCACACCCCTCACACGTTTCGTGGCCCCATAGGGAGCCCCACCGAAGGCCCCAGTGCTGCCGCCCGCATGCGTCCGCACACCCAATTCGGCACACCCCTCACACGTTTCGTGGCCCCATAGGGAGCCCCACCGAAGGCCCCAGTGCTGCCGCCCGCATGCGTCCCGCACACCCAATTCGGCACACCCCTCACACGTTTCGTGGCCCCATAGGGAGCCCCACCGAAGGCCCCAGTGCTGCCGCCCGCATGCGTCCCGCACACCCAATTCGGCACACCCCTCACACGTTTCGTGGCCCCATAGGGAGCCCCACCGAAGGCCCCAGTGCTGCCGCCCGCATGCGTCCCGCACGCCCAATTCGGCACACCCCTCACACGTTTCGTGGCCCCATAGGGAGCCCCACCGAAGGCCCCAGTGCTGCCGCCCGCATGCGTCCCGCACGCCCAATTCGGCACACCCCTCACACGTTTCGTGGCCCCATAGGGAGCTCCGCCGAAGGCACCAGTGCTGCCGCCCGCATGCGTCCCGCACACCCAATTCGGCACACCCCTCACGCGTTTCGTGGCCCCATAGGGAGCTCCACCGAAGGCCCCAGTGCTGCCGCCCGCATGCGTCCCGCACACCCAATTCGGCACACCCCTCACACGTTTCGTGGCCCCATAGGGAGCTCCACCGAAGGCCCCAGTGGCGGCGCTCACATGCGCATGCGTCCCGCACACCCATTTGGGCACATCCCTGACAGGTTTCGTGGCCCCATCCACCGGAGGCCCCAGTGGCGGCGCTCACATGCGTCACCCACACCCACCCAATTCGGCACACCCCTCACACGTTTCGTGGCCCCATAGGGAGCTCCACCGAAGGCTCCAGCGGCCGCGCTCACATGCGTACCCGCCACCCATCCCAGCACGCCCCTCACAACAACAGGTTTCGTGGCCCCATAGGGAGCTCCACCGAAGGCCCCAGTGGCACCGCCTGCATGCGTCACCACCCGCACCCAATTCGGCACACCCCTCACACGTTTCGTGGCCCCATAGAGAGCTGCACCGAAGGCCCCAGTGGCGGCGCTCACATGCGTCCCCGCCACACATCCCAGTACACCCCTCACGCGCTTCGTGGCCCCATAGGGAGCTCCACCGAAGGCCCCAGTAGCGGCGCTTACATGCGTCTCCGCCACCCATCCCGGCCCCCCCCCCGCAGCAGCATCATGTTTCGGGGACCCATAGGGAGCTCCACTGGAGGCCCCAGTGGCGGCCCGCACATGCGTTTCCGCCACCCATGTCGGCACGCCCCGCGCGTGTTTCATGTCCCCATAGGGAGCTTCGCCGAATGCCCCAGTGGCACCCATCTCGGCACACCCCTCACACGTTCCGTAGTCCTATGGGGAGTTCCATTGAAGATGAAACCCGCAGCTGCGGTACTGACAACTGCATATGGTTGGGTTCTTCGCCAGGCTAATTTATCCCTGGGGTTGATTATCCATGGAAAATGAAGCACATGAGCTACCCTACACGAGCACTTAAAACAATCAATTTTCATAAAGCGTTTGTAAATTAAAATTGATAGATTTGGAACTTTGGATTTTTCCTTTCTTCGTCCTCTTCTTATTCTCCCTTCTTCTTCTTTCTTATTATTATTCTACTGTATTATTCTTCTTTTATATTTCTCTCTGTCCCCACGCTCGCCTGAACTTTTTTATCTCTGGGGTTGATTATCCATGGAAATTGAGGCACATGAGCTACCCTACACGAGCACTTACAAAAAAACAATTTTCATGAGAGATAAGCCATTGTTGAGGATATTTCTATGAAAACTAAACGCCAAGGATGTCTCAAAACGTGCTCGGCTTGGTCTCCTCTTGATCATCTCTTACTTCGAGATTATGCTGAGGTCTGCTGGGCTACTTTTATTATCTCTCCCTGAACCCCGAACTTTATTATCCCCTAGTGTTTATTCTCACGGGCATGAGGTTACCATGGCGTGGATATGCTAGCGATTCGCACGGTCGGATGTCGAGCAAGGCGATGATCCCAAGAGGGTGAGCGATGGATGGAAATAAGCACGGCTTAGAAGTGCACGACAAAACATAACATGTCCTAGCATGGCGTGGCATTGCGCAGTGAAACAATGTATCACAAGGCATAGCAGTATGACGCCACGGAGCAGGCAAACTGCTAACACTTGGTTTGATTCTAAATTTGAAATCGGTGTGGGGAAATATGGCTTCAGTGAACTCACGAAGAACAAATGTGAAAACGTGAACAAAAAGAAACTATGAAATCTGATGCGGCCGTAAACGGAAATGTGCATCCAACGAAAAACCGAAGTGCAAGTGTGACTTCGGCGAACTTTGGAAGTACAAATGTGACTTCGGCGACAAACGTAAGTACGCATTCACCCGAATGCATACGCTAACAACAAAGGAAGAACCACCACAGTAGCGTGGAAAAGGCTCGCTCAAATTACTCAGATCCCCTAGCGTCGCGCGCAAATTTCTTCCAGTACGCTCATATCGTGTTGGCGTGCGCCACGCCCCCAGAGCTGAGTTGAACCGGCCGCGCAGCAATCCTTGGGATTGCGCACCAAGGCCCCTGGCGCGAACGCACATGCACCACGTGGACCGCGGCAACGTTCAGCTCGCTGGGCAACGGCCGATCACCATGCTCGCCCACCGTGCGTCGGCGAAACCAGGACCCAACATGCCCGGGCGAGGCCATTGACAAGGGGGCTCGCCCGACGCCCCCTTCCCATTCCCAGGGGGGGAATCGGCATCGACAGGCGCCGGCGGGTGATTCAGGACATCGCGCAACCGCAGCCGTAACGATAGAGGTGGCGATCCCAGCGGACGACAGCCATCATCGCCGCGATCTGCGCAGCAGCGGACAACATCGCAGCAGGCAACCGACCTCGACTGCCCCGTGCTAACTCGCGCCCCGCGCGCCGACCGCCGCCGCCCCGAAGCACGCACCACCCCGCGACCCGACCAAAATTGGCATCCAGAGGCCAGCCCTGCCAGCCCCGCCGCAAGGGCCACCGCCGCCCGCCCCGGCGACACAAGCGCCGCTATCAGGTCCCAGCGCAAAAACGCCAGCGGCAATCAAACTGGCGCGCGTAAGACCATCGCAGACCACGCACCGGCGCTAGATGCCATCGGCAATCAAGGAACCGCACGCAACCAGGCCGGCGGACCAACGCCATGCACCAGCACCAACGACAGACGACAAGCAGACAAAGCCGCGGCCGTCACGGGCGAATTTCAACAGCCCACGCCTGGGGGCCACGACCACCGACGCATCGGGCAACCTGCAAGATATCCACTGCGACAAAACGGCAGACCTGCAGCGCGGAGCAACGCGTTCGGGGCGCGGCGGACCAAATCTCGCCGCAGCAGATTCATCGAGTACTTGATGCAACGATGCCTCCAATCCGAAGCTACGCGCACTCTGGCACGGCTGCGTTTCGCGCGGCAGCCTGGGCCCGACGCGGCCACTGCTTGCGCGGACCTCTGGTCACTGCGCATTCGCGCATGAATTGTTCAACCCCTTCGCAAGTTGGGCGCCGCGGCGTGCCGCTCGACGCGTCGCCCCGCGATGATTGCGGGTGGCGGCCGCAGGAGGGGCGCCGCTCGCGCGCTGCGGCGCAACGCAAATGTGACGGCGGTGGCGCGGCGCGCCAGCTTGCCCTGCGCGGCGGAGCGCTGGCCGCGCGGGGGCGGCAGCGCGCTGCCAGCGGCGCCGACGCCGCGGGCCTCGCGCTCGAAACGGGGCTCGCCTTCGACGACGACGCCCCGCGCAATCGCGGGCGCGTTCGGATCGACGCGCGCGTCGCGGCCCCGCGCTCAAAACCCGCGGGGGGCGCGACAGAGTTTATCAGCAGCGGCGCCCTGTGCTCTCATTTCGCGCGTGGCGCGAAGGATATTTTGCCGTTGACTTGGAATCGCTGCTGGCGCCCGCTGGCGTTTGCCTCGCACGTCGAAGAGGGCGATGTTTCGTCGTGAGATTCACGGCCCCGCGGCCCTCTCTCGCGCAGCGCGCGAGCGATCTCTTCCGACGACCCGCGGGGGGCGCGACGTATTCTATCAGCAGCGGAGTCCTGTGTCCTTTAACTTGCGCCCGGCGCGAAGGTTATGTTGCTCTCGACTTAGAAACGCTGCTGGTGTCCGCTGGCCTTTGCCTCGCACGTCGACGATGGAAATTGTTCGTCGTGGAATGCATGCCCCCCCGGTCCACTCGCGCCCCCCGCGCTCTCGACCCGCGGGGGGCGCGACAGTTTCTGTCGGCAGTGGCGTCCAATGTCCATGACTCGCGCGGGGCGCGAAGGATTCTTTCGCCCTTGACTCAGCATCGCTGCTGGCGTCCGCCAGAGTTGCCTCGGGCGCCGAGGAGGGCGATGTTTCGTCGCGGAATGCGCGGCCCCGCCTTCCTCTCTCGCGCGGCGCGCGAGCGATTTTGCCCGGGGCAGCGGCGCCCCGCTCTCTAAACCCGCGGGAACCGCGACGGCGCGGCAGTGGCGCCCTGCGCCCATAGGTCGCGCGGAACGCGAGTTTTTCCCAACCATCCTGTGGTGTTGGGTCCTCGCTTTGAAGAGACAGCGCCCCGCGTCCCTCCTTCCTCCCGCTGCCTCCTCCCCCTCCTCCCCCCTCCTCCCATCATCATCATCATCATCATCATCATCATCATCATCATCATCATCATCATCATCATCATCATCATCATCATCATCATCATCATCATCATCATCATCATCATCATCATCATCATCATCATCATCATCATCATCATCATCATCATCATCATCATCATCATCATCATCATATCACCATCACCATCACCATCATCATCATCATCATCATCATCATCATCATCATCATCAGCATAATCATCATCATCACCATCATCACCATCATCGTCATAATCAGCATCACCATCATCATCACCATCGTCATCGTCATCGTCATCATCATCATCATCATCATCATCATCATCATCATCATCATCATCATCATCATCCTCATGCGTCCCGAACACCCATTTCGGCACACCCCTCACACGTTTCGTGGCCCGATAGGGAGCTCCGCCGAAGGTCCCAGTGGGTGTGCCCGCATGCGTCCCGCACACCCATGTTGGCACACCCCACACACGTTTCGTGGCCCCATAGGGAGCTCCACCGAAGGTCCCAGTGGGTGTGCCCGCATGCGTCCCGCACACCCATGTCGGCACACCCCTCACACGCTTCGTGGCCCCATAGGGAGCTCCGCCGAAAGTCCAAGTGGGTGTGCCCGCATGCGTCCCGCACACCCATTTCGGCACACCCCTCGCACGCGTCGTGGCCCCATAGGGAGCTCCACTGAAGGTCCCAGTGGGTTTGCCCGCATGCGTCCCGCACACCCATGTCGGCACACCCCTCACACTTTTCGTGGCCCCGTAGGGAGCTCCACCGAAGGTCCCAGTGGGTGTGCCCGCATGCGTCCCGCACACCAATTTCGGCACACCCCTCACACGCTTCGTGGCCCCATAGGGAGCTCCACCGAAGTGCCCAGTGGGTTGTCCGCATGCGCCCCGCAGTGGGTGTGCCCGCATGCGTCCCGCACACCCATTTCGGCACACCCCTCACACGTTTCGTGGCCCCATAGGGAGCTCCACCGAAGGTCCCAGTGCAGTGCCCGCATGCGTCCCGCACATCCATGTCGGCACACCCCTCACACGTTTCGTGGCCCCATAAGGGGCTCCACCGAAGGTCCCAGCGGGTGTGCCCGCATGCGTCCCGCACACCCATGTCGGCACACCCCTCACACGCTTCATGGCCCCATAGGGAGCTCCGCCGAAGGTCCCAGTGGGTGTGCCCGCATGCGTCCCGCACGCCCATGTCGGCACACCCCTCACACGTTTCGTGGCCCCATAGGGAGCTCCACCGAAACTCCCCATGGGTGTGCCCGCATGCGCCCCGCACGCCCATTTCGGCACACCCCTCACACGCTTCGTGGCCCCATAGGGAGCTCCGCTGAAGGTCCCAGCGGGTGTGCCCGCATGCGTCCCGCACACCCATTGCGGCACACCCCTCAGACGCTTCGTGGCCCCATAGGGAGCTCCACCGAAGGTCCCAGTGGGTGTGCCCGCATGCGTCCCGCACGCCCATGTCGGCACACCCCTCACACGTTTCGTGGCCCCATAGGGAGCTCCACCGAAAGTCCCCATGGGTGTGCCCGCTTGCGCCCCGCACGCCCATTTCGGCGCACCCCTCACACGCTTCGTGGCCCCATAGGGAGCTCCACCGAAGGTCCCAGCGGGCGTGCCCGCCTGCGTCCCGAACACCCATGTCGGCACACCCCTCGCAAGCTTCGTGGTCCCTTAGGGAGCTCCACCGAAGGTCCCAGTGGGTGTGCCCGCATGCGTCCTGCACGCCCATTTCGGCACACCCCTCGCACGCGTCGTGGCCCCGAGTTTATCCGCGAGGCCTGACCTGAGGAGCGGCCCGCCACAGCCGCGCCTTCTCTCGGCTTTCTAACTGTTTGGCCTCGCGCCGCGGATGCCCTGCGCGCGTCGCTGGGGCCCTCTCGGGGCGATCAGCGCACGTCTCGCGAACTCCGCGCTGCGCTCTGTCCAGCGCCTCGCTCGCCCGTCGTCGCTCCGCCCGGCGGCCGGAGCCATGCGCGCTATCAAGTAACCAGCAAGCAATCTCTGTTCCACACAGCGCACGAACCGTGCGCGCCCCTGTGGCCCCTTCGGGGCGACCTGCGCGCGTCGCGAGGGCTCCGCCTTGCGCTGCGCCAGCAGCCTTGGACTTTGGAGTGCGCAGGCAAAGAAAAAGGAAAAAAAAAAGGGGAGGAAGCGGGCGCGATCCCCGGGCGGGGCGCGCCGGCATGGGCGTCGCGGCGCGCGGGCGCTGCCGCCGGGGTTCCCAGGGAAGCCCCCTGCAGAGGCTACGCCACACAATTCGGCACACCTTTATACGGTTCGTGGCTCCGTAGGGAGCGCCACCGAAGAAAATATGCACACTTGCGGTGCCCACAACTGCACGTGGTTGGGCCCTTCGCCAGGATAATTTTCTCCTCGACGCAGAACCGCTGCAGGCATCCGCTGGCGCCTGCCCCGCGCGGCGCGAGGGCGACGTGTTCGTCGCGCAACTCGCGGCCCGTTTCGCGCGCGGCGCGATAAAAGTCCGGCCAATTTGAACTTGCCAGAGCGCGCCGTCTCGCGGGGCGCGCGGGCAAATCCCCGGGCGATGCGGGCGCGCGCAATCTCGGCGGCGCGCGCCTCGGCCGCCCTCGACCGCGTCCGCCGCCGGTCGGGCCTCGCCCCTCGGCCTCGCCCGCGGGCCCGCAGCCCCCCCGCCGCCCAGAGGGCAGCGGGAATTGGGGCGCGGGCCCAGGCGGCGAGGGCCCACCGCCGGGGCCCCTGGGCCGCCAACCGCCCAATCGCGCCCAGGACGCGCGAAAACTTGCGAGGGCCATGCCCGGGAGCGCCGCGCCCAGTCTGCCCCGCTCGAAAGAAAAACAATGACCCACATTTAAACCAAGAAATTCACACAACGTTTGAAAACAAGCGTGAAAAAAGTTTGCCCCGACGCGGAAGTTCGAGGAAGATCTGGAACAAGTGTGAGAACACGTTGAAAACATATTGCTCCGATTTGGAATAATGAAAAAGTCCGCCAACAATTTGGAAAACAAAATCTGGAAACATTGCCCCGATTTGGACATTGTGAAAGAAATAAAATCATCGGGGATAAAATTTGCTCTGGTTTGGAAATTCGAAGACAGTTGAACAGAAGTGCGACGCACGTTTGCCCCGATTTGGAAATGGGAAACAAGTTTTAAACGAGTGTGTCCCGATATGGAAGTTTGAAAAGAGTCGGGCGAAACTTCGACAATGCTCGAAGACAATTTGCCCCGAATTGGAAGTGCGACGGGGCCCCGGACAGGGCCCCGGGCGGGGGCCCGCAGGCGCGCGCGATGAACGTCGCCCGAGCCGACGCGATTTGCGGCGCGCGCGGCGGCGCGAGCGCAGTTTATCAGCGGGGCCCGGGCGCGCGGGCGCGCGCGACGCAACTCGCCCACGGCGACGAGATGCGCCCGGCAGGCGCGCACGGGCCAACGCGATGGGCGAAGCGCGCGCGGCCGCCCCGGCGCGTTTTACAGCGCGCGCGCAGCCGCGCCCCCGCCATTTGCCAGCTGGGCGCGGCCGCGCCGACGCGCGCGAACAAAATTGCCCGCGCCGACGCGGCCGGCCAGACGGGGGCAGCGGCGCGCCCCATGTCGCGCGGCAGAACCGCGCTAGCGCCGGCCGGCGAGATGCGCGCGGCGAGCGCGGCCGCGCCATTGCGCGCGCGACGTGACTGGCCCACGCTGGCGCGACTGAGGCCGCGCGCGCGGCCGCGCCGACTCGATTGACCGCGGGCGCGCGGCTGCGACGACGCTGCTTGCGCGCCGGGCGCGGCCGCGCAGACGCCCGCGAGAAAACTGGGCCGCGCGCAGCGCGAGCGCGGCGCGCCCGAAGAATGCGCGCGGCTGAACTGCGCTGGGGCCGACGCGATTTTCGCGGCGGGCGCGGCCGCGCTCTGGCGCGCGACAATCGCGGCCCGCGCCAACGGATTTCTGCAAGGCAGGCGCGGCCGCGCCGACTCCCGCGAGCAACCTCGCCCGGGCCAGCGCGCGTTATGTAAAAAAACTGCAAAAACGAATGCCATCGCCAAAACGTTTGCAACTTCGGAGTCAAATCAAGATCACCAAGCGTTTCACATCTAAGCTAGATTTATACGACTATATGGGCGCCCCAGAACAACAAGTAAATTTCGAAACCTGAACTGTGGCAAGGTATCATGTCATTAGTAATTCTGGAAATCTACGCATCGAACTAAAGCATCTCGAGAACGCAGAACAGATGCATTTTCGAAAACTGAATGGCGAAAACGAAATGAGCCAATCGCACTTGGACTGCGACACTGCGATGAATTACTATTCTGGCACAAATTTAACTGCTAAGATGGAAAACTGCATGGTCGCAACAGAATGTTTTCGCATGCGTTTGCAAGTCTACGTTTGAGTGGCAACTCTGGCGCCCCTGAGAAGTTTGACTCTGGGAAAACCATGTCATCAAAATCTTCCTCCACTTGCAACTTTGACTTTGCTGCGAAAAGAGCATGCGTGGCAGCCTGGAACAATGTTCATTTTGAAATTTGAGCCGCGAATGTCAAGGGCCACGTGTGTAGCCCGCGAGCAGCAGCGCCGACCAGCACCGACCAGCAACAGCACCGACCTGCGACCGGCTGCAGCAGCAGCAGCGTCGACCAGCAGCAGCACCGACCACCGACCAGCAGCACCGACCACCGGGACCACCGACCAGCAGCAGCGCCCACCAGCAGCAACGACCGGCAACAGCGCCGACCAGCGACCGGCTGCAGCAGCAGCAGCGCCGAGTAGCTGCAGCAGCGCCGACCCCCGACCAGCAGCACCGACCACCAGGAAGAGCAGTGGCAGCGGCAGCCAGCTCCGGCTCTGCTCAGCGAGACGCTGGGAGTGAAGTCGGAACCAGCACAATGGCAGAAGCTTCCAGCCCTTCTCCCAGCCCTTACCACACTCCTCTCCCCTCCCGACCTCCCGCCTCGTCGCCGCGGCTGGACGCGGCCGAGACAAGCGCACTGGCAGCCGGCCCTGGCGCTGACCAGCGGGATGCGGAGACTGAAGCTGGAGCCAACCACCATCATCAGTCAGAGCATTCCGAACAGCGCGTGCGAGGCGAGTAGGCTGCGGCAGTGGCTGATGGCCATGGCGCTGCTGAGCGGGATGGCAGTCGTGAAGCTGCAGCCCAACATCATCACCTACGGCATTGTGAACAGCGCGTGCGAGAAGACCAGGCGTTGGCAGTGGCAGCACGTCGTGGCGCTGCTGAGCGAGATCGTGGTTGTGAAGCTGGAGCCCAGCATCATCACCTACGGCATCGTGAACAGCACGTGCGAGAAGAGCAGGCGCTGGCAGTGGCAGCAGGTCGTGGCGCTGCTGAGCGAGATGGCAGTCGTGAAGCTGGAGCCCAACATCAGCCGCTACAGCGCTGTGATCAGCGCCTGCGAGAAAGGGCAGTGGCAGCCAGCTCTGGCTCGGCTCAGCGAGATGTTGGAGGGGAAGCTGGAGCCCACCATCATTGCCTACGGCACTGTGAACAGCGTCTGCGAGAAGAGCAAGCGTTGGCAGTGGCAGCCGGTTGTGGCGCTGCGGAGCGAGATCGTGGTCGTGAAGCTGGAACCCAACATCACCTACTGCGTCCGGAACAGCGCGTGAGGGAAGGGCACGCGTTGGAGGTGGCACTTTGCAGTGGCGCTGCTGGGCGAGATGATGGTCGTGAAGCCGGAGCCCGCCAAGATCACCTGCGGCACTGTGAACAGGACGTGCGAGAAAAGCAGGCGTTGGCAATCGCAGCGGGTTTGGGCGCTGCTGAGCGAGATCCTGCTCGTGGAGCTGGAGCCCAGCATCATTACCTACGGCACTGCGAGCAGGACGTGCGAGAAGAGCAGGCGCTGGCAGTGGCAGCCAGCAGTAGCGATGCTGAGCGAGATCGCGGTCGCGAAGCCGGAGCCCGTTATCATCACCTACGGCATTGTGAACAGCGCGTGCGAAAAGAGCAGGCGCTGGCAAAGGCAGCACGTTGCGGCTCTGCTGAACGAGACGGCAGTCGTGAAGCTGGAGGCCGACATCATGATCACCTACGGCATCGTGAACAGCACGTGCGAGAGGAGCAGGCGCTGGTGGAAGTGGCAGCACGTCGTGGCGCTGCTGAGCGAGATCGGGGACGTGAAGCTGGAGCCCAACAGCATCACCTACGCCACTGTGAACAGCGCGTGCGAGAAGAGCAGGTGTTGGCAGTGGCAGCAGGCTGTGGCGCTGCTGAGCAAGATCTGGGTCGCGAAGCTGGAGCCCAACATCACATCACCCACGGCGCCCTGAACAGCGAGCGCGAGAAGAGCAGGCGTTGGCAGTGGTCGTGGCGCTGCTGAGCCAGATGGCGTTCGCGGAGCTGGAGCCCAACATCATCACCTACGGCATCCTGACCAGATCGTGCGAGGAGAGCAGGCGTTACCAGCGGCAGCAGTTGGTGGGGTCGCCGAGCGAGATGGTGGTCGTGCAGCTGGAGCCCAACATCCTCACCTACGGCGCCCTCAACAGCGCGTGCGAGAGGAGCAGGCGGCAGGCGGTGGCGTTGGCAGCGGGCAGTGGCGCTGCCCAGCGAGATGGTGGTCGCGAAGCTGGAGCCCGCCAACATCACCTACGACACTGTGAACAACGCGTGCGAGAAAAGCAGGCGTCGGTTGCGGCAGCAACCCGTGGCGCTGCTGAGCGAGGTGGCGGTTGTGAAACTTGAGCCCAACATCGTCACCTACGGCACTGTGGCCAGCGAATGCGAGAAGAGCAGGCGTTGGCTGCGGCAGCAGGTCGTGGCGCTGCTGAGCCAGATGGTGATCGTGAAGGTGGAGACCAACAGCATCACCTACAGCATCCTGAACAGGTAGTGCGAGGAGGGCAGGCGTTGCCAGCGGCAGCAGTTGGTGGCGTCGCTGAGCGAGATGGTGGTCGCGCAGCTGGAGCCCAACATCATCACCTACGGCGCCCTGACAGCGAGTGCGAGAAGAGCAGGCGTTGCGAGAGGCAGCAGGCAATGGCGCTGCTGAGCGAGATGGCAGACGTGAAGCAAGAGCCGAACATCATCACCTACGACGCCCTGAGCAGCGCGTGCGAGAAGAGCAGGCGTTGGCAGTGGCAGCAGGCTGCGGCGCTGCCGAGCGAGACGGCAGACGTGAAGCTGGAGCCCAACACCATCATGCATGGCACCCTGAACAGCGCGCGCGAGAAGAGCACGCGTTCGCAGTGGCAGCTGTCCTCGAGGGCAGCGGCAGGGAGTGCAGTGGCCGCGGCAGCGGCACGGCGGGAAAAGATGGAGAGCACGACGACGGCAGTGGCAGCACGATGGAAGGAGGAGGGGGCGGCAGCGGCAGCATCGCGGGAGAAGAGGGCGGGCCAGGCGGCGTGGACCTGGCGGCCCCTTCCGACGACGTCTTGCAAGGGTGCCCGGGAGGAAAGAAAGAAACAACACAAAACCTTGGGAGTCCAGCTCCCCACCCGAGCACCTGCGGCGCGGGCTGGCACGTCGACGGCGGGCGGTGGCCGCCGGCTTTTCTCCTCCCTGTTCTCTTCTTCCCCCCCCCGCTCGCCCCCCCCCCTCCCATGGCGGCGGCGCCTGGCGCTGCGCGGCTGCGGCCCGGCGCCGGGCGCTGCACCTGGCCGCCTCGGCGGCCCCGCTCGCCATGGCGCTGCGCGCCTCAGGCCCGGCCCTCGGCATTGCGGATGTCAGCGCATCGTGCGCGGGTGCTGCCCGTCTTCGCGCGCTGGCGGTGCAGGGCAGGTTTCCCCCCTGCAGTTCACCGGCATCCTGTCGGTCATGGTCGGCCACCTCGTCTGAGGCCGCTCCTCAAGCAAGCTGCTACCTGGTTGCGGCATGGACTGCCACCCCAGGCCTCTCCCGCATTGCCCGGTGGCAAAACGTTGCACACCGCCCTCGCGGTGCTCCTCTTCTCCCTGGGCGTCGACCTGGTCCAGTGGCACGCCCCCCATCTGCTGCGCTTGAAGCTGGTGTTCGCGATGCGCCGTCGACGGCAACACCTCCTCCTCCACCCTCCGGGACTTCGCCCCCGGCGCCAGTCCGCGGCGCACCTGCTCCTGCGCATCCACTTCGGCACCGCCTGCGCCCCAGGGCCTCGCCCACTCTGGCCGCCTGAGGCCCCGCCTTCCTGTGCCCTGTCTCCCTGATATTAAAGCTGTGCGTAGCCCGCCTGGCTTTTAGCGGAAAGCGGTCGCTCTCGCCCCGCAGATCAAAAACGCGCGTGTAGCCCGCGAGATCGACGAGGTTTCTGGGATACAGGACCAACGTTAATTTCGAAATCCCCATAGCGAGAACCAAATGTTCCACTCGCATGTTTGATTCTACATAGAAAATATCGCAGTTACAGACTCTCGAAACATTGTTAACGTCGGTGGGCCACTAATATGCAACTTGTTAAACGCGCAATTCGAATCGCAAATATTGAATCCGACGCCCCGCGCCTCCCGTCATATTCAACGGAGTCCGCGTATGCGTCGTGAAGACTCTGTGATATTCCACTGTTTCCGTGCGACCCCCTCGTAATGATTTAGCAAAATGCAATGGGTTCCGCGCGCCCGTCGGAACCTCTCCGCGAAGTTCCGCGGGCGCTGTCTGATCCCCCAATCAAGATTCCACGCGATTTCGTAAAATCCGGGCCCGCCGCGGATGGATTCCGCGAAATTCCGCGCGATTCCTTAGAAGAAAAACCGAAGGGCTCCGCGCGTCCCGTGCATCCGTCAAACTGGCGCCGCGGACTAGGCAGAGCCCCTTGCGGGGGGTCCGCGACATTTGGCGCGCCCGCGCATCCGTCGGACAGACGCCGCGGGATTCCGCGCGGCCCCGTGGCGCAGCTTCTGCATACTTCCGTGGATTCAACGCGTCCGTCGGGGAGAGCCCGCGAGATCCCGCGGATTCCGCAGGGGTGCCCGGCGCGAACTCCGGGGGGGCCCGCAGGTTCCGCGCGCCCGTCTGCAAGATGCCCGAGCGCCCGTCGATTCTGCGCGGGCCCCTAACTGCCCCGGCAAAACATTCCGTGAGGCCCCGCTGATTTCGCGCATCCGCCGGACAGGTTCCGCGCGATTCCGCGCGGTTCCAGCTGGGCGCCGCCCCCCCTGAATCCAGCGGATCCAACGCATCTGCCCGACGGAATCTATGAGGTTCCGCGGGATCCACGGGCGGGGGCCAGCGCCAATTCCGCGAGATTCCGCTGCTTCCGCGCGCCCGTCGACGCGATTCCGAAGGGCCGCGCGGTTTCCGCGCGGCCCCCTGGCACAGATTTCGCGGGGCTCAGTGGGCCCTGCGCGCCCGTGAGACAGACTCCGCGAGGGCCCGTGGGGCCCTTTCGGCCCCGTGGGCAGAGACCCCATGGATTCGGCGCGTCTGCCGGGGGAGGCCCGCGGCGCGCTGCGGATTTTGCGCGACGCCGTTGCGAGATTCAGTGGCCGTGCGCGGGCCCGCGCATCTCTCGGGGAGAATCAATTGAAACCCCTCGAACTCCGCGGGGGGGCCCGGCGCAGATTCCGCGAGATTCCGCGCCGGGGGGTTCCGCGAGGATCCGCGGAATCGGCGCGATGTGCTTGCGACGACCCGCGACGCGTCGGGGCCCCGCGCGCCCGCCAAGCAAGGTTCGCGCGGGGCTGGCCTCCTTTGCGCGATCTCCGGATCGCCCCCGCCCCGCGCCCGCCGGTTCCCCGCCCGGGCCGCCCGCCGGCCTCCGCCGGGGGCGCTCAATGAGCAGCGGCGGCGGCGGAAACGTCGGCGTCGGTGCGGAGGGGGGGGGCGGGGGGGCGGCGCGAGGAGGCGGGCCGGCGGCGGCGCCCGCGCGAGGCGGCGCGAGGAGAATCGGCGTTCGCGCAGGCGCCGGGGATATTCAGATGGCAGGGCGCTTCGTAGAAGCCCGCCCAGCCTCTCCAATTCTCGAAATCCTCCCGCGGGGTCGACCCCGCCGACCAGTTCGCCGCCCCTCCCCCGTCAGCCGCGCAAGCATTCCCTCCCCGGGCTGGGCGCGCGCCCTCGGGACAGAAGCCCCTGGGAGACAAGCGCCCCGCGGGCCGGGCTTTCATGAAGGAGGCTACTTTTGCCCAGGAGACCCCCCTAGACATGTCGGCCCCACGTGAACGCTGCCTTCCCGGAGTGAGTTTGCAGCGACATTGACGCGAAAGTTCCATTGGAAAAACGGGAATGCCCCGTCCGCGCTCGCCGAACGAGCGCTCGATATTTGGAACTAACGGATGAAAATTTATCCTGCGAGGTCCCGTCTTGCGAGGGAACGGCCCTCCATCCAAGCGGCCGTCGCAACCTTGCGCCCCCTGTGATCGCGCGCGGAGATGCATTTGATAAGGAGCTCGCAATCAGAAAGCAACCGCCCGCCACCCGCGCGACTGCTGCGCGCAATAGAACCCATGGCCATAAGACCCGATAGCATCCCGAACAAACATGCAGACAACGCGCAACAGTCCGAGCGCTAGCTGCCACGGCAAGGGGCGGCAACTAATCTGGAGCACATCTGGGGATGCGAAGCGCGGGGAACATTGGATCGCCAGAAAATGTCTTGGCGCTTCGCGTATCCCCACCAGCCCATCCAGATACGATTACCAGGTGAGTTGGTCAATCAAGGACGCCTGGAAGCACGCGGTCGCACAGCTGTCTTGGAAGCGTCAAAACAGGGTGGGCCGTACCCTGGGCCAGAAAATAAAGACCTTCGCGCAGTGAAATTTAAGACAGAAATCAATGCAAGATGCGCCATGGTGCTCCCTTTGGCAAGCGTCTCTGGCGCAGGTTCCTGTATCTACGATCCGACGCCAGCGGCGCGCAGATTAGAGTCGCATCTCGATGGGCATCCTTGATCTTAACCCTTGCACTGATTTGTATCTTAAACTCGCGTGCGTTTCGAAATTGTTCAGGTGCTGGTGCTGCTGCCGGTGCTGCTGATGATGCTGTTGCTGGCGCTGCTGTTGTTGATGCTGGTGTTGATGTTGCTGTTGCTGTTGCTTGTGCTGCTGCTGGTGCTGCTGTTTGTGGTGCTCCTGCTGCTGGTGCTGCTGGGGCCATATTGGGGGTAGGAGGAGAAAGAGGAGGATGATGAAACAAGGAGAAGGAGGACGGGGAAAAGCAGGAAGAGCAGGAAAGCAACACGGGGAGGATGAAGAGGAGGAGGGAGGAGGCAGGAAGGGAGGAAGGAAGGCGCGGATGTCCCACGGCGGCTTGATTGGCAACACCAGTGAGTTGGGAGAGCTCTTGTGGCGAAGGGTGTCGGGCTGTAGCTGCTGGTATCGTTGGTGTTGTCGTTGTAGTTTGTGTTTATGGTGCCGTTTCTGCTGGTGTTGATGCTGGTGCTACTGATAGTGCTGCTGGTGCTGGCGATGCCTGGGACCATCTTGGGGGTAACAGGAGGAGGAAGAGGAAGAGGAAGAGGAGGAGGAGGAGGAGGAGGAGGAGGACAAACAGAAAAAGAGGAGGGGACGATGACAAAGAGGAAGAGAAGTCGGGCTTAGGGGATATATTGTGGAGAGGGTTTCTTCGAAGCGTCGTAATGCCATTTTGGCGCCCTCTTGGGGCCCTCTTGGGGTCCTCTTGGGGCCTTCGTGGGGCCCTCTTGGGGCTCATTTGGGGAGTCTTGGAACCCTCTTAGGGCTCTTTGGGGAGGCTTGGGAGGCCACTTGGGGCCGTCTTGGGCCCCATGGCTAAAAAAGAGAGGGGGTCCCCCAATTCCCGCCGCCCCCTCGGAGGCTCACAAATGCTGCCTTGGAGCCGTCTTGGGCCGTTCTTGGAGCGTTTTTGGCCGCTCTTGAGGCCGTCATGGGGCCCTCTTGGGCCCGGCCCCTCTTGGGGCTCTCTTGGGGCAACTCGGGGCCATGTTGAGGATGCCAAAGCCCATCGGAAGCGAAAAAGCGAGAATGCATGAAACATGGATCTTCCCTCAGCTTTTGAAGCGCTCTAGACCACCTCCGCCCAGAGGGCTGGTGGGATTCTCCTTACGGAAGGACCCCACATGATACTCTGTCTAGCTTGCCCTTGCCCTTTTCTCCCTCGCCCTGGCGGACGCTCTCCTCTCGCCCGCCGTTCTGCCCTCACCTACTCCGGAGTAAATACCGGTTGCCGACGACCCGCTCGGATTACCAAAATGAAATGCGGGACACATTGGGAGGGGCCCCCCGCCTGAGACTTCCTCACAATTCGCTCACAGACGAGGCTCCCGCTTCATGCTTCCTCCAAATTCAAGCCTGAGGAGCTCAAAAGTGGCGACCGTTAGAGGTTGCCGATGACCCGCTCGGATTACCAACATGAAATGCGGGACCCACAGCGAGGGCCCCCCCGCCCGAGACGTCCTCACAATTCACTCGCAGACGAGGCTCCCGCTTGATACTTCCTCCAAACTCATGCCTGAAAGCCCCAAAAGTGACGACAGTTACAGGTTGCCGAAGACCCGCTCGGATTACTAAAAAAAATGCGGGACCCATATGGAGGGGGCCCCCGCCTGAGACTTCCTCACAATTTACTCACAAACGAGGCCCCCGCTGTATACTTCCTCCAAATTCAAACCTCAGGAGCCCAAAAATGGCGACAGTTACAGGTTGCCGATGACCCGCTCGGATTACCAACATGAGATATGAGACCCATATGGAGGGCCTCCCCGCCCGAGACTTCCTCACAATTCACTCAAAAACGAGGCTTGATACTCCCTCCAAGTTCATGCTTGAGAACCCCAAAAGTGGCGACAGTTATAGGTTTCCGATGACCCGCGCGGATTACTAACATGAAATGCGGAACCCATAAGGAAGGGGGGGGGTCCGCCTGAGACTTTCTTGCACTTTACTCACAGACGAGGCTCCCGCTTGATACTTCCTCCAAATTCAGGCCTGAGCAACCCAAAAGTGACGACAGTTACAAGTTTTCCGATGACCCGCTCGGATTACCAACATGAAAGGCGGGACCCATAGGGAGGGGGCTCCCGCCTGAGACTTCCTCACAATTCACTCACAGACGAGTGAATGATAACGAAGTGATGAGTGAGTGATGATGATGAGTGAATAAGTGATGCTGATAATGATGAGTGAGTCAGTGAGTGGGTGATCGAGTGAGGATAATGGTGATGATGATGATGAGTTGTGATGATGAGTGATCGTGCGATGCTGATGGTGACTGGTGGTGGTGATGATGATGATGATGACGAAGTGATGTGTGAGCGTGTCGTGATGATGGTGCTGATGATGATGATGGTGATCGTGCGATGCTGATGATGATGATGGTGATCGTGCGATGCTGATGGTGATCATGATGATGCTGCTGATGATGATGATGATGTTGATGATGATGATGATGAGTGGGTGGTGATGGTGATGGTGATGATGATGGTGAGGAGGAGGAAGCAAGGAGGAGGAGAGGAGAGGGAGGAGGAGGAGGGGAGATCTTGCGCGGAGGGTGTGCAGAGGAAACGAGAACCCCACTTAGGATGTGGGGAACAAAAGCAAAACACATATTGCGGACTGGGAATTAAAAAAAACAACAACTTAAACACGCTATACCCATGTCGTATAAGACAACTACATGCGCGGTCCTTACGGTTCATGCGTTGCTCGAGTTTGCATGGCATTGCCTACGCATTGCATGCGGTTTCTTACTGGTTTCTTGCATATTGCATGCCCCAATCCCCTCTGCACTTTCGAACTTTGTTTGATGGCCGTTCCTGTTCCCACTCTCCTCCACGCTGCTTCAAAACTTTTCCCATGCGTCCATTCCCCCCCGAGCGTCGTTCCAAACCGTGCCCATTTCTGTTATTTCCCAACCCTCCTATGGTTGGGTACTCGTTTTGAATAGCGCAGTGTGGTCGCCCCGTCCTCCTCCTCCTCCCCTCTCCTGCCCTCCTCCTCTCCTGTTTCCTGTCTTCCCCTCTCCTCTTCTCTCGTGCCGTCGGGCTGCGATCTGCGCAACTGTCGCAACTGTCGCGGGCTCCTGGGAGGCCCAGTGGAGACGCGTCCCACGCGGACCACCTCGGGACCTTGCGGTGCCCTGGGGGCTGCGATCTGCGCAACTGTCGCCACTTTCGCGGGCTCTCGGGAGGCCCGGCGGAGGTGCGTCCCACGCGGACCACCTCGGGACCTCGCGGCGCCCTGGGGGCTGCGATCTGCGCAACTGTCGCCACTTTCGTGGGCTCCTGGGAGGCCCGGCGGAGGTGCGTCCCATGCGGACCACCTCGGGACGTCGCGGTGCCCTGGGGGCTGCGATCTGCACAACTGTCGCCATTTTGAAGGCTCCTGGGAGGCCCAGCTGAGGTGCGTCCCGCGTGGACCTCGCCGCCCCCTGGGGGGCTTGCGATCTGCGCAACTGTCGCCACTTGCGTGGGCTCCTGGGAGGCCCAGTGGAGACGCGTCCCACGCGGACCACCTCGGGACCTCGCCGCCTCCTGAGGGGCTTGCGATATGCGCAATGTTCGTCACTTTCGTAAGCTCCTGGGAGGCAGGCACGTCCCACGCGGACCACCTCGGGACCTCGCCGCCCCCTGGGGGGCTTTGGATCTGCGCAACTGTCGCCGCTTTCGTGGGCTCCTGGGAGGCCCAGCGGAGGTGGGTCCCACGCGGACCACCTCGGGACCTCGCCGCCCCCTGGGGGGCTTGCGATCTGCGCAACTGTCGCCACTTTCGTGGGCTCTCGGGAGGCCCAGCGGAGGCGCGTCCCACGTGGATCATTCGGAGGTACGTCACACGCGTTTCTTTCAACGCCCCTGTGTTTCCATTTTGTATAGTTACCGTTCCTCTTCTTGCTGCGCTCGTCTGAAATCACTGTTGGGTGCTCTTTTTGCGCACTGCGGGTCCTTCAGAATGCCAGTCAGCATTGAGTGGTCCTGAGTAGAATCGCCACATGTATGAACAGGGCTGGGTACGTCACAAAGTAATTTTCAAACTGCTTCGCGCTTCCACTTTTCGTGCCAGTCACGCCCGTACTTCCGTTCTTCCTTGAAGTCGCAGTTTTTCCGCGCTTCGAATTCCCCCCGCCCGGTCAACGGCTTGCCTGCCCGGGGCGTCGCGCGCCTAGTGCCGCGATCGCGGCGTCGTGCAGCGGCGCGCAACGCAGCGTCGCATTGCGCGCCGTAGCATAGCACCGGGAGACTTGGAGAGCAACGTCAATGGCCCGGCTACAGAGGACAAGGCCCGCCGGCTGCGCACCCTCCGCAACCGCGCCTGCCCGACGCGGGCGCTTTCGAATGCCGACTGTCGCCCAGAGGCGCGGGGGCGAAGCCGGCGCGAAACATGGGCGGGGGGCAGGTTTGAATGGCCGAAGCGCGAGAAAGAGGGCGGCGCTGCAGCGGGATCGCCGCGTCGGAAGAACGAGCAACGACGGTTTTTAAATGAAAGCCCAGCAACAACGCTAGGAGAGGACGGGCACTCTCCGGACAGAGTGAGGGGGGAGAGGGCACTTGCATTCCTATTGCGTGATGTCGCGCCATGGCATACCATTGCGTGACATCGCACAATAGGAGAGGAGGAGGAGGAGGAGGAGGAGGAGGAGGAGGAGGAGGAAGACGAGGAGGAGATGGAGGAGGAAGAGAAGGAGGAGGAGCAAGCCTCCCCAGGCGCGAGTCAGCCCCTCGCCTCAGGCCGCCGCGGGCGCGCCTGCGCCGAGCCTCCCAGGTTCGCCTTGGACTTGTCCAGGGCGTCGCTGGCGCCGAGGGAGTCGCCGCCGCCCAAGGAACGGCGGGCGCCCGCGCGAGCAGGCGAGGCGGCGCAAAACCGAGCCGTCGGCGTCGAAGAAGTCGCAATCGACCGCGAAATTGATACGTCGGTACTGTCCGCAATGATGTCCAGCGCGGCGCTCAGCATGTTACCGCGGGAAATGGCAGTCTCAGCCAGCGCAGCCCGCGCCATCTCCAGCATACTTTCGCCGACCAGGGAGGGCGGCAGCACGGCGCTGCAACGCGCGCTAAGCAGACGAAAGCCGCTCTCGATAGCGACCGCCCTCCGCGGGGTCAGCGGCGACGACGGACTCGCCCAAAACAGGAAGAACACCATTGCCTCGCAGAGATGAGCCTCGCCTCAATGATCGCGCCCGCGCCGGGTGGAAAGTCGGAGTGGTAGGCCTCGGGGGCACCCCGCATGGCATTCCAGCGTCTCTGAGGAGCGAGGTCGCCCATGCCCTTCTGGCGCAACCTCGCTGCGACGTCATCCACTGCGCGCGGATCGCGCCGTTCCCTTGCAACGGCATGCTCAGTGCAGTTGGCGCGCGACTGAGCAAGAGCAGGGGGCGGCAGCGCAGCCGCGGCCGCCCGCGGCAGAAGAAGCGACGTGGGACTACTCATCCCACGACCACGTCTCCAGGGCGAGCCGCAGACGCGCGCGAAGCACCCCCGAGGGCGCCTCGCCCATCAGCAGCAGGACCATCGGCGTCGGGGGCGCGAGGGGCAGGAACACCAATCGCCCCGAGCACCTTCTCCATCAGCATGTGGGGCGCCAGCCTGACCCACGGCAGGGAGTCGATGCGGGGGGCCGTCTTCAGCGAGCAGGTCAGCGCCATGGGGGGGTCCCCGAAGATCGTCACCAGCAACTCGAGGATTAAGGTCATCTCGCACACCGCAGGATGGTTCAACGCCATCGGCGGCAGAGCCCACAGTGTAGTCATGGGGTTAGGCGTCGCGGGGAAGGGGGGCGGCGCCTAAGGGTTGGGAAGGTCGAGGGGCGTCGTCGCGGGGAAGGACGTCGGGCGGGGGGTCGGGCTAGGGCTTCGCAAGCAGCTCCAGCAACATGAATACCCCCGCGAAGGACAGAAGCTTCCTGAGGCAGAGTACCTGGCGCAGGTGGGCGGCAGTCCGAAAATTGCCAGCCTCCCGCATGGCAATCCGAAAAGCGCCGCGCACCAGTGGCCGCCGCCAGCCCTTGGCTAGGAACGGCGGCAGCACTGTGCCGTTGACCAGCACCGCCCCGATGCCCAGCGCGGTCATGATCCACAGCAAGGTCCCGAACTCGATCCTCGAAAACGCCGAGCTCCATCTCGAAGTCTATGTCGCGCAGGAAAGAGTCATAGTCCAAGGGCATCTCGGGGCCCGTGGGGTAGTCCATGGGGCAGTAGGCGTGCGAGGCGTAGTCGGCGTTGGTGCAATTTGTGGTGTAGCTGGTGGTCGGGTCCACGGCGTGTGGGGCCACGTTGTAGAAAACGAAGGGTGCGGCAAGCAAGTGGATGAACTCACTCATCGTGTTCGTGAGCTGAACCACGCGCAGAATGAGGAGGTCGATCGAGTTCGGCACCCCCGCGGCTTGCGCAACGGAGCCGGAGGTGGGCGCCGTCATCTCAGCGAGAGCCAGTTCACTTGCTCCAGGCGGGGCTCGGTCCTCAGTCGTGCACGCCGTTCGTAGTAGCAGCTGCGACCGCGGCGGAATCAGATGCACCAGCGGCGTGCAGAGGATCGTCCACATCTGCAACCGAAATTGCCGAAAGTACACCTCCACCAGACACATCCGCAGCAAAGCAACCTCCCCGAAAGGCAACGTATTCGTCACCGTCCTGGTCCGAACCATTGGCATGGATAACAGCCTCACAACCCGCAACCACCATCGCGGCAGACCTCTGGGGACAGAAGCGACTGCCAGAAAAAGTCTTCCCCCCTCGCGGCAGGTCGTCCTTGACGCACTCCGAAAAGGCAGCGGCCAGGGTAAAGTCTTCCTCCATGACACCCTCAGCATGCACAGCAAGAAGCGGGCGATGCCGCGAACGAAGCGCACGCCTGGAGACGCGACGGGCAGCCAGGGCGGCGGAAGCAACGTCAGGAGTACCACCCGCGTCCAGGAACATGCACGCGCGATAGGGCCGCCAGAACCGCCTGCATGAGTGAAACTCGAAGCCCATCGTCTAGTTAAAAACCATATGCATGAAAAGTGCGAGTTCGAAAGCTCGCGCCGATCAACGTCACCAGCGCGGGGGCGAGCGACGACAGGAACCGCCGCCGAACGAGGGACCGCGGCAAGCGCGGCAGCAGGACGTAGAGAGCACCGCGAGGACACCGAACGAGCCAACGCTTGCTGCTTCTCCGAGGCGTCGCATGCAGACAGCACCTTGACCCTGTTGAGGATGCGGCGTCGCTTCGCATCAACACTGCGGCAGTGCGTGCCGCGCACACGTGGAGCCGATGCCGCACATCCTACCTCGAGATCACACCATCGGCCACTGGAGGCAACCGCCATCCACATCAGGTGCCCCGCGAGCACAGCCACCAACGCGGCCGATGCACGAAGGACAGGGCACTTCAGCGACATGGGAACATCGCAGCGGCCACGCGCGCGGCCGACGCCCGAGCCTTTGCCTTGAGCCTAAATTGTAACGGGAGGAGGACGAGGAGGAGGGAGGAGGACGAGGAGGAGGAACGCTGCAAACATAACGCTTAGAATCCGCTCAACGGAAAAAGGAGGAGGAGACAAAGGAGAAGGAGGAGGAAAACCAGCGTAAACCCAAGACTCAACAACGACGTTGGAATCCACCCTCCCTCCAAACTCCCTCTTCATAGGCCCCATACAACGATTTATTTCCACTGATGCGAGTGCCCCGTTGGGAGACAACAGTGAAAATCGTGGAACGCACCAAAACACGATTCTCAACGCCACGGGTCAACCTGACTGTTGCGTCTTGACGATCCTGAACCGTGCCAGAACACACAACTCCTGGGACTCCAGCAGCGCGAATTAACGTAACTGTTGCGCCCGGGCAGTCCCAAACCGCTCCAAAACGCCATTTCTAATACGCTCACCAGGAGAATCCGTGACGCTCTGGCAAATGTTGAACAGGAACCTGCGCGGCGCTACAACGGGAACCACATTTTGAAAAGGAGCCGCCCTCAGTGCGTGAAGCTCTCGCGCACGCTGAAAAACAGAGTGCGCGGCGCCAAATCGAGACACATTTTGAAAACGGACCGCCCTCAATCCGTGAAGCTCCTGCTCATGTTTGAAGCAATTGCGCGCGACGCTCAGGCTAAACCCACATTTTGAACTGCGAAGCTGCTGCCAACTTCTAAGCTTCAGGATCTTAAACCATAAGGATGTCTCAGGCGAAACGCCCGGCCTGCCCTTCCGACTGGCCTCGGCGTGCAACGGGGAAGAGTTTTTCATGAGGCAAAATGGAGGAGGAGAAGGATGTTGCAGGATGTTGCAGGCCTGACTTCCGCAGTTGCGAGGCACGCACCGCGGCGACGATTGAAGTCTCACTCACCCCAGGCCGTCCCTGTGCGAGGAAGAGAAGGAGGAGGAAAAGGAGGAGGAACATAAGGAGAAGGAGGAACAGGAGGAGGAGGAGAAGGAGAAGGAGGAGGCGAAGCAGGATGAGGAGGAGAAGAGATGGGAGAAGCCGCGTGAGCGCCGCGCCGCCCCGTGCCGAAAAGGAGATCCGCCACGGCGAGGCGGCGGAGGGAGGGCTGAGGCACACGCAGCAAGCCCGCCTCCGCACCTCCTGGGCAGCTTACGCCGTCCTCCGGAGGGAGACGGAGAGGAGCAGTTCCGCCGTCCCCCAGGGCGCCTGGGTCAGGGGCAATCGCCCGCAGGCGGGCCTGGGTTTCTAGCTTCTTCCCGGAGGGCCGTTTTGGTGGCCTCCAGGGCGGGCACGGCGCCCTTCGATGGGCCTGCGGAGCAGGAGCAGGGAGAGGATATCCCACCGAAGCCGGGCCTCGTCCCCCTCCTCCTCAGAGTCAAGGTCCTCGGTCGCCCCTCTCCATCCTCGAAGTAGGGGTCCCAAGACCGCCGTCGTCAGACCGCGCGCGACCCGTCAGGTCGCCGCTCCCATATTCCCAGGCCATGCTTGTATGTTTGCCGCGTCGAGTGCACCTCGCGCTCGCGGTCACCTCCAGTCACCCGAGTGCCTCCTCGGTGGCAGGGCCCGGGCTATGGGGTTGTCCGATAGCCGTCGTCCTCTTGGGAGCCTCCTGAGCCGCTTTGGAGGCACATGGAGACTGTTGGCCCGCATGCCGCATGATGCTCCCTTGGGCTTCTTGGGGCCCTTCTGGGGCCCTCTTTGGGGCTATCTCGTTCGCTCTCTCGGGCCCGTTGGGGATTCCTGGATCCACCTCGGCCGAGTCGCCAGCAAGGGCGTCCATCGCCTCGACATCAGCGCGCAAGGAAGAGCTGAACGTTCAACTGAGCTGGACAGGCAGTAGGGGGGCCGAGCGACGCTCCCAGTTGTTCGACAAACGTCATTGACGCCCCAAGGTCGCACAGTAACACGGCGGCAGCAGGACTCCGGATGCGTGAGAAAAACCAAACCGAACCTGGGCTGAGCTGAAGGTGGACATTGAAGCATATACACACAACATGAGTGACAACGCCTTCTGCATATACTATGGCATCGCTGTCATCGGCGGCCACCACCGGAAAACTGGGTCGCTGATGTATCTTTGTTATTTTCTCGTGACGTACGAGCTTCTGGGACGTACCCCCATGTCTAGCCCTCAGGTGGCCCAGTGATGAGAATGCTGGTGATATGAACGATAAAAAGAAACAGGGGATTGTGGTTTCCAGGCGGCAGCGCTGGAACTGTCTACAGGGTCTACATTCTTCACCAGCATGGGCCGATGCCAGCATGTTGCGGCTTACCTTGTCGGCGCTGGCTTAGAAAAACAACAAACTGGGAAAACAACAGCCCACCAGCGCGGGCCGACAACAACATACTGCGGCTTACCTTGTCGGCGCCGGCCTAGCAGAACAACATGCGACATGGGAAAACGGCAACCACCGTAGGCCGACGGTGCCGAGCGGCTTAGCGGGTGGCAACTCCTCGAATTGCGCACCTGAGAGCGGGAGCAACATCACCGTGACGTCGTCGCAATAGTCGCCGCACCCCTCCATCCACCGCTCCTGTGGAGCAACAAGATGACACAGGCGTAGCAGTCTTCGCTCCATGCCACATATTTCTAAAGCTATCCTTGTCACCTTATCGCAGTGATCACCCTTCCGAAAAGACGCGTACGGCCGCCCTGACCTGAGAAAATTCCAGAATTGTATCTAAGAACCAGCTGAAATTACACGACTCTAGCAACAGATGGGCAACTCATTGTGCAAGCATGGCGTATGCTTACACAAACACGCCAGCAATCAGGAAAGCAAGCGCGCAAACACGCAAGCGAGCAGTTACCCATCACGAAAGCAAGCGATCATGGAAGCACGCAAGCAGCCCAGCACGCAAGCGAGACAGTGATCACGCAGGCAAGCAGGCAGGCGAGCACCGTTGCAAGCAAGTCGAGCCAGAAGCAAGTAAGCAATCGCGCAAGTAAGCAATCACGACAGCGGGCAAACAATAAAGCAAATACAACACCAATGGACTAATGGCAATGACACCGCTCGGAATTCAAAGTCGCAGTCGGACTGGACCACATGCGACAACGCATTGGCAACATGGAGGTATCGCCCCCGTGGTAACTTTACCGAACCACTCTACCATTGCGACTACGAACTCGTGTCTTCTCGTTGCCCATTCAGTTCCTTCGCCAGCTTGGCCAACTCGACGGCCACAATCCATCGCGACTTGCCCTCCTTGAGCCCATCGCGCACAAAATCCGCTGCCTCGTCACTGCTGAACACATTCCAAATACCGTCGGAGGCCAGCAGCAACAGAGTTGCCTCGTCCTCACTCGTTAAAGGCCACTTCACAATCTCAGGTTCCGCGATTACTCCGTACTCCTGTCAAGGGGCTGACAAAAAACAACGCGCAACGCTGGCTCTCGAGGCTAGTAGCCTGGCCTTCAGAATCTAAGCTTCTGGGCCTTCCTTTCGGGAAGTCCCCCCTGGAATGGCTGCCCCACGGCGAAGCATCGGATGGGAAAGGGCACGCATGGTCCGCCATGTCACCAAAATCCGCGCGTATCGCGCCCCGCGATGCGCGGTGATCTTCGCGGCCTCGCTCCGCCCCCTGGACGAGTGCAGGTCCTCGGTCCAAACCACGACGCGCAAAGCACGACGACCCTCGCACCCCCACGGGCGAACTGGAGTCTGTGGCCACCGGATGCCATCCTTCACGCAGAGGTCGCCCAGCGACCGGGTCATCGCTATGCCGGGGTAAGTCTTGCCCCTGGCGTACACGCGCGCCTCCACCTCGCCTGGCATTTCCACGTCGAAGCGCACGATGTCGCCCCCGCAGCGCTCCACGCGCTCCTCCTCCGCGGGCACCTGTCTGGACCCCCCCCCCCGCGTCGATGCTCTCGAACCGCCCAGCCAAACAGAAAGGAACTGGCCGCTAGAGAGAAAACCGATGCCGGCGAGCCCGAAGCTGCGCCCCAGCTCCGCAGGGGCACGCGCTTGGGATCACATGCGCTCGGGGCTAATCCTAGGTCGGGCATGCCCCCCTACAAGCGGATTTCCGTCGAAAAATGACAAATAGTCAGACAATACAACTCAAAGATGGCCAGAAATACCTCAAACATCTTCCCCATAGTAGTTTTTTTACTATTTTTGAACATTCCTCCTGTAGAGGGACAGGCCCGAATTAAGGCTAATCAACCCAGTGCCGCTTGCACGCACAGAGCCGCGGGCGCGCGCAGAGCCACTCGCGAGCAGAACCGCGCGTGCCGCAGAGCCACGCGCGCGCGCGCCTGCAGAGAGTGGTCCGTGGTCTCGAGCCCGGCGCCCCGCCCACAGCGGGACACCAGCGTGGCGCGGGAGTCGCCCACGTGGGCGAGCCAGACGGAGGGGCTGCCTTGTCGGCGCGCAGAAATGAGGATGGGGCGAGCGGGGGGGCGGCCTTCCCCCCAGCCTAAGAAACATGACTGCCCGTGTTGGACATACGTTGACAATTCTCTGTCGTCATGTGGCTAATCCTGGACCGCGTCTACATCGCAGTGGGTGTTTGTGAGTGTTGGGATGGGGCATGCCACTCCTTGACAAAAACCTTGTTCCGATTTGTGGCCGTCGCGACCGCCGAGGCGACCGCCAAAACCGACCCGGCGCGTTGGCCCAGGGTCGGAAATCACGCAACGACTTCTGCCAGCGAGATGGAAGCACAAATGGCTGGATCCATATGTGGAACATCAGGAGGCCCCTTGCTGGATACGCATTCGGAAGGCCAGCTTGCCTGACCATACTAGACGAGCGCGTCCCTCTACTCGCAAAGTAGCTACTCGCAAATGGCCTGGACCCCCCGCGGAGGATCTAACATACATTACTTCGAAGCGGGCATGTGTTTTGCGGACGTTTGCGAGTAGGCACTTTGCGAGTGGTGGAACGCGCTCGGTGACATACGAGGGCCAGGCGCTGGAAAGACATATGGCCACATGTCATTCCGTTCCTGGCCCAGGCCTGCCACGAGCTTCCTGGCCACAGTGAGCTTTTTCGAATGTCCCATGGGTTTCCGAAAAAGGCTTCTTAGAGGGCTGGGGTATCTTCTGAGAAGCCCCTCTGCCCTCGCATGAAGCCGCCCCCATCGCGCTACCCCCCATTGGCGTGCCGCGACTGCCGGGGCGGTGCATCACGCAGGTGAAGGTGCTTCCGCAGCTCTGGAGGGACACGCTACTGTCCCTCGAGCTCTCGACGAGGTCATCCTCCACCATTTCGAAGGCACGCAGCAGGGCGGACTCCACGTCGAAAACCCCCAGCAGCATGCTGCAACCTCTTGGCGAAGCAGGACAAACATACGAACGATGCGAAGATAGTGGGAGGGGTCGGGCAAGTCCAGCCGCGCAAGCAGCGAAGGTTAAGTTCTACTACATTCCACGCGCGCATTTCTGTGGACCGAGCCTTTGGTCTGTAAGAAATACGGCATCGAACTCACAGCCCTCTGCGCAGGCCAATCCCCGCCGGTCCCATGGCCGTCGGCGCAGCAAAAACAATGCCAGCCGCTTTCGAGCATGGTCACGGAGAAGTTATCCTGGCCCAGCTTGATGTCCGACGGACCCTTGAAGCCCTTCATGTTTACGACCGCCACGCCCAATCTATCCAGCCAGAACTCCGCATCGATGCTGCTGCTGGGATACAACCTGAAGCCCCTCCGGTTGAAGGGCCTCTCGATGACGTCGGTCCCGTAGACCAATAAATCGAACATGCCTGGCTCGGGGAGCCTGGCGCAGACGTGCCAGGATCCCCCGCGGCCCCAGCAACTGAGCAGCATCTCGTGCGAGATGCCCACAATGTCCTCGAACGCCAGTGCGCCAGGAAAGCCAAAACTCCAAGCGAACAGGCTCTTGCGAAGGCCTCAAGCGCGTCAGACCTATGTTGTGAGCTTCGGTCTCTTGAAGCTTCGGCTTCCCAGGTGTGCTTGGCCCCAGAGGTCCTCAGAAGCCGTGGGCGTCGCCATGAGCTCGTCGTGGAGCCGGTGCAGTTCCGCCAGCGCCTCCGGCGGCACCACCACGCGGTCCGCGAGCGAGCTGCCGTCGGAGCGCCTGCGCAGACAGGGGGGGGGATCGGGTACGAGCGGCTCGGGAACCGCCCCGAAGTGCAGAAGCTGGAGTGGGCACAGCAGGCCACCGCCGCGATGAGATGCTCGGAAGCGCTCCAAGTATCTCGAGGGCAAGTCTCGCGCACCGCCGACCTGCATGCACCAGAACCCTGACTCCATGGTCCTAGCGTTGTGGTCCAAGCATGAGGCGTACGGATCGCACGCGTATCACGTGATAGAACCGCGCGCGCGCGCGCGCTGACCAGGCAGCACCGCACGCACGCTCGCGCAAGGACAAGCAGTTATAGCGTTGGCATCACCTCTTGTGCCTTGGTGAACTTCAGAAAGGGCCCTGTAGACTTCATAGGGCCACTGGGGGCTGTCGAGGGTCATCTGGAGGGCCATGTTGGGTCATTGTGGGCCCCTATTGTGGGCTCTCTAGCTCCTCCGAAGCCTTCCAAAAATCGTACGGAACCGAAAGACGAGCAATGCTACAACGCGCCGACACATCAATTGAGGAATCCGACGCCGTGCGTTGAGGGCAGTGGCGTGCTAGAGTGCCGGTGGACTGCGTGGTTGGTTTTCTGTACTCTTCTTCGGCACTCTCAGTGGGCTCTTTTTAAATCCCTCTTGGGGTCCTTTTAGGCATCCTTCGGGAAGCCGAAATCCTTCAAACACCTAGGAAATTCATGATTTCGGCATTATCGGGCTCTCCAAACGGGTCTCTTGGAGGCCTGGGCCTTGTGTGCCGTCGTGAAGCTATCTTGGGCCGTGTTCGAGCAACCGTGGGCCATCTTGGAGGCAGAGCGGGCGGACTTGGAGGCCTCTTGGACCATCTTGGGTCGCCTTGGATGCCAACTTCAATCGGCGAGGGCCACCTTGGAGCCATGTTTGACCGTCTTGGGGCTGCCTTGGGCCGTCTTGGAGGCTTCTTGGGCCAGCCTCGGGTCCTCTTGGGCCGTCTTGGGGCTCTCTTGGGGCTCTCTTGAGGGGCCTTTTGGGCCGTCTCGGGCCAATGTTGGAAGCCTCTCGGACCGCCTTGGGCGGTCGGAAGCAGAAGGAGGCGACCAACATCAGAGAAAAACAACTTGATAATCCATGTTCTTGGCTTCGGCGGATCCTCCTCGAGGGCCTCTTGGAAACCACTTCGGCCGTATTAGGGGCCACCTTGAGCCGTCTGGAGGCCGTCTTGGAGCCATCTTGGGCCATCCCGGGGGGCATCGTGGACGAAATGGTAGGCGTCTTGAACCCTCCAGGGCCGTCCTGGAGGCAATCTTGAACTGTCCTGGGCCAACTTGGAGGCAATCGTATCCGTACTGGAGGCATCTGGGCCGTCTTGGAAACCATGTTAAGGCCGTCTTGGGCCACCTCGATATCGTCGTGGGCCGTATCGAGGCTCACTGGGGGGGCGTCTTGTTTTATCTTAGGGCAACATTGGAGGCCTCTTGGGTCGCCATGGACGGTCGGAAACCCAGAACGCCAATATCGTTGAAAACCGTTGGAAATCAATGATGTTCGCCTCTTCGGGCCCTCCGGGAAGGCCTCCTGGAGGCATCTTGGGCTGTATCGGGGGCCTCTGGAACCGTTTTGAAGCCACCTTGGGCCGTCTTCGGGCCATCTTGGCCGTCTTGGAAGCACAGCGGACGAACTTGGAGGCCTCTTCGACCCTCTTGATTCGGGCGTCTTGGATGCCAACTTCAATCGGCGAGGGCCAACTTGGAGCCATATTTGGCCGACGACGCCGACGCCGACGCCGACGCCGACGACATCAACACATCCCTATCCTCCTCCACATGCTACTCCTCATTATGCTCCTCTTCCTATTCCTCGTCCTCCTCCTCCTCCACGTCGTGTTTCTCCCCCCATCATCCTCCTCGGCTGACGGGGCTCATGGGAATCAGACACCCCCTTCCGAACAAATGCAACTTTTGCAAGTCGTGTCGACAAACCATCCAGGGGACTTCCCTGGGCGTACTGTTTCGTCGCGGGCCCGTTTTTGACAGTCCTGGGGCCCGAAGCCGACCCCAGCAAGCCGAACACGACGAAAAAACGTAAACGACTAAACAAACAAATCGACGAAAAAAATTGAATTACCTTTTCCCAGGTAGTTTAGGCCTCATGGAATTGGTCGAGTTCCAAATGCCAGGCGAAGACTTCCGGGGGCCTTCGAAGACCTCTGAAGATCGGAGGCAGCCTTAAGGCCGTCTTGGGCCACCGTGGATCATCTTGGGCCGTTTTGGGGCTTTCTTTGGGCCCCTTGGGCTGTCCTGGGCCGATATCGGAGGCCTCCTGGGCCGCTGTGGGCGGTCTGAAGCCAGAAAGGCGAGAACGCCGACTTCTTTCAAAACGCAAAGCCTTTTGGGCCGTCTATTTTTTCATCAAAGCGCGAATCGCGCGAACCCTGATGGGCTCTCCGTTGCCGGCATGTGGACCCAAGTCAGCACCACTCGCAGAGGCAATGGGATGACAAAAGGAAAACAGCGAACTGCAAGGCAAGCGTTGCAGCGCCACACGCGGAATCAGCTCCAAATATGCTTCCGCGAAATCGTGTGGACTTCAGGCGCAAGGCAGCGAGGAGCGGAGCAAGAAGGCGCAGCGCCCTGCAAAGAGACGCTAAACAACTGACACACGGGAGAAGCTGCCATGTCCGTATGAGATTGCGCACGCGCACGCATCCAGGCGAAACAAACAATCGACTCGTTTTGCCTACATCTGCTCAAGTCTAGGCCTTGAGCTCCCCTGCAATACCTTGAAGTGCTGCGAAGCTGTTCCCGTTGCCGTGCAAAAAACAGATTGAACCGTTTGTCAACTTGCTCTGAATGGTCTTGCCCGTGTTGGTGCCGTTGACTTCGAGCGGGAGACTTCCGAGATTCATGTTGTGCAGAGACATGGACAGGATGCCAGCGTAGTCGAGAGTCACAGTAGCAGGGTTCTTCAAATAGTACTCGTTGAACCATCGATTGTCCCAGCCGCTGTAGGTAGTCCCAAGATCTGCGATCATGTCGATGAGAGCGTCGATTGTGCCCATCATGAAGCCGGAGTTGGCGTACATGTACTTGGGTGAAGAGTTGCACGGGCCGAGGCTGGGGTCGGTGCAGTTGGCGTATGTCGACTCCCAGTCATCGGGCACGCTCAAGTCCGAAAGCACGTCGGCCCTCCTGCCCTCAACCCAGCTAGAGCTAGTCATGCTATAGCTCCACCCCAGGTCAGCTGGCCAAGGACTCAGCTCCGCCGCCATCACGATCTTCTGCGAGCCGCCACTCGCGTTGACGATCCTGTTGTACTTGTAGACGATCGTGTTCTCGTCACAGCCGCCGCCGTAGAGGACATCACCGCTGGAATGGATGATGGCCAACCTGGTGCTGCCCCCCGTCCCGCGGTCAGCCCAATATTCCAGCCATTCCTTCGCAGCAGACCACCTCATCCTCTGCCACTGCCACACAGTCAGATCGCCCGCAGGGTTCGTCAAACCATTCAGGTGCTTGATCTCCTCACCTCCTTTGCCCGTGTAGCGAAAATTCGCAGGAGGCTGTGTAACCTTGAGGGAGTCTTTGACCAAGGCCCTGCCAATCAGAACATTTGGTGGGAATCCTTGGATTTCCCGTCCAGTCTGCAACGAGCTCAGGTGGATCTCAGTAGCAGCAGAATCGCTAATTGGAAACTCGCCAACGTAGCCAACATCCCTGAATGATGGCGTGTCCCTGTAGATTTCCCAAGGAATGCTCAGGAGCGCCTGCTTGTTGGAAAGCACCTCGCCCGCAAGCTCCATCATCAAATCCTCCCCCTCGCCGACAGCCCTACAGACACAAACGAAACTGACAAACGCCAGCAAGTTCATACCCGTGGCCATGGTAGCCGCACGGGGGCCTAGGCAGTGCGCTGCGGCGTCGGAAATCCGACCACGAACGAGCCCTTGAGCCAAAATGGCTACGGAAAGCCTTTTGGGCCGTCTTGGGGGCCTCTCGAGCCGTCTTGATGCAATCTTGGGCAGTCTTGGTGCCCTTTTGGGCTGTCTTGGAGACATCTTGGACGAACCTGGAGGCCTCTTGGACCCTTTTGGGCCGTCTTGAAGGCAAGATCGATTCGTCTTCGGGCCATCTTGCCTGTCTTGGAGGCCATCTTGTCCGCACTGAGGCCGTCTTAGGGCTGTCTTGGACCGTTCTGGGACCCTCTTGAAGGCCTTTTGGGGGCTGGGGGCCTCTTGTGCCAGAAAGCGACTCTGGTCCCTTGGGCCCGTCTCGAAGCGCCTCCTGGGGCCCCTTCTTGGGTTGTCTTGAAGCCATCGTGAGCGGTCTTGGACCGCTCTTGGGGCGCCTTCGGCCCTGCGGGGCCGCTCTGGTAGCTTGAGCCAGCGGGGGGAAACCCGGGAGGCCCCGCAGGGGTCCGTGAGGCCCCATAGGGGATCCAAATTTCCAGTGCAAAGGGGGAAGGAAATCCAGGAGGGTGCGCCAGCCCGGGGCCCGGGCCCCCGATACCCCAACATTCGATTTAACAATAGATGCAACACGCTCGTTGACCATTCGTACACTTGTAAGTCCGGCTGGCCGCACCGGCACACTGTCATGCAGCAACATATCTTGTGGCAGGCTCCTGCTTGATGGTAAGAAGTAGCTGCCCGATCCCGTCTCTGTCTCGTTCTCCCTGATTGCGTCCGATCGCCACTTTCCTGCTTTGTCTTCACTTCGGGGGGCTGGCGAAGCTTCCATGACGCCCCCAAGCCTCCTCTTGGGGGGCTCCACTCCGCCGTTCTCCAGGACCCCGTCCGTGAGAAGCCCACGAAGCCGCGAGATGCCCAAAACCATCACTGCTCAAGGGGGACCGCAGACGACTCAAGACGGCCGCACGACGGCCTTAATTCTGCCCTAAGACATCCCCCCCAAAATACACGAAATGGGCCCTGAGGTTCTCCCAAACTGTGCATCCCACGGAGTTTTAGCTGGCAAGTGTTGCCAATGTGGCCCCCCTGTCGGGCCGAGCACGTGGGAACACCCAAAGAGTTTCACCCCCTTGGCCCAACATGGCTTCCAGGACGCACGGGACGGACTGCGGGGGGGGGTCCCACACGGCCGCAAGGCCACCCCAGACGGCCTCCAGTTGGAGGGTCGCACAACTGGCACAAGATGGCACAACATCGCTTCAAGAACCCCAGATGCGGCCCACATACGACCTTTCCACATGTTCGACACATACGACCTTTTCACATGTTCGACACATTCGGAACGTGACATGCTTTGCTGCGGTGGTTTCCATACTCTTGGCAGAACAGAACTTCAACAACCAAAAAACGTCCGATACTGCGCCACTCAGGGGTCCGCAACCCGTTCCATAAGACCTCTGGCTTCTCCGACAAGCAAACCAATCTAACGCGGGCGCACTAGAACCCCAAGCCGTCACACGACTCTCTAAGATCGGCCACAACGGCCCGAAGGTGGCACCACACAATGAGATCCGATGCGGGGGTCCACCTGTGTGCGTCCTATTTCCTGGCACCTTCCGCTGTGACCTGACTGTCGGAACGAGAGAATCTTAGCATGTGGCGACTGGGCGATTCCTGGCGGCTCCCCCATTGGAGCACCCAAGTGCAATGCCTGCTGCATCGCGGTGGTAATGGGGCCTCTGCAGAGAGGAAGTCGGGGAGGCCAGAACTAGCGTTTCGCTTGACGCGCTCCCCCAATTTGACCACGAACGGGCAAGCCATGTCCCCCAAGCGGCTCCCCCTTGAGGGGCCCAAGTGTTATGCCTGCTACATCGAGATGATCATGGGGCCCTCAAACGAACGCAGTCGGCGGCGCCCAACAAGCGAACCGCTCGAGACATCCCCATAACCTGGGCGCGATCAGAAACACATCATATTTCTGGCGGCTCGGTTGTCCAAGTCCCCCGCCTGCTGCATCGTGGTGGCCATGAGGATCTCAAAAGAGATCGATCGGCGGCGCCAGAAACCACGCCACTCGAAGCATCATCACAGCCTGGACGCGAACAAACACAGAATATACCCCCGCGGCTCCCCGTCGGAGTGCCCAAGTGCCAGGTCTACTACAGTATACCGCGGTGGACATGAGGCTCTCGAAAGAGAGGGTTGGCGGCGCCCAGCAAGCGAACCGCCCGAGATGCCACCACACTCTGGGAGCAAACTGGGCAATCAATAACTCCTGACGCCCCCCCCCACCCCCAGGGGTACCCGAACGGCGAATCTGCTATATCGCATTGAGCATGGGCGGGTCTGACTATGACCCATCGAAGAGTGAGTGGGGGTGAGAATGGGTAAGCCTGGGCGTGAATGCTCCGAGAGTGGGTGGCCTGTGTGAAGCTGACTGTGAATGATTCGGCGAAGTGAGCCGGGGAATGTGCGAGTATGTGTGTGAGTGAGTCTGAAGATGGAGTTGACTCAGCGTGGACGGTCTGAGTGTAAGTGAATGTGATGACGAGCGAGTTTAGGTAACAATGGGTACGAACGGTGAGTTATGAGAAGGGAGGAAGCCGGGAATGATAAGGATGCGGAGGCGGAAACATCACACTGAACGCATTAACCGCATCTTGGGATATGGTGCGTGCTGCGGAGTGGCAGTCGCAGCGGCAGAGGCAGTAATCTAAACATCGAAGTACGAATTGTCGCATGGCGGATTGTCGTATGAAGCATTTTTTCAGCAAGGTGGCAAGGATGACCTAGCGCTCAAGACTCGCTGCCTTTGCATTTCACCACCTGCAGGGCTAGCTTCGAAGAATCACCAGGCCGCTGGGGCTGTCATTCGCGATAGTAGTAGTAGTAGTAGCAGTAGTAATCGTCGTCGTAGTAGTAGTAGTAGCAGTAGAAGTAGTAGTAGTAGTAGTAGTAGTAGTAGTAGTAGTAGCAGCAGTAGTAGTAATAATAGCCGTCGTCATCGTCGTAGTAGTAGTAGTAGTAGTAGTACTAGTAGTAGTAGTAGTAGTAGCAGTAGCAGTAGCAGTAGTAGTAGTAGTAGTCGTAGTAGCAGCAGTAGTAGTAGTAGTAGTAGTAGTGGTAGTAGTAGTAGTAATAGTAGTAGTTATAGTAGTAGTAGTCATAGTAGTAGTAGCAGTAGTAGTAGTAGTAGTGGTAGTAGTAGTAGTGGTGGTAGTAGTAGTAGTAGTGGTAGTGGTAGCGGTATAAGTAGTAGTACTAAAGATGGTAGTAGTAATAGTAGTAGTAGTAGTAGTAGTAGTAGTAGTAGTAGTCGTAGTAGTAGTAGTAGTAGTAGTAGTAATAGTAGTAATGGTGGCAGTGGTAGTAGCCGTAAACATAATAATATAATATTGTATTGGTGGCAGTAGTAGTAGTGGAACTTGTGGTAATAGTACAACTAGTCGTTATGATAGTCGTAGTCGTCGAGATAGTAAGCATACGAGTAAGAGTGAAGCAGTAGAAATCGTAGTAGTGGTGGTCGTAGTAGTAGTAGCAGTCGTAGTAGTAGTAGTAGTAGTAGTAGCAGTAGTGCGAACAATATTAGTTGTCGTAGTAGTGGTGGTAAAAAAAAGTAATAGTAATAGTCGTGGTAGTCATGGCCCTGATCGTAGTCGTAGGGATCGTAGGAGTCCTACTAGTAGTAGTGGTAGTAGCAGTAGCAGTAGCAGTATTAGTGGTAGTCGTCGTAGCGGTCGTAGAAGTAAAAACACTAGTAGTAGTAGTAGTAGTAGTAGTCGCAACAAGTTGTAGTAGTAACAGTCGTAGTTGTCTTCGTCATCATCATCGTCGTCGTAGGCGTAGCCGTTGATAGCAGGAAGATAGTGGTAGTAGTAGTAGCAGTAGTAGTAGTAGTAATAGTCGTAGTAGTAATAGTCGTATCCGTAGTCGTAGTAGTAGTAGTAGTAATAGTAGTAGTAGTAGTAGTAGTAGTAGTCGTAGTAGTCGTAGTAGTCGTAGTAGTCGTAGTAGTCGTCGTAGTAGTAATAGTAGTAGTCGTAGTAGTAGTAGTAGTAGTAGTAATAGTAATAGTAGTAGTAGTAGTAGTAGTAGTAGTAGTAGTAGTAGTAGTAATAGTAGAAATAGTAGTAATACTAATCGCAGCAGTAGTAGTAATAGTAGCAGTAGTAGTAGTAGTAGTAGTAGTAGTAGTAGTAGTAGTAGTGATAGTAGCAGTAGTAGTAGTAGCAATAGTAGTAGTGGTAGTAGTAGTAGTAGTAGTAGCAGCAGTAGTAGTAGTAGTAGAAATAGTAGTAGTAGCATGATCAGCCTTAGTAATAGTACTCATTTTACATGTAGTAGCAGCAGTAGCAGCAGGAATCGTAATCGTAGCGCTAGTCAAATGAGAACAATACTAAAATGTGTTTGGAGGGGAGGAAGGGGGCGTGGACTGAAGAGCACGATGCCAGGTTCGCCTACTCAGTCGTGAAGTCTGTAACCTACTTCAAATGCCGTACACA
The DNA here is from genome assembly GCA_963575745.1 of Prorocentrum cordatum. Classification (NCBI taxonomy): domain Eukaryota; class Dinophyceae; order Prorocentrales; family Prorocentraceae; genus Prorocentrum; species Prorocentrum cordatum. Next base: position 148,469 of record CAUYUJ010019059.1, read on the forward strand.
TGCAAAGCAGACGAGCTGTATTGCAAACGATAGCGTAGTTAAACAGTCACTGTGCGTTGGCTAGCACTGTGTTGACAAATGCGAAACTGTACTGGGCCCTTTAGACGTGATCCGGGGCGGAGAGCTCCCAAGGCGGGCGACGAGTGCCGCGCGTCACATGTATTCTAAGGTACTGGTCTGTGTTCAGCTGATTCTTGATTCCACAGTCGAAGCGTAATGAAGCCCTACCGATCGCATTCAATCGTGAACTCTTCGGCCGTCCTCCGGCGTCAGCCGTGGATTGCCCTACAGCTTCCACGCCGACCACGGGTAGGCAGGACGAGCAAGAGGGAGGCGCGAGAAAGGACAAGCAAGGAGGGGGAGGGGACGAAGCAGCCAGAAAACCTTAACAGCGCAATCGTACTAGTAGTAGTAGTAGTAGTAGTAGTAGTACTGGTAGTAGCGGTCGTAGTAATAGTAGTAGTAGTAGTAATAGTAGTAGTAGTAGTAGTAGTAGTAGTAGTAGTAGTAGTAGTAGTAGTAGCCGCAGCAGCAACAGCAGTAGTAGTAGTAGTAATAGTAGTAATCGAAGTAGTAGCAGTAGTAGCTGTAGTAGTAGTAATAGTAGTAGTCGTCGTCGTCGTAGTCGTAGTCGTACTCGTAGTAGTAGTCATAATTGTACTAGTAGTAGCAATGGCAGTAGTCGTTGTCGTAAACGTCATACTCGTAGTCGTAGTAGTAGTAATAGTAGTAGTAGTAGTAGAAGAAGAAGTAGTAGTAGTCATGGTAGTAGTTGTTGTAGTAGTAGTAGTCGTAATATGAGTACTAGAAATTCATATAGTAGAAAAGCTAGTGCACGTTGTCGTAGTAGTAATAGTAGTAGTAATAATAGTAGTGGTAGCAGTAGTAGTAGTAGAAGTAGTAGTAGTTGTTGTCGTCGTGGTAGCAGTGGAAGTACTAGTAGTGGTAGTCGTAGTAGTAGTAATGGTCTTAGCAGAACTAGTAGTAACAGAAATAATGGTAAAAGTAAGAGTAATCGTAGTAGTAGAAATATACACATACATATAAACTAGTAATCGTAGAATAGTAGTAAACGTGATAATAATCGTCGTAATGGTATCGTGGGATATATAGTAGTAACCGTGGTATAAGAATAGAAATCATGGTAACAATCGGAGCAATCGTATAGTGGATGTAGAAGTAGCAAGCTTCGTAATGGTAGTCGTAATATGCATCATATCGTAAGTAGTAGTAGTCGTAGTAGTAGTAGTCTTAGTATTAGGTGGTAATAATAAGCATCGTCGCAGTAGTAGTTGTAGTAGTCGCAATTCTACTAGTAGTAGTAGTAGTAGTAGTAGCAGTAGTAGTAGTAGTCGTAGTAGTAGTAGTAATAGTAAAAGTAGAAATAAAAGTAACAATAAGAATGCGAGTCGTAGTCGTAGTATTACGAGTAGGAATAGTATTAGTAAAAATAGTAGTCGCATTCGTAGTCGTAGTAGTAGCATGCGTCGTGCTAGTAATCGTAGTTGTAGAACTACTAGAGGTAGTAGTAGTCGTAGTAGTAGTAGTAGTAGTAGCAGTGGTAGTGGTAGTAGTAGTAGTAGTAGTAGTAGTAGTAGTAGTAGTCGTCGTAGAGGTAGTAGTAGTAGTAGTAGTAGTAGTAGTATTAGTAGTAGTAGTCGTACTAGTAGTAGTAGTAGTGGTGGTAGCAGTAGCATCAGAAGTAGTAGGAGTAGTTGTAATGTGAATGTAGTAGTAGGACTAACAGTAATAGTAGTACTAGGGGTAGTAGTAGTAGTAGTAGTAGTAGCAGTAGTTGTAGTAGTAGTAGTAGTAGTAGTAGCAGTAGCAGTCGCAGTAGTAGTAGTAGTGGTAGTAGTAGTAGTAGTAGTAGTCGTCGTAGTAGTCGTAGTAGTAGTAGTAGTAGTTGTAGTAGTAGTAGTAGTAGTAGTAGTAATATTAATAGTAGTAGTAGTCGTAGTATTCGAATACTAGTTTCATTAGTAGTAATAGTGGTAGTAGTCGTAAAATGCTCTCAGCAGTCGTCGTAGTCGAAATACTCGTAACCGTAACAGTCGTGATAGTAGTCGCCGTAGTAGTTGTAGTACTCGTGGTAGTGACAATATCGTGATTCGTGTGTAAATATGCTGGCCACGACGACTGACTCACAACGGCGAGAACGATCACTTTGAGTAACTAATGGCAAGGATCACGCGCACATGCCCCACCTGCGCCGCTGCACTGGTGGCTTCGCCGAGAACGGCTCGACGCCCGTGTGCCGTCTCTGAGCGCTGTTGTCGCTGCGGACATGGCCGGTCGCCGCGCACACCTGAAGGGGGTCGCTCGAGAGTGGAAAATAGGAACGCGTTCATTTGCGAACACCACCCCAGACACTCAGCGCGAATTGTGCATGCTCGGAGTCTGTCAAGTTGCTTCATCCACTCGGCGGTGGGGGCATCTTCGATCTTCCTCCTCGATCTTCGATTCTCCACGAGCCTCGATCCTACTCTGACCTCGACTCCCCTCCTTGCCTCGATCCTCGATCCTCGACCGTGCCCCTCGATCCTCGACTCCTCGACGCCTCCTCCTCGCTCCCGAACCTTCTCGACATTCCCTCGATCCTTTTTTTTGTCGCCGCCCACCGTCGCCGCCGCCGTGCTGCCGGGCTCGCTGGCGGGCACGAGGCCGTGGCGCAAAAGGCCCCCCTTGCCGGGCGGGTCCGCGGCGAACGCGCGCACCATGGCCAGACAGGTCTAGGGGGGGGGAGGAGGTGGGAGAGGGGAGAAGGGCGGGAGAAGAGGGGGGGGGGGCAGGAGGAGGGGGGTGGGAGGAGGAGGGGTGGGCAGGGGGAAAAGGAGATGAGAAGGGGGGGGGAAGAGGGGGCAGGAGAAGGGGAGGGGGGGCTTTCCCTGACGGCCAGTGCGGACCTCCCGAAAAGGGGTCCCTTTGCGGAAGGTCCGCACTGGCCGCCAGGTGGGCTTCCGCTCGCGGTCCACGGGGCCTTCCGCAAATGGACCTCCATTTGCGGGGGGTCCGCCTTGGCTGTTGGTCACCCCTCTGGGGCCGCCAATGCAGACCTCCTTCAATGTGTTGACTTGCAGGAGGTCGTCTTATCCGGCCGAACAACCGGGGGGAGGGGTGGGGCAAGCTAACTGCGGTCGCGCCATATCTGATGTCCTGCCCCTCCCTCCCACGCCTTTCCGCTGCGTCGAGCCACTGTCTGTTTACACAGCCGGGTGTCGGGGCAGACCTTGATCCCGAGGGTGCGACCCAATCGAAAATGACTGAACCCCTGGGAGTCTCACGAACAACGATGCGGCGAGAGTGCCGTTCCCATTGAACGGAGGCTGCATCGAGACCATTACAAATTGCACACGCTGCAGCGGGAACACCCGTGTCTCTGATGCACGAGTGCGGCCATCGCTGCGATGAGAGCGTCTCTCCCTTGGACGGAAGACTGACGGAAACTCGCAAATTTGGCAACACCTACAACGAAAACACTACTTTCACAGAGGCAAAGAGCACGGCCAGCGCTACGGCGAGAGCGTCGATCCGTTGGAAGGAGGATGTCGTAAACTCATTTTTCATGTGGCAGGCGCTGCATCTGGAGTTTCGTTTTCGACAGGCCGAAAACGTTCTGACGGGAAAAAGCCAACTCGGGACAATCTGGTGTACAAAAACAATATGCGAGGTAGGAGGGCTCAAATCCGCCGACCCTGTCGGCGTGTGTGAGGGGCTTGTTCGTTCGAGTCGTCCTCTTCGTCGTTCGTTAGTCGTCGTCTCTGCCGGCTCCGTTCCCTGCGGCCCCCATTTCCGTGGGCCCGTCGCCGCTCTCCCCTTTTCCTGGACTCTCTTCCCCAAGCGCGCCAGCCAAGCGAAATTGAGCAACGTCGTAATTCAATCGAAGGGAAGCCCCCTTCACTCTGATCTCTCCCCCGTCGGAGGGGGGGTCCCGGGGGGGGTCCCGGGGGAGATACGCCTCGGCCCCGAGGGGGGTCGAAAGCAAGACTGTCCAAGAGAGCCCCGCATCGCCGAACGATCTGTCCATGGCATCCAGGAGCACTTCCAAGAGGGCCCCAAGAGGCACAAATCATACTTTCCTTCACATGTTCGGAGGATTTGGGCGTTCTCGCCTCTTCCGCTTCGCGACGCTCCAAGTCGGCTCAATAGGCCCCCAAGATCGCCCCAAGACGACCCGAAGTCATCCAAGAGATCCGAAGGCGCTCCGAAGAGACCTCGACAAACATCCCCTCCTCCCCCTGCTCCTCACCCTCCTCCTCTCCTCCTCCTGTTCCTCAGCATTGTCTTCATCGTCCTGCACCTGCTCCATGCCCTTCTCGACCTCCTTCTGCCCCAACTCCCCCTCCTCATCCTCCTCTGCGTGTTCTTCCTCATCCTCCCCCTCCTGTTCCACGGCGTCCTCCTCCTCCTGCCCCCTGCTCCCCATGCTTTTCCTCCTCCTCCTCCTCCTCACCCTTTCCCTCCTCCTCATGTCCCTCCTTTTCCTGCTCCTCCGGCTCCCATGTTCCTCGTCCTCCTACTGCTCCTTCCCACCTCCGTCCTCCTCCTGCCCCTGCTCTCCCTCCTCATCCTCCTCCCCATCCTGCGTTTCCAGTGCGTCCTCCGCCTCCTCTTCCTGCTCCTTCTCCCCCTCCTCCACCACCTAGTCGTCCTCGTCGTAGTCGTCTTCAGGGTCGGCGGCACTTGCCGTACGGCTTTCACAGTCATTGCAGCATCAAGGGACGTAGTAGTAGTAGTAGTAGTAGTAGTAGTAGTAGTAGTAGTCGTACTAGTACTAGTACTAGTACTCGCACTAAAACGAGTAGTAATAGTAATAGAAGAAGTAATAGTAGTCGTAGTAGTAGTAGTAGTAGTAGTAGTAGTAGTAGAAGTAGTAGTAGTAGTAGTAGTAGTAGTAGTCGTAGTCGTAGTCGTAGTCGTAGTCGTAGTCGTAGTCGTAGCCGTAGTCGTAGTAGTAGTAGTAGTAGTAGTAGTAGTAGCAGTATTAGTAGTAGTAGTAGTAGTAGTAGTAGTAGTAGTAGTAGTAGTAGTAAAAGTAGTAGTAGTAGTAGTAGAAATACTAGTACTAGTAGTAGTAATGCTAGTAGCCGTAGTAGTGGTAGTAGTAATAGTAGTAGACGTAGTCGTAGTAGTCGTCGTAGTAGCAGTAGTGGTAGTAGTAGTAATAGTAGTAGTAGTAGTCGTAGTAGTAGTAGTAGTAGTAGTAGTAGTAGTAGTAGTAGTAGTAGTGGTAGTAGTAGCAGTGAAAATAGTGGGTGTAGTACTAGCAGCAGTAGTAGTAGTAATAACAGTAGCAGTAGAAATGGTAGCAGTAGTAATAGTAGTAGTAGTACTAGTAGTAGTAGTAGAAGTAGTAGTAATAGTAATACTGGTAGTCGTAGTAGTAGTAGTAGTAGTAGTAGTAGTAGTAGTCGTAGTAGTAGTAGTAGTAGTAGTAGTAGTAGTACTGGGAGTGGTAGTAGAAGTCAGAGTAGTAGCCGTCGTCGTCAACGTCGTCGTCGTCGTTGTCGTGCTCATCGTCGCCGTCGTCTTAGTAGTGGAAAAAAGAGCAGGGGTAGTAGTAGTAGTAGTCGTAGTAGTAGTAGTAGTAGTAGTAGTAGTAGTAGTCGTAGTAGTAGTAATAGTAGTAGTAGTAGAAGTAGTACTAGTGCTAGTACTAGTACTAGTACTCGCACTAAAAATAATAGTAATAGTAGTAGAAGAAGTAATAGTAGTCGTAGTAGTAGTAGTAGTAGTAGTAGTCGTAGTCGTAGTCGTAGTCGTAGTCGTAGTAGTAGTAGTAGTAGTGGTAGTAGCAGTAGTAGTCGTAGTAGTAGTAATAGTAGTAGTAGTAGTAGTAGTAGTAGTAGTAGAAATACTAGTAGTAGTAGTAGTAGTAGTAAAAATAGTAGCCGTAGTAGTGGTAGTAGTAATAATAGTAGACGTAGTCGTAGTAGTCGTCGTAGTAGCAGTAGTGGTAGTAGTAGTAGTAGTAATAGTAATAGTAGTAGTCGTAGTAGTAGTAGTAGTAGTAGTAGTAGCAGTAGTAGTAGTAGTGGTAGTAGTAGTAGTCGTCGTAGTAGTAGTAGTAGTAGTAGTAGTAGTAGTAGTGGTAGTAGTAGCAGTGAAAATAATGGGTGTAGTACTAGCTAGCAGCAGTAGTAGTAGTGATAACAGTAGCAGTAGAAATGGTAGCAGTAGTAGTAGTAGTAGTAGTAATAGTAGTAGTAGTAATACTGGTAGTAGTAGGAGTAGTAGTAGTAGTAGTAGTAGTAGTCGTCGTAGTAGTAGTCGTAGTAGTAGTAGTGGTAGTAGTAGTAGTAGTAGTAGTAGTACTGGTAGTGGTAGTAGAAGTCAGAGTAGTAGCCGTCGTCGTCAACGTCGTCGTCGTCGTTGTAGTGCTCATTGTCGCCGTCGTCTTAGTAGTGGAAAAAAGAGCAGGGGTAGTAGTAGTAGTAGTAGTAGTCGTAGTAGTAGTAGTAGTAGTCGTAATAGCAGTAGCAGTCGTGAGTGGTAGTGGTAGTAGTAGTAGTCGTAGTAGTAGTAGTAGTAGTAGTAGTAGTAGTAGTGGCAATCATTCGTATACGAATACATAGGATAGCAGTAACAGCGCCAGTAGTAGCCGCAGCAGTACTAGTACTAGTAGTGAGAGTGGCAGTACTAATCGCAGTCGTCGAAAAGGTTGTGGTCGTAGTGGTAGTAGTAGTAGTAGTAGTAGTAGTAGTCGTCGTAGTAGTAGTCGTAGTAGTAGTAGTAGTAGCCGTCGTAGTAGTAGTAGTAGTAGTAGTAGTCGTTGTCGTAGCACACGTATGGAAAGCAGCAGCAGTAGAAGTAGTAGTAGTAGTAGTAGTAGTAGTAGTCGCAGCCGTAAAAAGGTTGTAGTCGTAGTCGTAGTCGTCGTAATACTAATAGTAATGGTCGTGGTAGTCGTTGTTTGACCCGGTAGTAGTAATAGTAGTCGCAGCCGTAATCGTATTCGTAGCTGTGGTAGTAGTCGTAGTAGTTGTAGTAGTAGCAGAAGACGCGAAAGTAGTAGCCGTAGCCGTAGACGTAGTATCAATGATCTTGATAGAAGTAACAATAGCCGTCGTAGTAGCAACAGAAGTAGTATTACTAGTAGTGGTACAAGCAGTCGTAGTAGTAGTAGTAGTAGTAGAAGTAGTAGAAGTACTAGCAAAAGTGAGAGCAGTAGAAGCAGACGTAGTAGCAGTAGTAGTAAAAGTACTAGTAGTAGTCGTACTCCTAGTGCTAGTAATACTAATAGTACTTCTGGCAAAAGTAATCGTAGCAGTAGTAGTCGTAGTACGAATGGTAGAAGTAGTAGTAGTAGGAGTAGTAGTAGTAGTAGTAGTCGTAGTCGTAGTAGTCATAGTAGTAGTAGTAATGAGACTAGAAGTAGTAGCAATAGTAGTAGTAGTAGTAGTAGTAGTAGTCGTCGTCGTCGTAGTAGTACTAGTATTATTAATATTAGTAGTAAAACTAGTCGCAGTACTACTAGTAGTAGTCGTAGTAGTAGTAATAGTAGTAGTAACACAAGTCGTCGTCGCAGTAGCGGTGGAAGTAGTAGTAGCAGTCGTCGCAGCAGTAGTCGTCGTATTGGTAGTAGTACTATTATTAATAGTAGTAGTAGTAGTAGTAGTAGTAGTAGTAGTAGGCGTAGTAGTAGTAGTAGTAGTAGTAGTAGTAGTAGTGGTGGTAGTAGCAGTGGTAGTAGCAGCCGTAGTAGTAGCAGTAGTAGTAGTCGTGGTAGCAGTATAGATTTACCCCATGTGGTCGCAGTATGAATAGTAGTAGTAGTAGTCGTAGTAGTAATAGAACTAGTAATAGTAGTATTAGTGGTAGTAGTAGTAGTAGTAGTAGTAATAGTAGTATTCGGAGTAGTCGTAGTAGTAGTAGTAGTAGTAGTCGTACAAGTGATCGTAGTAGTAGGAGTAGTAGTAGTAGTAGTAGTAGTAGTAGTAGCTGTGGTAGTAGTGGTCGTAGTCTTAGTAATAGTCGTAGAAGTGATCGTAATAGTTGTCGTAGTAGTAGTATTTGTACTCGTCGTCGTCGTAGTAGTAGTAGTAGTGGTAGTAATCGTAGTAGTGGTAGAAGTAGTAGTAGAAGTAGTAGTAGTAGTAATAATAATAGGGTTAGTAATAATATTAGTCGTAGTAGTGGCCGTAGTCGTAGTAGTGGTAGTAGTAGTAGTAGTAGTAGTAGTCGTCGTAGTAGTAGCCGTAGTCGTAGCCGTAGTAGTAGTAGTAGTAGTAGTAGTAGTAGTAGTAGTAGTCGTAGTAGTAGTAGTAGTAGTAGTAGTAGTCGTAGTAGTAGTACTAGTAGTAGTCGTAGTCGTAGTCGTAGTCGTAGTATTCGTCGTAGTAGTAGTAATAGTAGTAGTAGTAGTAGTAGTAGTAGTCGTAGTGGTAATAGTAGTAGTAGTAGTAGTAGTAGTAGTAGTAGTAGTAGTAGTAGTATAGTACTATAGTAGTAGTAGTAGTAGTAGTAGTAATAGTAGTAGTAGTAGTAGTAGTAGTATAGTATAGTATAGTATAGTAGTATAGTATAGTAGTAGTAGTAGTAGTAGTAGTAATAGTAGTAGTAGTAGTAATAGTAGTCGTAGTAGTAGTAGTAGTAGTAGTAGTAGTAGTAGTATAGTAGTAGTAGTAGTAGTAGTAGTAGTAGTAGCTCGTCGTCGTAGTAGTAGCAGCAGCAGTAGTAGTAGTAGTAGTAGTGGTGGTAGTGTAGTGGTAGTGGTAGTGGTAGTGGTAGTGGTAGTGGTAGTGGTAGTGGTAGTGGTAGTAGTAGTAGTAGTAGTAGTAGTAGTAGGAGGAGGAGGAGGAGGAGGAGGAGGTTGACGGGAAAAGAGTAATGAAGAGGGGTCGGGGCAACCCAGGAGGAATGATGGGGAGAAGGGGCACAAGGAGAAGGAATAACAGGATAAGTAGGCGCAGGAGGAGGGCAAGCAGCAACAGAACCGAAGACCCACATTTCGATGTGTCTCTGGACCCATCTTGGCCTCCGGAAGCCACCTGACGCATCAGTGAATATCTAGGGGCTTCCGGAAGCTCCAGCGAGCAGGAGGTGGATTAGCCGGAGGAGGAGGAGGAGGAGGAGGAGGAGGAGGAGGAGGAGGAGAAGGAGGAGGAGGAGGGGGAAAAGGAGGAGGTGAACATACCGACACGAATCACCCGCTGGGTGAGGAGGTGGAGAAGGAGGAGGAGAAGGGGGAGGGGGAGAAGGGGGAGGGGAGAGATGCGCAGGGGGAAGGCAAGGGGAGGAAAACGGAGGAATGGGGAGAGAACAAGGGGCAGGGCGGACGAGGACGGAATATGGGGTAGGAGAAGGGGAGGACGAAGGCGGGCGAAGACGGGGAGGAGGGGATTGGGCGGGAGGGGATGGGGGGGGAAGGAAAGGGACGGAAGCAGAGGAGGGGGGGAGGACGGGAAGGATGGGGGGAAGGGAGGGGCGGGAGGAGGGGGACAAAAACTATGAAGTACTAAAAATGCGGCAGTCCTGCAACGGTAGTCGCAAGGCGACGCCTCGAGCCCCAATGATGGCGCCCCAACTCCGCCTCCTGCCCAACATCCTCCCTGATGCCTCCCCGGAAACACCACTCCGTGTGCTGCAACCAACATGTCACTAGGGAGGTCTAAGCGTTGCGCCTAAGATCTCCCCTCATCTTCTTTTCTAAACGCCGCGATTCCAGATGGCTCCATAGACAGGAGGAAAGGGTCGTCATCTGCTTCCCGCACCAAGGCGGCACACGCTCGTCCTTAACAACTGTACCTGTTGCGCAGGTGATGCACAAATATGGCTCCCTCCTTCTCGCCGCACACCCTCCTTTCAGACATCTTCAACAATCGCACACATGTCTAGCACAGGTCAGCTTCGTCTCGGCTTCTGTCAATGCCTCCATCCTGGTGTATCCTGCAGCCATCGGGCTCTCTCCCAGACATCATACATGCATGATGCTTTGACTGGAACTAATTGTGTTAGACCCCTGAGACGTTGCTGGTGCAAGCGGCAAGTGCACTGAAGAGTCCATTGACCCTCGCGGACCAGTCAAACAGTCTCGTGCTCAAATATGCTACACTGCATAGAGCGCACTGGTTTCAAGGGATGCGCTCTGGCACCAGACACTCCCACGCACCACATCCGCATGCTTGACGTGTGCGGGCCGCCACCAGAAAGATCCGACTGTATGCCCGACCCGAAGGCTGATGCGTGCGGATGGGCACTCTGCCTGCAGGGCTGGGGGCCCTTGAGGTCCTCTTCGAAGGGGGGCCAGGCGAAGAGGGGAACCCACCCTCAGCGCAAACCGTTGCCCACACGTGCCGCTGCGCGCGGCCAGCACGGGCGGTCGTGGAGAGGCAGGCAGGCAACGACACCGCTACTCCCTCCCCCAGGGTGCATTGACCAGGATCTCGAGAAGAATCCAGCTAGTGGCGACGAGGGATCTCCAGGACAAGCAGCTGTATCGGTACCTCCTCCTCTTCCCCTGAGATCGGCCGTCTGCTGAGGAGGACGCGGAGAAACCCACGGGGGAACCCCCAACCGTGCTCAGCGGAGACCCCCGGCCCCTCTTGCACCTGCCTTGGGCGATCTCGGAACCAGCTGGGAGATGCACGGGCGAGGACGCAGCGGACATTGAACAACCTTTTGGGTCTTGAACCGTGTTGGCCTCCTGTCAGCCCTGGGCGGTGCCATGGACCTTGCCTGCCTCACCTGCTCCTCTCTGCGCTGGGCTCAGGGTCTCTCTCGCCGCCGACGAACCCGCGAGGCCGCTACACACATTTAGGCAAGCGCGTTCCACTACTCGCAAATTCACTACTCGCAAATGGCCTAGATCAGCTACGAAGGATTTACGATACATTGCATCGAGGCGAACGTGTTTTTAGGACGTTTGCGAGTAGGCACTGTGCGAGTAGTGGAACGCGCTCGGTGAACATCGAGGGCTCGATGACACAGGACCTGCGGGATCGTGACCGCCGCCGCACTGGGCCGAGGCAGCGCAGCACGAGGCGCCCGCTCTCGCCAGAGGCTGGCTCGCCGAGGTGAGGGCCCGCGTCAAGGTTATAATGCCAGCGCCACGCCTCTCCGCCTCTCGTCGAACCGAACGCTGCGACCCACCGCTGCTCGCCCCATCCTTCCGTTCACCTGGGCACAGACCACTGGAGCAATGGCTGCCACCTTCGCGCTCGTCTCGGACAGCGGAGGTGCGATTGGAGCCAAGGCCCCCTGCAAGCAGATAGTCAGCCCCTCTCGGGGGAGTTGCCTGGAGGGGCACCTCCGAAGCCCGTGGGGGGGGGAGCGCCCCCTTCGAGGGGCAGCGAGCGGCCAGAGAGTGTCGACTGCCATGGAGAGAGGGTTCGACTGAGAGGCGCAGGGCCGATCAGGGCCTGCTCCGTGGCAAAGAATGCCTCAAACATGCCCTGAGCGGGCCCTGCGCATGTGCGCTGAACTGGTAGACATGGCGAGCTCCTCAGAAGCTGCTGGCGAAACACGCTGGGTCAGGAAGAAGAGCGTGGCTTCTCGACGATCGGCACAGCCGCCCGCAGCGCATCACCGATCCCGCGACGCCCGCTGCGTGGGTCCGTCGTCTCCCAGCGGGTCTCCTTTCCCGAGCGCGGGGCTCTTTTCCCGAGCGAACTCCCGCAAGAAGACCAGAACATCGCCCAATGGGCAGATATCCTGGCTTACCTGCGCCCCTCCATCTGGCCCAAAAACTCTGAATCCGAACATGCCCAGATCTCTTGTGGGGTGGCTTTTGCTTCCGCTAGCCTTCCGCTGGCCCCGTTTTGCCTACGCCGACATCCCTGGCCCTTTCCGCTGGCCTTCCACCGAAGAAGGGATGTCGACTTCGCGCTTCCTCGGAGGCGAAGCCTTCTCTGGAACGTCCTGATTATCTGCAGCAGGGAGTCGGCGTGGGGGGTAGCGGGTGGGGGGGAGGAACTTGCGCTGCACCGAGCTGTCCAGCTGCGACAGCTGCTCCCTGGCGGCGCAGTGGATGGAGGAGGGCAAGACAGGGCCTCGATCTGGCTTGTGACACTGGCCAAGCACAGCCACTAAAACGCAATCTGGACGCGCCTCCGATCACACATCGCACGGCCGATCAGGGTAATCTCCGCGCAGATCAAGTAGGCCAGCGACCGGGCCGATAAGGCGATCGGCGACCACGCGATAGAGTCTTTCCTCGGAGAATCGGGGTAATATGCCAAAGGAATTAAGGTCTCATGATCAATACGCTCAGTGGTAGAGGGTTTGGGACGAGACATCGATGAAACAATATGTTATCCGTTCAGCAAATGCACCCAAGCATGGGAAGGGAGGAGGTCTGGCCAGCCGACGACCGACGACGTGCGCAAGCCGCGGGCTGGCGCGCTCCTTGTCTAACTTGAGTAGCAAACAGCTGCATAACAGCGCTGCAGTAATATCAAGGTGTGGCAAGGCAGGCGGCAACAGAGGCAGCTATAAGATGAGGCGGAGAGGAGCATATTTACTCCCCCCGCGGCGGGCTACGTAGAGCAACTCCAGCCACAGCCCACCAGGCCTGTACATATTAACAGCCACCGGAGCGAACCCCAAAAGCATTTTACCGCTCAGCGGTGGCTGCCAAGGGGCTAAAGGCCGAAGAAACCCGACGACTCCGCCTCTCTCGCCGAACCGACTGGGTCGTTCGACTTACGCCGAAACGACTGGGTCGTTCGGCTCGCATCCTCACTCACCCCTTGTGCCAGGAGGACTGCGAGCGTGAAGGCGGGGCAGGAGGTCTTGGAGCTGAGAATGAAGAACCCCCCTTCTGCCAGGCTGGCCGATGAGGCGCGGCTGATTTGCCTCCCTTACCAGGGTCAGCATATGGAGCTGGCCGAACGTTCTTGGACTTGTCCTTGTTCTTGTTGTACCCCTTTCCCTGGTCTCTCGGGAAATAGCGGGTGTAGTCGTTGTGAAACGCAAAATGCCACACGCGACTTTCGGAATCTCTGGGTTCCTTCCAATGCACTAGGTCGCGGTGCACCCAGAATCCCACCACCTCGCCGTGCTCGGAGTGCTGCGGGTAGTGGCGCATGGGGTCCCAGGCGCCATCGCCGCGGCCGGCAGCCATGGCTCCGCCGCGCCCGCGCGCGGTCATTGGCCGACCCCGCGTGTCCCCCTCAGAAGAACGTCTCGAAAATTCCTCACCCGCCGATGCGGTTTGACCGCTGGCGGAGTAAGGAGACTCTGCGACGTCATCACTGGCCCGAGCGTCTTGGACGTTGGGCGGTTTAGGCGGGGCAGGTGGGGCCAGGCGGCCAGCAGGGTTTGGCCTTACTGGCGCGGTAGAAGCCACCCCCGAACCGGCTGGGCCGTCGGAGGGGTCGTCAGCGGCTCTCTCCTCACGAAGACGCATCTCGTGCTGCATCTTTGCATATCTCACAATACCCATCGCGGCAGTAATCACATAGGGACCGTAGCGCCCATTGGCAATGCAAAGTGGGCCTACGTCACTGTCCTGATCTCGGTTGGATGCCAAGAGTGGGCATAAGAACAAGACAGCTTCTTGCAATTTTACGCCTTGGCGACGGAGCTCGGCACGACGCTGAGTGCAAAGATCGCGAGACCACGCTTCGACGAGGTCATCTGTGTTTGACAGCCGAACGAATACGGCGGTCCAGCGCATAAGTGTCGGTGCGGCGCTGTTCAGTGTCAAATCCGTCTTTTGTATCGCGGGTATAGATGCCAGGCGCGGGGCGTGCAATGTGGCATCCTTCGGCGAGAAAGCCATTGATGATTTCGCGGACAATCGCAAATACACGCATGACTGGGAGGTCCACATTGAGTTCTCCAACGGGAGTCCTCCAATTCTGCTCAATGGCCTCTCTCACCTCTGTAGGAACCGCATGTGCCAGCTCTCCCGTCAGGCGCGACCTGTCGGCCGCACTCCATGACATGCTGTGCCGCGACGCTGATGGCGTCCTGCGGCGTCGTTGCGACGCGCAGTGCACCATCCTCACGCTGAGTGTTCATCTGTCCGCCGGGCGGATCTATGGTGATCTTCCCCTCCAGCAACTGCGGGGTCTGGGACCGGCAGACGCAGTAAAATCGAGGGGCATTGGAGCAGGCCTCTCGTCTCCTGTCGTCTCGGCTTGGCCGGCGACATGCTTCGCAACGCTAAGGGGATGCCCGGAGCAAATCTTGTTGCGCCTGGATACTGACCTGGATGGGCGGGCAGGGCGAGCAGTGAGTTGCTCCGCCCAAGCAACAAGCGGACGTCCACGAGGGCCGGGCCCTGTGGCGTCCGCGCCGGCATCCTGTGCATCGCGCATCCAGGCCGCTACTCCAGCCTGTGCATTGTACACCGTCTGGAGAGTCGGCACAAAGATTCTTGTCCTTTCCATGGCGCTTTCCCATTCTGCCCAGCCTCGACGGGGGCACGTGCGCGATTCATCGTCGTCTGGCCAGTCAAAAGCAGCCAGAGGAGGGCACGAAAATGGGCGCGCGTACTGATCGATGCCTGTGGCCCAACTTAGGGGCCACCACTCTGCGATCGTTGGCTCGCGAGCACGTGCTCTATCTGCCAGAAACTCCAGCCACTTTATGAACCTCCTCTTGAGAGGTTCAAGGAACTGGAAGAAAGGTCCGTGGCGCGCCGGCGGCTGGGCCGCGGCGCTGTCAGGGGCCCAGGCAGGAACACTACCAGGGCGGCGGTTGCCAAAGGTTTGACCTGCAGCAGCCATCGCGGTGTATTGACCGCTCGCCCACTTACGCTCCATCTTCAAGCTGGCATTGATGTTCGCCATGACATCCGCCGACGCTTTTCCCTGCCGCTGTCGTCTCGCAGAAATGTACAGATCTTGGCGGTATGGCAAAGTGGCAGAATCATCGACGGTCAGCTTGAATCCATTGCACCACAGTGTGTTCTCAATGGTTTGCAGCTTGTACGACTGGGGCGAATAATTGTGCGCAGCCATCTATTTGTACTTCACTGCGTTATTGCAAAAGGGGCAGCGGCCGAAGCCAGTACGCACCCAATGCAGATCAGAGCAGAGGAACCGACCGTCGTCCTCCCAGGGGACGGACCGGATGAACTCAGCTGCCCTTTCAGGCCAGTCCTTAAAGTCTGGCCGCAGCGTCACCGTCTCGTCAATATGAATCGAAGCTAGCATGGAATTGGCGTCGAAATCCACCTCGTACGAGGTCCACTCCTGACTGAAGACAAGAACCCAAGAGGTCAATGGTTCATTCGATCGCAACCAATCCGGTACCGTGGCAAGCTGGACAACTTTGTCAATGTCGGTGAACTTTGGCACCAAGGTCCCGTGGCGGCAGACCCGGTACGAGAACCAGGTAAGAACACGGCCATTAAAGACAAGAACAAGCGGCCAGGATACTCTGTGCGTTGGGAGTTGGTCCCACAGACAGACTGTGTCCGCTGTGGGCCACGACCCAATCGTAGAAGGTTGTCCCACCTCGGGGGATTGGCCCATTTGGCGAAACTCCTTCGGGCGAGCACACTCACCATCCCTATGCTGGCTTAGCCAGGAGGGAAGGTGGTCTGGACTTTGCATGGCCGGGTCCCGCCTGGTCGGGAGAAGTCGCAATAATCCATAGTCCGACTCGAAACAAAGTCCCGACGTGCCCTTTATTGAATGTCCCCGAGCACCGATGCCGTTAACGCTTCCATGTCCGTAATATGGAGAAGAGGGCCATGGCACCTGGCTAGGCCAGGGTCGTAAGGCGCATACAGTCTCTCAGTGGAAGCAACGAGCGTGGAGTGCCCCTGACACGCTCTATAGAAGATGGGAATGGGACAACGATGCCGACCACCCGTATTATCGAGCCAGCTCATAAAATCCCTCCAATGCATGTGGAACATTGTGTCACTAATGCAAGCAAGGGCGTCGGAAGGTATGCCCAAGACTTCCACGGCCCCTGGCTGCAACGCGGCTAGGCCGTGTGCAGCAAGTGCCACTGTTTGGTATTCGTACACATCTTCTTGTATTTTGTCGATTAGGTCTCCAAAATAGACCCAACCTCCCGAAGACCTCGCGTAATCGGGACAATGTCTCGCGAGGTACGTAGCAAACTTTCCGATGCGCCTCGCAAGCTCGTCTGTCCGACCACTGTGGCATTGCCAAAACCCCGTGCAACCTAGGGCTGCCGGGTTATCGGCTCCAGAGACGCCTACAGCCAGCGGGGTCAGGGCCTTGTAGGCTCGAGAATCGAGTCCTTCGGGAGTTTCATCACAATAGAACTCTGCACGAAGGTAGCCCCTCGTCTGCTCAAAACTCGTTGGGTCGAGGGTTAACTCTCCTAGCAATGCAAATATGGGATCCTCGACGAGCTCCGCTATGTGTTCGAGCGTGTCAAACGCTCGATCACGAAGGGCCTCAATATTGGGAGGTAAAGGGCCAGTGGTATGAGCCTCTCGAATTCGCCGCCCGCTTCAACTGAGCAGGCGTGTCCTGTATAATTTGGGCCCGTTCATTCTCTGAAAGATAGAGGTCCCTACCCTTGAATTTGTCAGCGTGGCCAACGGTAACCTCGTTTCCGCCCTGACGGGGCGGGCCTTCCGTCGGATGAGGCTACCGCGCATCAGTAGAAGGCGGCAGGTTCGCCCGGCAAAAGTTGTTGGTCGCCGTGGGGCCGAGCCGACAATTATCATCATCAGGGTAAACTACCGGAGGGTCACCCTGATATGGAACGGCAGTGAGGTCAGCGAGAGACGGGCTGGCTTCAAGAGGCCCCGGCGTGTCTGGGACACCCGGAGCTCTTATCGCAGGAGAAGGCTCCGCAACGTCTTGGCCGCTCGAAGCGGCGACAGGTGGGGGCCTCCTTCTCAGCGGGCTCAGCCTCAGCCTCAGGAGAGCTGTCGAGCTCCTTGGTAGGGGACACATCCGCATACCTCGCCTGGAGCTCAGTCTTTCTTGCGATGACAACTTCCGTATCAGCCTCTATTGGGCCACTTTTTATCGCTATATCACCCGAACTGGCTCGGCCAGCCGGGCCATCAGGCTGTGCAGAATCATGCATTGCCTCCTCCTCCTCTTATAGGCTGGACCAGGCGGAGCAATGGCAGCAGGCTGTGTCTCGGGTATCGCATTATCCACCATCACTGGATCCTGTGGGCCAGCCGACGGGGGAGCGGGAGCTGAAATCACAGGGGCTGCCTTTGCGGCCTGGGCTGCTTCTTGAGCCACGGCGTTTTCATCCTCATCACAGTCAGGAAGCTCCTCTGCCGCGGCTGGACCGGGCAGGGGCGCTGGCGCTCCTTCAGCCACGGCTGGGCCGGGTGGAGTTTGAGATACTTCCACTGCCGAGGCTGTGCCGGGCGGAGATGGAAGCGCTCCCTCTGCCACAGCTGAGCCGGGCAGAGGCGCAGGAGGAGCAGGCACCATGAACCCACCTATGTGCGCACCGCTCTCTCTGCGAGGCTGTGAGCTCTCGCTCGAGCGGCAACTCTAGGAGTGGGAATGACATTCGGTACCTTATCACGGATGGCGTCCGCAACGGCGGTTGCATACTTCTTCCACGGGTTAGAGTAATCACCTGGTTCATGCAGGTTGCTTTTCTTGGCAATCATGTATCTACTCAGTGCGGCGATAATGTCAATCTCCATTAGTTCCAAAAATCCGCCGACCCCTTGTGGGTCCCTAGGCGTGTGAGATAGTTCCCCCCCCTACAGTCCCCCCCCAGGGACCCCAAACTGGCGATTTGACCCCCCCCCCATGGCCCCGCCCGAGCGACTCACGGAGCTTCTTGGGGCTCAAAAGTCTCTCAAGGCGGCCCAAGAAGGCCCCAAGACTCCTCCAAGACGGCCCACGAGGGCCCCGAGACGCCAAACGAACGCTCCAAGGCGCCCAAGATGGCCCCAAGACGGGCCAAGAGGCCTCCAAGACGGCCCATGAGGCCTCCAAGAGCAGTTCTCAGAAGGGCCGAAGAGCCGAAAATCTTCAAATTCCTATGGAAAACGTACATTTTGATCATATACGGCTTCTCGGCCTTCACGGCGTTGAACACGGTCCAAGAGCACCCCAAGACCGCCCCAAGACGGCCCAAGAGGCCCCCAACACGCGCCCAAGTCCGCCCAAGAGGGCGCCAAGACAGCCCAAGAGGCCCCCAGGACGGCCCAAGAGAGCCCCAAGACGGCCCCAAGAGGGGCCCAAGAGAGGGAGCCCGAACTGACATCCCGAGCCTTCCGCCCCGAGACGGCCCTAAAAGGCCCCGAGAGGCCCCAAGAGGCCCCCAAGACGCCCCCAAGAGGCCCCAAGAGGCCCCCCAAGAGGCCCCAGAACGGCCCCAAAACGGCCCCCAAGAGGCTTCGAAACTGCCTCCAAGAGTCCCGCGAGAAGCACCACCAGAGATCCCAGCGATCATCGCACAAGCGGGATTCGCGCTCCCGAGGCGAAGAATTCCAAAACCATGACCCAGAACATTTCCTCCGCGTCCCCCTCCTCCTCCCCCTCACCCGCCTTGTCCACGTCGGCCCCCCAGTGGCGTCAAAACTGCTTTCCAGAGGCCCCCGAAAGGAGTGCCGCGAAATTCCGATACACATACAAGAACCTCTCACCCAAAGACCATAACCCAGAGCCTCCTCTCAGTGTCCCCCTCATCCTCCTCCTCAACCACCCTCTCCTCGTCCCCCTCCTCCTCGTCCCCCTCCTCTTGTTCATGGCCCGTCACCTCGACACGTTCGATGATTCTCCCCTGTGTCCTCCGCCTCACCCCCCATTCTCCTGTCCTCGTTCTCCTTTTTCCTCAGCGCGCGCGCCCGATTCGGCATCATTTGCAGGTCTTGCACTTCAGAGTGCCTTTTTTTGCGTCGCGCGGGACATTGTGAGGGTCGGGGAACGCCGACTTCGGTAGTCTTCTCTTGCACGCGCCGCTGCACTGATACGCCTGGCAACTGCGGGCTGTGAACCCGAGTGCCGCGCAGCTTCCGCACACCACCTTTTTTTGATTCGACCATCGATGATGTTCTTTTTGGCTCTGCCTCAAATGTTTCGTGTCTGAGAACGCTCCTCCGCACGCCGCGCACGTCAGCGGCTTCGCTTCCGCCTCGGCTCTCCGTTTCCTATTATTGGACTCAAGCGTCGTCCTCTGACGTTCTTCCGCGCATTTCCGACAAGACGGCACCAAGAGGGGCCCAAGAGGGCAACCAAAAATTCAAAAATCTAGCTTCCCGCCCCCACGAGCCCCAGGGGGCCCCAAGAGTGCCCCAAGAGGCCGCCAGAGGCCCCCAAGAGGCCGCCAAGACGCCCCAAGGAGCCCCCAAGAGGCCCCCAGGAGGCCTCCAAAAGACCACCAGACGCTTCCGCATTGCGAGCCGTCAAGCCAACTGCAATGCACTCCGCGCATGCAGCCTTGCTCTTCCTCGCGACGTGCTCACAATCTTGCTCGGCGCTGTGCTACGCGACGTGCTGCTGCTACGCGAACTGTTTCGTGCGCGCTGCGAACGTCAACAGCCTCTTCACCCGTTTCGACTCATCTGCCACATCTTTCGCGGTGATGCTTCGCTGATCACAGCTTCCGCACGCTACTCTTGCTCCTTTCGTCTTCCGGTGCTCCTCCACTTGGTTGAGGGGCGAGAGGCCGACCTCCCAGAAGGACACCCCGCACCCGGGTGCACAGCACGCAAAGCGCTCGCAAAACACGCCCCAGACCACCGGCATCACGCAAACATGTGGACCCCCTACGTATCTGCCACCACCCGCGCGCGACACCGCACCCTCACACAAGACGCCGCTGGCCAGAAACTCCTGGCCTCGCAACAGTCACAGAAGGGGTCGGCGAAAGTGGCGTAAGCCTGTAGAATCTCCATTAGTTCCAAACCCTCAGGATCATCCATAATCGGTTGTCCCTTGGAAATGACACTTCTCCACTCATTAAAGAAGCCGCGTTCTCGCTTGAAGGGCTTGCGGGCACGATCACCCCCAAGTGAGAGTGCGAAACTTCTATGATGGACCGGACAATGCGGGCTGACGATGGAAACCACCGCAACCGCAAGTTCACAAAAAGATTCCAGGACGGGCGCAATCCCAAATTTACATGGCAGCGTTTCGCACTTGCACTCACGGTTCACTCTGCACCGCGCGCAGCGCATGCAATTACACGCGCCTTCGCCTTGCAAGCATCACCCCAGGAACCATCTTAATAAAACCAAAGGTGACCTGTGGGACCTGCGGGACCTGTGGAACCTGCCGGAATTGGGAGAAATGTTGGGAGCGTGAGCCCTGTGGAACTTGTGGGAGCTGTGCGGGCTGCGGTAGCTGTGGGACCTGAGGGACCTGCGAGACCTGTGGGACCCTTGGGACCTGTGGGACGCGTGGGCCTGGTGGGACCTGTGGGGCCTTCGAAATTGCAAAACTTGTCGTCCCTGCGAGACCTGTGGGACCTGTGGGACCTGCGGGGCTTGCGCCACCTGCGACACCTGCCTGACCTGTCGGACCTGTAGGACCTGAGGGACTCGTAGGACCTGTGGGACCTGCAGGACCTGCGATACCAGTGGGACCTGTGGCGCCTGTGGCACCTGTAGGCCCCGTGGGACCTGCGGAACTTGCGGGGCCTGCGGGACCGGCGCGACATGTGGGACCTGTGGGACCTGTGGGACCGGAGGGGCTGGGTGGACCTGTGGGGCCTGTGGGACCTGTAGGGCCTGAGGGGCCTGTGGGGCATGCGTCGCCTGTGGGACGTGTGGGACATGCGGGACCTGCGCGACCTGCGAAACCTGTGGGACCTGCGGGTCCTGCGGAACCTGCGGGACCTGCGGACCCCGTGGCCCTTGTAGGACCTGTAAGCCCTATCGGGCCTGTGGGACCTGTGGGGCCTTCGGGGCATGTGGGACCTGGGGGGACTGGGACTTGCGGGGCCTGCGGGACTTGCCAGACCTACGAGGCCTGCGGGGCTTGCGGGACTTGTAGGACCTGTGGGACATGTGGGGCATGTGGGACTTGTGGGACATGTGGGATATGCTGGGCCTGCGGGATTTGTGGGACCTGCGCGACCTGCGGGACTTGTGGGACTCGTGGGACCTGTGCTGGCGGCGGGACCTGTCGGACCTGCGGGACCTGTGGGACCCGGGGGGCCTGTGGGACCTGTGGGACCTGAGGGACCTGGGAGACCTGCGGAACCTGTGGGACCTGTGAGAGCTGCGGGACCTGCGGGACATGTGCGACCGGTGGACCTGCGAGAACCTGTGAAACCTGTGGGGTCATTCATACCTGTGGGACCTGTGGCACCTGCGGACCTGCGGGACCTGCGGGTCCTGTGGGACCTGTTGGACCTATGGGTCCTCTGGGACCTACGGGACCTGTGGGAATTGCGGGACATGCGGGACCTGCGAGACCTTTAAAACCTGTAAGACCCGTGGGGCCTGCGGAACCTGTGGGACGTGCGGGACCTGCATGTGGGACCTGTGGGACCTGCGGGGCCTGCGGGGCCTATGGAGTATGCGGGACTGGCGGGTCCTGCGCGACCTGCGAGACCTGTGGGAAATACGGACCCTGTGGATCCTGTGGGGCCTGCGGGACCTGTGGGGCTTGTGGGACCTGTAGGACCTGTGGGACCTGTGGGACCCAGTGGGACCTGCGGGACCTGCGGGGCCTGCGGGGCCTGCAGGACCTGCGAGACCTGCGCGACACGCGGGACCTGCGGAACCTGCGGAACCTATGGGACATGTGAAACATGTGGGACCTGTGGGGCCTGTGGGACCTGTGGGGCCCGCGAGGCCTGTGGGACCCTTGGGACCTGTGGGACGTGTGGGACCTGTAGGACCTGCGAGACCTGTGGGACCTTTGGCACCTTCTTTGCGACTTGTGGGTCCTGTGGGACCTGTAAGACCTGTAGGACCTGTGGGACCTGTGGGACCTGCGGGACCTGTGACACCTGCAAGACCTTGGGACCGGTGGGATCTGTTGGGCCTGAGGGACCTGTGGGACCTGTGGGACCTGCGGGACCTGCGGGACCTCCGGGACCTGTGGCACCTGTGGCACCTGTGCGGCCTGTGGGACCTGCGGGACCTGCGGGACCTGCGGGACCGGCGAGACCTTCGAGACCTGCGGGACCCGTGGGACCTATGGGACCTGTGGGACATCTGGGACACGTGGGACCTGTGGAACCTGTGGGACCTGTGACCGCCGAGGACCCAAGTAAGGCCCTGAATTCTGGGACCGCCAGGCACCCAAGTAAGGACCTTACTTGGGACCCCGGGAATTCCTTATTAAATTTGGTGGATCGACAGATGTCTCGCACTTTGGGACCATCGAGGCCCCCCGGGG
Organism: Prorocentrum cordatum; assembly: GCA_963575745.1. NCBI lineage: Eukaryota > Dinophyceae > Prorocentrales > Prorocentraceae > Prorocentrum > Prorocentrum cordatum. The sequence continues at coordinate 170,683 of CAUYUJ010019059.1, forward strand.
GGCATTTATTAAGGAACCAGAAGTTTCCTTACGTCCACCATGTTTTCTTGGAGCGGAAAGACCCAAAATTCAAACGTCCCGGCGTGGCCGTCGGAGGCCCCCAACCAGCCACCCAGCTTGGAAACGCGCGGCAAATGTTTCGCCGAGGCTGAACGCGACTCTGCTGCCGTCGCCACCGTAGCTGCACTGCATCCGGTGATCCACTGGCCTCAGGGCCCCGAAGAGTAAGCCTCCTAGCGGTGTCCTGACGACCTCCTGGAATCTGGGGGGAGACCGCCGGGGGACCTCCCCTGGTCCTCTTGGGGGCCTCCCGCAAACTTCCAGAAGGGGGCTGGGAGGTCTCCCAGAAGCTTTTTCTGGTCCTTGCAAGCCTGCTGGGAATCCTCCCCGAGGACCAGGGTCCGGGAGCCTCCCCCAGACCTCGAAATCTGGCAGGGCTCCCTCCAAGGGGAAACTTCCGGGGAGACCAGGGGAGGCCCCCTGGAAACCTCCCCTGGTCCTCCCGGGCCGCTGGGGGGAAACTTGGTGGAGGACCAGGTGAGGTCTCCTGGAAGCTTCCCCTGGTCCTCCCGAAAGCCTCCCACAGGAGACCTCCCCCCCGCGGGAACTCTCATCGGAGGCTTCCAGGTGAACCAGGGGAAGCCTCCCAGAGACCTCCCCTGGTCGTCCCGGAAGCCTGGGGGAGGCCTCGCCTGGTGCTCCCAGGGGCCGCGGGAAGCCTCTCGCCACACCTTGTGGAAACCAAGGGAAGCCTCCGGAAGGCCTCCCCAAGCCCTCGGGGGGATCAGGGGGAGGTCTCCAGGAGAACCAAAGGAAGTCTGGTGGAGGCCCCCTCCACCTCGCCGGAGGAAGGCCCGCTGGGAGGTCTGGTCGACGTGGAAGGGGGGCATCCCACCAGACCTGTTGGAGGTGGAAGGGAGGTCTGGTACCAGACCTAGTGGGGTTGGGGGTAACTGAAGACCCAACCCAGGCAAAGCAAGAAAACCAACATGGAGGCGAACGCGGCCCAAGACGGCACCAAGATACCCCCCAGGCAACTCACGACGGCCCAAGAGGGCCCCGAATGTCCCAGGTAGCCCCATATACGACTCAAGAGTGTCCCGGGAGGCCCCCATGACAACCCGACAGTAACCCATGACATACCACATGTTGTCCATGTGTGCCACGTGAGAACCCCAGGAGACGCAATAATGAGACAAGGAGAACGAAATGGAAGAAGGGAGGGTGACAACATGGGGGACGTGGGAAGGGGGAGGGCGACGACGTAGACGAAGGAGTGCGCCCCGAAGCGGCGCGGAAGAGCGCGTCACAAGTTGCGGCCCTTGCAAGGCTATGGGCGACGACATGTCGTCCGTTATGGCTTTCGTGGCGGTGCTCGAAGACTCGCCACGCCGAGTGCTGCGCGGTCGCGGTGCGCGGGACTTGCCGCGAACAGATCGGCATGACGCACGCGCCGTGGTTTCTACCACAACCGCGCGACGCGTATGATTTGTCAACAATGTCGCGCCCTCCACGAGCGGACTGGGCCCTCCACCTTGAGACGTGCGCAATAAAACACCATCAAAACATAATGCGAGCGGAAGAGGGGGAAAGCAACCAGAAGAGGTCGCGCGAAAGGTGGGCAACAAATGAACAATGCCCACAAAAAACACATGCGCAAGCGCCCAACGAAACAAATTATAGACACTCCATCAATTTGGCGTGCCGCGAAGAAGGGAAAAGGGGCGGGGGGCCCGCGTGCCCACGAGGAACAAACTTAACGGCATGGCAATCGCTACTGGACCCGCCGTCACGCAGAGCCGCTCTGACAACACACGCGCACACGGGCGCATCATCGCGCAAAAGCGGCCGAACCACGCCGCGCGAAGCATCGCTGCGCCAAGGCGATCCGCCCATGCAAAACACGCGCAAATGGCATCCGAAAAGAGCGTTACGCGCCGCGCAAACAAATATGGCGCGGTGCCGCAGCAATCAGGCGGCTACGAATGTAAACTCCTCTGAACTGCGCGCACGCGCGTCGTGTTAAACAGGCCGCGCCGCGCAGGCACGCCACTCGGTCTCGCGCCAGCACGTCGAAGGGAAGGTTTGCGGGAGACGCTCTGCAAGTGGCAATGCAGCAACCCCACGAGAACGCGATACATGTGAAATCGAAGCACGTGCCAACAGTAACCGCGACAACAGAACAACCAACAAAAAATCATTTTAAAGAAACATCCATAACTTCCGGTTGCGGTGGTTTCTTGCGCGGTCATGCAGCGCCGCCCCCCTCCGGAGCTTGGGGCTCCTCTGAAGAGGGGCCCACATCCGGCTGAGGCGGGGGAGGGGCCACAGGAGCGTCCAATCCTTCGGTGCCTCCGGGGCGGTTAGAGCCCCCATCCTCGGCACCCTCGGCCTCCGCGTTAGCGATCTCAGGCATTGCCGCAGCGACCTCAGCCTTCGCCGGCGGGCCTGCCCCAACACCGCCTTGGGCGGGCGGAGGAGTCTGAGGAAAAGACTTGAACTGTAACTGCGGAGGTGCCGATTTGGGCGCAACGTTGCCTTGCTGGATCCGAATATCGGCGCATGCTGAGGGCCGAACGAAACGTCTCTTAGGCACAGGCGGAGGCGAAGGACGACGCGTGTCCTGCATACTCTGGGGTCTTGGCCAGGCCTTAGGCCTTAGGCTGTACTTCCGATCGTCGCGGCGCCTGCCGGCTTGGCCGGTGGCTGCGCTGCCGCCGGTGCAGCACTAGCCGGCTGGGCCGGTGGCCGCTCCACTGTCGGTGCGGCGCTGGCCGGCTGTGCCGGTGGCCGCTCCGCTCCTGGCGCGGCGCTATAGCCGGCTTGGCCGGTGGCGGCTCCGCCCTTGGCGCGACGCTCGCCGGCTTGAACGGTGGCGGATCCTTCTTCGGCATGACGTTCGCCGGCTTGGCCGGTGGCGGCTTTGCCTCAGCCGCGACGCTCGTCGGCTTGGCCGGTGGCGGCTCCTTCTTCGGCATGGCGCTCGCCGGCTTGGCCGGCGGCGGCTTTGCCTCAGCCACGACGCTCGCCGGCTTGGCCGGTGGCGGCTCCATCTTTGGCATGGCGCTTGCCGGCCTGTCCGGCAGCGGGGCCCCCCTTGGCGGAGGTGGAGGCGCTTCCACTTTCGCGGCTGTGCCGGGCGGAGGAGGAGGAGGCGCTCCCTCAGCCACGGCTGGGCCGGGCGGAGAAAGAGGCGCCCCCTCTGCCAGCGGCGTCGGTCGCACCAAAGGGGGGAAATGTTCAGGCGCAAATGAAAGGGCGGCGCCGGACGGCTTGGCCGCCTGCGCCTGGGCGTCAACATCGGCCGTAGCGACCGATGTTTTCTTCTTGGTCTTTGCTTTATTAGCCCGAACGAGCGCGACGGACGCTTCCGAGGCTTCATCTCTGTGCAATGGGTTGATCCTGGTCATGATAACTCCCTTGCTTTAAAGCCGCGGCCAAATGTCGTCAAACTCTGGGCGACATGCCCGGCATGCATGGGCCGCGATTCATTTGCCGCTGGAGGGGCCCCAGGTCTGGCACCCAGTTTCTCTGCGCCTCGCAGACTTGGTCCGCGGCGGCCCCCCTCGCAGCGTCGCGATAACGTTCGACCCCGAAGTCTTGCCCCAGGGCATAGATTTCTTTTCTGGCGACATGCTGCAGGAGAGAATAGGCCTCAGTGACATGAAGAGCCGCGGGCGTCCAATGGTACAAGCGGAGTTCGCTTAACACCATTCGGGACGCGTCAAGCGTGCAGTATTGCGGAGGCTTGCCCTTGATCTCACTGGGCTTCGCATAGAAAATAATCTCCGCTGTTACCCAGATGCCGTCTCCAAACGTCTCCTCAGCGACGGAATAAGTTGCGTGAGTAGAGGGATCGTCAATGCAAGGAAATGAGTACACGCCCACACTCCCACCTTTAGGGCTTCCGCCGTAGTGAGGATCTGATGGAAGCAGCCGGTGGCCCTCCAATGCCGAGTGGAGAGCATTCACGGACGTACCGTGGGATTGCCTGCTCCACCCTGAGGTCTCATCTTGGACCTCATTGAGCTTCTCCGTCGTGACGAAGAAGGGCAAAGTGAGCTGCGTACAGTGTGCGTTCCCTGCCTTGTGGGTCTTGGTTGACAGCTTCTCCCTGTTCAGGCGATCAGCGACTGCGGCCTCAGGGTCCGCGCGTGAGCGATCAGCCTTGTGGACGAAGAACCGTGCCCAATTAGGAACCATATAAGCAGGCTCGAGAAGAGGGGTCTCAGTGGACGTCTTGCGCTCATCGGCCTATTAAGTTTGCCGCTGTTCACAGTGAACGGTTTGAGTAAATCGAAGTTCTGCGTCTCATTGGTCGAAGGGTTGAGATAGGGCAATCTCGAAATGGTCTGATACACCTGGTGCACAGGCCAATCACACACCCAATCATTATTGTTGGCAGGATTGCCGCCGGTTTGGAGGCGAACGGGGAAGCGCTATCCGCCGAGCTTTCCTGACCCATTGGCAGGGCATCTTCGGCGGATGGCCTCCTCCGCCTCTTCGCAGGGCGTCTTGGCGGCCTCAACGCAAGTCGCGGGAGCAAGTGCAGGCGCGCGGGGCGGCTGGGCCGCCCGCTCTGCAGTGACGTCACCCGAAGCGGCTTGGCCGCTGGGTTTGGCAATCGGCACTATTTTCGGCAGCTCATCTATCACGGCACGCATGTGTTGATCGTTCTCAACTCCCTCCGAAGACGATCGGAGGCGTTCCCCTTTCGGGGGCGCGCCTGGACAAAAGGGGAGACGTCGTGGCAGGAAATCTCGCAGTTCCCGCCACACAGAAAGCTCCTTATGGCCATTTCCTCGTCTGAGAAAATTAACGAAGTTGTCCGAGAGCTCGGAATGAATGGCCCCGCCCCCTGGTCCGTCTGGGACGGCAGGGAACCTCGAGGGGTCCAAAGGTGTCTGAAAAGGACGAATTTTGAACACGGACTGGGGCACGTTATTCTCAGTGGGGCTCCATTCGTGCCAGTGCCTGACTAGCTCTGCAGGTAGCCTCCTCTGCAGTGTGCCCGTCATCTCGCCTGATCGTCGAGGGCTTACTCCCCGCTACGGCTGGGCCACCGGAGGGTTGACAAAATAACAGAGCAGCAAGTCTCGCGGCCGTCAACATATGCTCTGTGATCATCTCGGCCGCCGCGCAACTCACCATTCGTCCGTCTCTGCTTATTTTGTAGTCATTATGATCGGACAGAAAATGGTAGGAGTCGCCAGTGGGGTGCCGCATCTTGCGGTAAAGGCAGGCGCCATCAAGAATCATGATGCGTGGACATATCCCCGCGGCCTTGTAGTCCTCAATCCGACGGTTCATCTGAGCTCGGACAAGGGTGGCCACGTCGTCCCACATCGGGTCGACATCGAAGCCGCCGCCTGGGGACTGCCAACACCTATGGTCCCCGCCAATGAACAAGATCTCGATCGCACCGTCAGGCGAGCGCTTAACCGCGTCGTCTATGATGCGATCAGAAGTCTTGAGCATTTGTCGGAGGGCTCCAGCAAAGATCGTCGGGTTCTCGGACCGCCTCCCCTCAACGCGAACGCCAAGCAAATTGTGTGTTGCTTGGTCAGCAATGTCATTAAAGGACCAAAACACAAACCGCACTGGTGCATGGACTCCCTTCTTGTAATGTTGATGCCCGGGGTCCGACCAGCTATGCGCCTGGGAGGCTTCCTGGAGGTCTGGGCCTTTGCAGCCTCCCATAACATTAGCGGACATGCCATGAACAAGTTCGCTCAACAAATGTTTGACATGTCGCCCTGGCGTGACGCTCTTTCCGGTCGCCGCTTTGAAAGAGACCGTAGAATCGGAAACAAGATGAACAGTGCAGGACCAGAACTGGTACTTCTGAACTTGCATCTTGCACAAAGGGTGGAACAAGTCCTTGGGGAACTGTCCAGTCTTCATCATGGCTGCAAAGTCCTCGCCAACAAATGGGGCCCATGAGTGCCCATTCTGGCGGGCAATCTGCGTTATGGCCTGGCACTTTTCCTGAAATGTCAGATTGTTCGTCCAGGCCTTCAACCGAGGATCAGTCACATCAACATAAAGCTGCAGAAACTCGGTCACGCGTGCGTCCCACTCGTGTGCAGGCGGCTTGACATCCTCGGCGTACTTACCCTTGTGCCAATGGTAGTCGAGAACATCCCAGGCACCACGCCCAAGGTAGGGCGGGCCCTGTCCTCCGTCGTCGACTTCCATCGGCCCCGGGTCAGGGGGCCCACCTCCGCCGCCGCCCCCTGGGGGGCCGCCAGAGGGCAGAGGATCCCCTGCGGGAGGACCACCTGAGCCTGGCGGGGCCCCTCCACCACCGGCTTGGCCAGGGGGGGGGGGCGCCGCCGGCCCCGCCCACGGCTCGGCCGGGCGGGGCAGCTGAACTCGAGGTCGACCCAGCGGATGGTCCGCCGGCCGTCCGACGTCCAGCCCCTCAATTATCTAAAGGCTTCGGTGGTGTTGAGCCAACCGGTGGGAGCGACATCGCAGTGTTCGCTTAATTACTGGCCGAACCGACTGGGTCGGCCGGCAGCTCCGCTCGCAAGCTCAGCCCTTGCGGCGCCTTGTCTGGTCATCATCTTTTTCTTTGGGAGACTCCTCTGGGGGCGCCTCAGGTTCTGGCTGCTCAAGACCTGCGGGCGAAGGCGGCTTTTCGCTCGCAACGACTGGGTCGTGCTGCCCAGCCACAGTCTCAGTGATTGATGGAGCGCGCGACTTCTCACTCGAGCCAACGCTCACTCCAAGCCCAACGCTCGCGAGCCATGCCTGAAGATTACGAGGGCGCGAGCGCCAAGGAAAAGCCGTGCGCCAGGCCACAGCCTGGTCGGGAGAAGATTGAACGCAGTTGGCCCGGGCTGGCTCGGCAAGGGCCTCCTCGACCACATGCACTGGCATATAGAGGTGGCCCCTAACAACGGGCAGGGCAGACATAATGCCCCATCCGCCTCCAACGTCTTGGCCGCGGGGCGGGGCATGCATTGGGGGGCCCCAAACGTTCAGCCAAACAATAGGGGGGCCCTCAGTCCTAGTGCCCACCACTGGGACGCTGACGAACTCACCGAAGATTGTGGCACACCGCTTGGCTGGGCCAACGGTGGGGCCAACAACTTCGCCTCTCCGGAGCGCGCGGACACAATGGCCGGACTGCCTTGGCTCTTTCGTGTACAACTTGCAGACCATTTTCGTGGCTTCGCCAGGGTATGACTGAAAATAAATACCCTCAAGAATATGATGAACCTTAGGAGGGGCGCAATCGAGGCGGCACGAGGCCTTTCTATCATATGTCGTCCAATGGGTGTCCCGCGGGTCCTGCGAGACACGAGAAAACAGACGTTCAAATATCGTCTGTGAACTGGCGGACAGGTCTTCCTTTAACGCGGCAACGCCTTGGTCGTCCCGCGAATGCAATATGTCACGCCGCCGCATTGTGTAGCGCCAGCTCCGCCCCTTTGAGCGTAGGGGCGAGGCGCCCACTCCATCGCTAGGTTTGGTCCGCGCAGTCTTGGTGGGCCAACAGAGAAAGACAGTCTGCTCCTCGTGGGCAATGGGGCCCCCACGAGAGGAGGCGGCTGCCCTTTTGACTGACTTAGCAAAGTCGGTAACAGCGGGAGCAGCTCTCTTTCGAGCTGCAAGCTCCGCTGAGCGAATCTCAACGCCGCCCTCCATTTCGATGTCCGCAACCATCATAACATCGCTGGGGCTAAAAGGATCAGGCATCCTCCCAGGCGGCTGGGCCGACGGGGCAGCATCCCCAATCGGCTGGGCCGATGGGGGCGCATTTCGGTCCGCGGTGAGAGGGGCCTGCCCCTGTTGTCTGGCTAGGGATTCGCCGCCATCGGACAAGTCCGAGGCGAGTTCACACATGAGATCATCCGAGCAAACCGAGGTCATGACTTCCCCTGGCGGCTGGGCCGCTGGGATATCCAGCGGTTGGCACATGGGTTCAGCCCATGGCCAATCGGGCGCGGGGGGGCCGCGGCAGGCGGGGCCCGCGAAGCCGCAGCAAGGCGGCGGCGCGGTCCGAGGGGAGGCCCGCCGGCGGGTGGCCCGCGCAAGCTCTGGCGACAAAACGGCAGCGGCACATATGGAAATAGAAGAGGAGACAGGATGGTGAGGGGATGACAACGAACGCTCAGCAGCACGAGCAACAACAATGTGAACTTGCTGGGCAAAGGCATCGGTATAATCTTCTGCTGGCTTACAATCCTTGCCTCTGGCCTCAACATGATCATGCGTGCCGTCACATATGCGCTCGAGTCCTTCAATCACGTCATGAGAAGTGGATGCAATCGTCCAGGGCTTCTTCATGGAATTGCCCTCTGCCCCTCAAGCCATGCGCACACCCATGCAAGGCCGTTTTGACAAAACCTGGCTCTTTCATGACATATTTCACCTGGGGGTCCCTCCAATAATTACACTGGGTAGGCCACTCAAGACAAACAGTACCCCCCGCTTTGTGCACAGCACGGGCAATCTCACGGAAGTTCCAAAACAGATATCTAAAGTCGGTCCTAATCCCTCGAAGCCTGCGCATCGCTCTATGGTTTCTTGTACGAAAATAGTGGGCTTCATTCGCATATTGCCAGGGGGAACCACCCGTACAGGGCATTGAGCCCCACAGAGCTATGTGTTGTCCTTTGAACTTCTTAATATCATTCAGAGCCAGTCTTTTCCCTTTATCGGTTCTCATATCCTCCTTCTCCGTGTATCGTATCACCATGCAAGAATTGTCAATGAAATTCCTGGGGTTACCAATCCTGCTCTCAGGGCCACAGCAATATTCTAATAAAAGTCAATCCCCGTTCCACTGGGTGGCCGGGGCGCAATCGTCCCGGATCCAGAATTCGGTCCAGCCGGTCCATCTTCTTGGATGATAGACGCCATCGCTGGAATCGCCATTCGAATTCTGCTCGAAAGGGTGATGACACTTTACGTCTTCATCACGCCAGTTATCCGTGCGGTCTATGGTCAAACCATGACGGACGTTGATCGCATAGGTACGACGTTGATCGGCTAATCTGTCTGGTTCAACTGGGCAATCTGTATTCACGGGCGTAAGCGAAGTGCCAACGTCTTAGACTCTTTCCGCGCTGAGTCCAGTGATCCTTCTTGTTATGAAAGTTAGCGGCAGCAGCAGGGGGAAGGTGGGGAATAATAAAATTGTAACCAAGCGTGTCTTCTTCTTGCTCGGTTATAGCTGGCTCGGGTTGTGATTGCACATCACACTCAATTCGTAACAGATCCGATGCATCTGATTCACTTTCACTCTCGGTTAGGTCAAACACCGCTCATTTCTAACTCTTCCTTTGACCTAGTTTTGTTGGAGCTTCTCCTGGAACCTTCTCTATTCGTCACAAGAGTGGTTGTATCCACTACCGCGGCTTGGCCGGGCGCGTTTGCCACCGCGGCTTGGCCGGGGGCAGCGTCTGTGGCAGCCGGGCGCGTGGCGCCACTTGGTGCCGCTGGGATATTTATTGGTTTTGGGGAATGCACAGCGGCGTTGCCCTTGTTGAAGCGCTTCCCCTTGGTAATCATCTTTTTACTGGGTACAACAGCTCCTCTCCGCAAGGCCGAACTAGGACCTAAGCGGGGCTTGAGAACCCCCGGGTTTCAAGGGAAGGCCGTCAGAAAACGTCGAATCTAAATAGTCTTGGCACCGCTTGGCGGTCCAGAACCTGGGGGTCACAAGCTACGTTGACAAGATACAACACTGTAACCCAGGCCACAGGGTCTGTGAATCGCTTCGTTCTAATGTCGGCAGCCTCATTCTGTGTCCGTTCATACTGGAGTTCCACTATACCTCGGGAAAGCTGTTCAGAAACTGCGGCAGCGTCGATACGATGAGTTCGCGGAAGGTGCATAAGCTTCATTGACCCTCCTGCTTTAATGACCTTGCAAACTGCCTGGCTATCTTCCAAGAAAAGGCAGCGCATTTGTCGTCCAAACAATATTTCCCAGAGCGGAAGGGCTGCAAGCAGCTCTTTTCGCAGGGCAAGGTCGGCAGCCACAATCTCAGCCTCAAGGGTGCTGTGGGAAACACGCGTCTGTCGCTGAGATCCCATCTATTGACCTGCTCTAGTGTAAGGATCCCAAATCGCTTGATAACTGGCACTTGTGCTCCTGTGTGTTCGGATGTCACTTGCCAGATCCGCATATGAGTATTGCTTCAACAAGACATCCTCCATTCTGTCTCCTACCCAAAAGGACATGCTGTAATGAGAAGTAGACTTGATGTAACAAATGAGGCGGAAAAGATCCATGTCTTATTGCCCTGTCCATTTAGCAATGCAACTCGCTGCATGGCAAACAGCGCGGAGAAGGTCGTATCGAGCCATTCTCGCACCGTGTAGGATCTGCATCAAGACTAGCCGCAATGGGCTGGAGCACGCCCGACTGGGTCGGCGGCTCCGGGTCGTTGGGGCTGGCCGCCGCTGCATCGAGGCCGTGCACCGCTACCTCTTGGTCAGGAGGCCCAACATCAACGTTAATCTTCAAGGCTGACGCGATGGCCTCCTCCGCAGGAGGGCACACTTCGCCTCGGGGCCCGCCTTGGCCGCCCTCAAGGTCGGCAAGTTCGGGGCCGAACGGAGTGCCTGCAGCGGGGTGCGTAGATGGGTCGGTATCTGTGAGCTGGGCATACAGTGTGACGCAGGAATCGAAGAATTCAGTCATGTCATACTCAATGACCCCGGCCTGCTTGCGTTCTCTAGGCTGGTATGGCTCAGGAGGCTGGGCCGCTGAGTCACCCCCCGTTTCCTTTTCGGCGCTCTCGTCTGGGACGGATGCGTTCTTCTTAACTGTAGGAGGCGGTGGGTCCAGCATCGCGGGCAACCCACCTTGCCACTCGACAAGCTGCGTGGAGAGCCGGTGTTCACATCCCAAATAGCGTCCGACCGCGGTCGGAGGGTCTATCTCTATACCTTTGGGGCAGTTGGGAGATGGGGATTGCAACAGCTTCCATCCTCGAGCTAACTTGTCGGCAGGACCTGCCAGCTTGAAACCATCAACGTAAGTAATCGAAAAGAGTTTCAACTCAGTGTGAAAATAGCAGCTACGCCACGGGCTACACTTGATCAAACCGTTGGCCGTGACATGCCCTTCGCAATGTTGCTCCCAATGCCCCCCTGAATCAGGGTGTCCGTACAAAGATAAAATCAGTGGGCATACGGGATTGCGCATGTGCGACCATGACTCAGGCCACTCTTCACGGGGCAAGAACACCCATGTCGGGGTGCCGCCCAGATTGGATTGAGTGTAGGCCTGGCGGGCGTCGGCTTGTTCAACGCTATGACCGTCAAAGAGCCCGTAGGTGTCGGCTGCTTTGCTAGCCTGCATTGTAGCAGGGCTCCTAGTGAGTTCCTGAAGCCAAGCTTTATTTTTGTTCTGATCTCTCGCGCTGGAGCCGTCAAAGACGACCCGGCCCTTATACTTACGATCTGTTTGTCCGAGTGGCAACTCGGAATTCTTTTCTACGAGGATTGCGAACAGACGACCAAAGTGAGCAGTCCCCCCTTTCAGTTTTGCAACAACATCGGCATACTCTTTGACGCCTTTCTCATCCCATGTGCCTATCTCTCGCAATCGACCCCATTCTTTCCTCAAAGCGGCCTTGGTATCTTGATTAGCCTGGGCTTCGACTTTGGAAACTGATCGCGCAACAGCGGCATCAATCCGAGTCTGTCGCAATTCATTGGAAAGTTGGAAGGGCTCTTCTACAACTGAGATGAAATCAGTGAAAGGGTTGTACAGGTAATCCAAGTCAAATCGTTCCTTTTCACGGTGGCCTGGCATTGGGGCCAAGCTATGCTGCAACGGCATCCGAGGCACGCTGCGCCGCGATGCGGCGGCCGCCAGACTCGAGGTCTGGCTTGCCTCCTGTGTCACTTCAGATTCCGCATCAGATAATGGATCCCTACCGACTTGACCGGAGGGATCGCCATCGCGTGCGATAGTACCACCGCGCCAAGTTTGCTTCCACCAAACGTCTTCGTCATCCGAAAACAAAAAACATTCATCTAAGTCTTCCTCCGCGGAGGAGTCGGTGGCCACAGCTGCGGCTTGGCCGCCCTGTGCCGCCTGTCTTCGAAATCGCTCAACTACCCATGGAGCGGCTCCCCTCGCCTTGGGATGCGCTGCAAGGTAAGCAGCATCCCCCTCAGAAAGTGGACGAGCCGCGGCTGGCTTGGCCACCGCGGGCTCGGATGGAGTTGCCGGATCTTCCACGCCCAAGCCTATATCGCGCAAGAGGGCAATACAAGGGCCAGGATCATCAATACCAAAGAAACCTCTCTTTTCGGCTTTGCATTGCTCAACAGCCGCTCGTCGCTGGGACTGATTCATGTTAAACCAGCGGCCGGGGTGAATGCCGGGACTGGTGGATTCAGGCAACTTGTTGAGCTTCATAGTATCCCATCGCATCAAAGTTCTCAGTCGTGCGAGCAAGGAGCTGTCATTTCCCGGGAACCCTTTCTCGCGGCTTGGCCGCCGAAAAGTTAGGTTGTCGATCCAAACGGCACTCAATATGAGCGAGACCTAACTTCTGATCTTGATCTTCATCTGGGCGAAAGTCTCGCTGTGGGTCCCGACCGTCAATGACCGCAGGCTCGTCATCCACGCACCAACCCCCTGGGCCGTCGTCACCATCGGAATCGGCCCCGGAGTCTTGTGGCGGTGCGTCCTCGCCTCCTCGGGGAGGCGGCGGCATGGCCGCGGCGGGGTCCTCTGCGCAAAACGGATGGACCGATTGTGCCCCTGCCCCCTGCTCCGGATCGTCTGGGGCGGCCGCGGCTACACCAGCGGGAGTGATCGTAACGGAGCGCACTTCAGTCATCGCCTTTTCATGCGCTTTCCTCACGGGAAATTGTGGCGTTTGGTCATCAGCAGTGCCATCTAAGATGTTGCTGTAGGCTTGATCGGACTTTTCAATAGTGGGTCGCTTGCCCTCAGGCGTGCGCCCGGATTCCATGTTAAGTCCGTCTAGCTGTCTAACCGGCACTACATAACTCTCTGGACCAACCATGCCCCCCGCTTTGTGTACATACCCTAGGTGCAATCCAGGGATCATCGCACCACCAGTCTTGGCGGTCCGAAATCTCGACTCTGGCGGAGGCACATAGCGCACAAGAGACCCGAAGGGAAGAAGCGGTGCCTCAAACTGATGTCCAAAGCGACGCCCCCAACTAGACTTCCCCTCTTCAGGGGCCCTGGCGTTGTAGCAGAGACAAAAATATCTGACGGCATACGCCCAATATGGCGGTGGGAGACCGGCCTGCATCAGAAGAGCCCGGGCCCCCATCTGCACCACGCCGTTTGCACGTTCAGCAACGGCGTTTTGCTTCTTGTTTCCTGGGATGGTAGGATCATGGGCAATCTTGACCTCGTAACGTGCCCTTGCAACCTCGCGCGCGCCATCTGCGTAACAATATTATAACTTCTCTCCCGGGGCTTTAAGGTTTACTAAAAAGTTACAAATGTGAACAGCAGACTTGTCGTGAACATCCTGAGCGGCGAGGAAGTCAGCAGCTCGGTCGCGAAAAGCACGCACGCGGTCTCATCGTGGAGCCCCCGCGAGAGTTCATCCATCGCAAACCAATGATCCATCGTCGTCAGATGTCCAAACGAATTGGGGTTAGCGTGTGGGCGGGGAACCTTCAGCCCTTTGTTTCGCGCTTTGCGCTGCTGTCTTCTCAGAGCTTTGGCCCACTTGCATACAGAACAATACAGGTTCTTGGGAATATGAATTAGGAGATGCGCGAGGGAGGCTGCGACCTTCTTGAGTCGCTCGGCAAGGGAATCCGACACCTCAACCTCTGCATCGTCTGGGTCTAATTCTGACGGCGCGTCGATGTCGACTAGGTCGACGCCGTCAGCGTCTCCAACATCACCCTCCGCAGGCTCGGGGGCCGCGTCGCGCGCATCGGAGTCCAAACCATGATCCATGTCGCATGGAAGGCATCCTGAGACCCCTTACCAACAAGGGCTCTTATATGCGGCAGCGCAGGCCACGGCATTGCCGGGCTGAGCGTCGGTGCCACCATCGGCTTGGCCGCGGCAAGGCAAAGTCAAGAGACAACTGGAGGCGGCGATGCCGGTAGGTGTCCGAGTCCAACCGCATTCGCTAGCCTTGCGAGGCGTATAGTAGAAATAAGTGATGGCACCCGCAGAGTCTAACGAGGACGGAAAAAACGGGCTTGGGCTCAGCCGGCCGTCCGTCAACATAGCTGCGGTTGCCAATCGACTCATGTGTATGCAAGTCTATGGTTACGCGAGTCTGAACAGCATGGGGCGGAGGTCCTCCCGCCGATTCCACATTCTCCAGAAATGCCTTGGCGCCTGGCGTCGCGCAACCCCACCGCTCGGGGGTTTCACCTTCCCCAGCGGCAACCGCGCGCATCCACTGACCCAGCGCCTCTTTGCCTGAAAGGGTCAAGTATGGAATCTTGCCCTCAACGATCAGGTCCACTCTTTGACCGCTGGGCAACAGAGGGTAGGGCCTTCGGCCAGTTGGCCAGAAGAAGCTAAAGCCGTGATCCATGCACCGCTCACCCACCGAGATCACGCACGGAGTGTCCGGCATGACCAATGCATTGAAACTACCGCCCATAAATTTGGGACACGCGATGCGAACTGAACCGAGGGCTTTTGATTCTCCCGGCAGTATTCAGAGTGATCGATTGCGGAAGCTTTCGGATCAATCTCATTGCACCTGCGCTTTTAATATACCTTTCCGCTATGAGGTTATACCCACGCCCCGTATCAATGATAAAGCTCAGCGCTCCAAGATATGCAGCATCTTTGTTTGTGCATCCCGCAGCGGCTGTGCCGCGTGGGCCCTCTTCCCCCCTCCTCAGTCCTCGACCAAAGGTGCCGGACGTCATTCTGTAGGTCTGATGCCTTGATTAAGGCCTCGGCCGCAGATGCCCTCCACTGAGTGGACAACTGCCGGCGCACATCATCTGGGAACCTCCACCTATTTTCAACACTTGAGGGCAACTCTTTTAGGTCGTGGCGACACGCCTTCCTATAAGGGATGGCGGGTTCCGCAGCTGAGGGGCGAAATCGGACGCGGAAATTGCACCGACCCTTTGTCTGATATCGAATGCAACTCTTGCTGTACATCTTGATAGCGCTCCGAGAAAGAAGATGCAGGAAATTTGCAATAATAATTGCGAGATTCTCAACTTGCCCCCTGCGTTCGTGGAGGGACCCTCCACTGGAAGAGTTGTCATCAACTCCTCTGCTTGTATTTATAGATGCCTTTGGAAAATAAAGGCCAGCCTGCTTCTGCCCTGGGAGGCCCCGAACTCAAGGGGCTGAGCACGCGGGCGCGCCCAGGCTGATTGGGTCAGTGGACGCATTCCTGCCCCCCCGCATTCGGCTTGACCGACGCGGGCACCGCCGCGCCCGTCTCGCGAGAAAGGCAAGAAATATCATCCTTAATACAATTATTCCAATCAGTCCATCTGCACTGGCGGCGCGGCCGCCAGTGCAGCGCCAGTGTCGCGGATGGTTGGGCGTGGTCTTGGCGAACCAACAATCCTCCCCACGCGTGCACTGTCCCGTTTCCTTGAAAGAGCGACACATATTTTCCTTGCTCTTGCCTTTGCCTTTGCCTCTGTCTCCATCGCTGCCGCGTCGCTCTGAGCTCGAGCTGGCGGCCCTCGAGCCGCCGCCTCCCGAGGATGAAGAGACATTGGCAGCGGCGGCATTGGCTTGCTTGACTGTGCGCTCGCATCCCAGAGTCTCTCCCGTTTTAAGCTTGGCCTGTTCATATTTGTCACGCTTGAGCTTTTCTTCGTCGGTCAGGGCTCTGCGTTGCCTGTAGCAACCGCCCTGGGGCCCACGGCAGTTCTTAGGATCACGTGAGAAAGGGTAGCACGCCAACTTGCTCTGTTTTTCGCGCGAGCGTTCGGATTGGCTCCTAGTCCGCTGCTGCGTGCCCTTTCCACGGCCGCCTGCCGGTGTCTGAGATCGGCTCCGTGCCTTTTCGGCCACCGCCTTTGTGTTTCTCAGACCTCCCTCGAGAACGTGTTCTGAGCTCGGGCAGCGTTCGGGTGAGCCCCCGCAGCCGGCTGGGCCGGAGCGGGAGCTTTGGGCTTCTTGTGATTAAACGGGCAACCCTGACCGGCGCACGGGCAGGTCTCTCCCTTACGGACGAATTTGCCCGTTGTCTCGCCCTTCGTCGCTCCACTCTTCATGACGTCCGTGGATTCCCCGAGACGCGCTGCCACCTCTGCCGCAGCGGCTCTGCCGTTGAGGCCTCGGCGGTTCTCGTCGCCGTTGCCCCCGCCGCCGCCCCAGCGCGTCTGGCGAGCACGTTGATTCAAAGTACCCTCATGCAGATCGATGTTCCATTCTTCCTTCTCACGCAACATCATCATTTCAATCTGAGTTATGAGCCATTCATATGTGCGCATGCCCGTCCCTGGCTTGCCCGAAGACATATCATAAAACTGACAGGTCATGTCCAACTTCTTCGGCTTCCTGCATTTCTCAAGGAAGTGTGCATGGATCGAAGCTCGCATCTCATCAGACGGAGGTCGTGCGCCGTAGAGCTGTTGATATACATCTGTCCACTCATTATAAAAATTGTACAAATCAGTATCTGGGCGATTGGGATCAATAACAACCTTGAACATGTCACGTGAAATACGATGCTGACCCAGTTCCGATCTATCTGAGCACCAGTAGCAAATGGCCCGTATCATTTCGCGCCCTGTCAAGAGTCTCTTTTCATTCTGGGCGGCGAATTCCACACGGTTGATCTGGTGAAGGAAGTGATTGTGATGAACAGAAAGATTGCGGTTCCTACGCATCTTATTAAATATCTCAATCAAATTAATGGCGATCATGATGTCGAGGCGTCGGAAGCGACCTGGGCCTCTAAGTTGTTCTTTAGCCACGGCGGGGCCCATGGCTTCCATGATCCAAAGCTGTGCTTCCTGAATCTCGGGAGACGATCCAGCCACGGCACGGATGGTATGCATCTGCCACTCCCGTATGTTTGTAACATCGGGAATGTCCATCAGATCAACCTTTTGATTGTTGCCAACCTGTCTCCACTGGTCCAGAGGGGTACTCTCATCAAGGCCTCCCGGGTCATTGGGCCCACCTGGGCCCTGAGGTCCGCCGCGACCGCCTCCGCCGCCCGGGGGTCCAGGCCCCCCCGGACTCTCTGGAGGCGGCTTCCCTGACTGGTCTTGGGCGGCACGGGTCAGTGCGTGCAAGAATTCGGTACTCGGTGCGGTACTTTGATCATCCCCGTCATTGCTTTGCCCTGCCCCGCCAGACGGCGCGGCCGCTGGCGCGCTATCCTTACCTCCACCCGGCGGCTGGGCCGCCGGTGGCCGCGCTGGCCCCGCCTGGGCGAAAGGATGATAGTTAATGTGGGTCATGTCATCAACGGCGCCTTGCAACTCGGCGTTGAATGGTACATTGTCCCCGGAGATGCCTGGCTCGGCCGGACCTTCGGCGGCAGGGCCAGGGGCAGTGAAATGGGGTTGCAAAGCTGGCCTGACGGGCGTTTCCTGTGAAAGCTGAGGCATATCGAACTGATGACTTGGGCATTTTATCAAGCGGCTTCTCGATAGATTGGACGGATTCCATACCCATAGTCCGCGTCATCTCGTTCGCCCTTTCTTCCAAGGCCACCTCGCGGCCAGCGGCTTGCGATCGAGACCGCATGCGCTGGTCTTTCTCCTTCAAGGATTCAGCGATGGCAGCCTTGAGCTCCATCACCTCTTTCCCTGATGCAGCTGCGCGGGCCAGCGCTTCTTCTTTTTCACGAAGGTTGGCGGCTGATTTTTCCGAGCTTAATCGAGGCTGTTCCTCAACTTGCCCCTTCGCCCTCTGCATGTTACACTTGTCAGCGTAAATATAATCAAGGAGCTTCTGCTGTTGGGCCCGAAAATTAAGGTTGGCGCTGTCTCGCTTCCATTGCTCGTCCCACTCCGCCTGCTCCACAGGCAAACTCTTTCGTTGGGCACGCGCGACGCAACGCTTCGTGCTCATATCAAAATGGATTTTACACCTTGGCGATCCGCAAGTGGCGCATAAACCGACCTTCTGGTTAGAACATACTGAACAACTTTCGTCAGTGCCCCCTCTCGCGGGCTGAAGCTGCCGGGCAGCTTTCGCCCGCAGCAACGGCGGCGCCCCGCCCTCTGGAGGCGCCGAGCTAGGCTGGGCCTGCGACGACGTAGCACCAGACGGCTGGGCCGCCGGTGATTGTCGTCTGCCCGCCCCTGCCGGCTTGGCCGGTGGGCAAACCCCGTCGCCTATCTGTAGTTGGCGAAGCGATGCCCTAGAGTGTTCATGCTTCGTAGGCTCGTCTCGATATTGTTTATTCTGGTCAACCATCTTCGCAGCTATGATCTGTGCGTTGGCCACTTCAAGCCGAGCAGCGCAAAGTTGATGTTGGAGCTCCTTTCTTTCGTGCTGTGCGTAGGCTTTCGCGGCCCCCCCCCTTCTAGTCTCGCCACCGCAACAGCGGCGCAGGCGGACTTGGCGTCTACAGCTTGACTGTGCACCGCCAGGGCAGCCCGTCGCTCAGAGAAAATGCCTTAACAATCTTGTCCTCGGTGTCCTCCGCACGCTGCTGGGCAGCCGCGGTCTGAGAGGGCATTTGTGCTATCAACTCTTGTTCTCGCCGGCTGGCAGCTTGGGCCAGGGCGAGCCTGTCAGCCTCGAACTTCTTCTGAGCGTTGGCAATAACTGCATTCATCTCTTCTCGATCCTACCGGGCCTGTTCGGCCCTCCGGGGCTTCTAAGGCCATGGTTTCTTGTTGTCTCTGGGCCTCTATGATCCTGGCCTGGTCCTGCATGGCTTGGATCAAAAGGCATTGGCAGTTATGTTCTTCCATCTGGAAGGAGTCCCCACACAACCATTGATTGCCGCAGTTGGGGCCCCGCTGGAACAATACCCACACACTGGGCGCCTACAAGGCCCCCCCCCTTTGTGGGCTTTCCCCGGGCACCTGTTCTCCGCTTGGGGCGGGCAATCAGGACCCTGTTTCCAGCGCGCCTCACGCATGGAAATGATACTGTGGCTCCTCGAAGTCGATCGGGCACCAGATCGTGGGATCTTGGGCCGTCCTCTGCTCGAAGCAGACGATCGAGGGCGAACATGTATGCTCTCCGGTGGCTTGGCCACCTCGCGGAGCGCCTCATCCCGTTCATCCTGCGCAATCAACTCTGGGAGTGTGACTGGGGGGTCAATCGTGTCATCACCCCCAACCACCGCGGGGACCGACGGCTGCCAATCGCCTGGGGCGACGGCAGACCGATGGAACCCCTCCCGAAGCGGGGGAGCATTCAAGTCGTAATCTTCATATCTGTGCTTCTTATACTGAGGGGCTGGCGTTCGACCCGTGGATTCCCGGTCATGCCTGGCATGAAGTTGGGAACTCAATGCAACCTCTGCCGCCTGGGGCGGAACCTCAACGATTGGGAGAACGGGGGGCGGTATCGATGTTCCCCATGGCTCGTGTACCGCCGGGACCTCGCGGACTAGATCGCTGATCGTGGTGTCTAGATCTGGTTCCGCAAATGCCTTCCCAAGAGCTTCCAAGTGATCATAATCAATGGTTTCCTGTCCTGGGGATGACCTTCCGTCTGGGACGGGACAGTCGGCAGCGTTCAACAGCGGCAAAGTTTGGCTTGGGGACAATTCAATTCGTACTCGGCATACTCCATGTCAGCTTCCATGGAGTTGACATCGTCTTCGTCATCAAGCTGTTCGTCGCTGTCTTGACCGGGTTGCCCGTTCAAGGCGATCGGGATGGGGTGAGTTCTGGGCGGACGACCCCAACCGTCTGGGACGGCGGGGAGCATGCCGCTGGACTCGTCCACGACTCGCGGCCTACTGGCTGGGCCGGCTCGATAGAATGTACTGCAATCGGGCTGGAATGTACTGTTTCTGAGGACTCAACAATCCAAGATGAGAAGGCCCTTCGCCTGGCGTTCACGGCTGGGCCGTTCCGCCTCATCGGGTCCGGGGTCTGTTCACGATCTCTGATCGGAGCGCGAGTGGGAGAATCACCTGCAGATAAATCTATGACTTCTCCCACAACCCCTCCATGAGGAACCCGAATGAGATTAGAAGAGGGAAGAGAGCGGCCCTCCCCTGGGCCGCTGTCCTGTTGTTCTTGCCCGTCTCGATGCACATCGTGTAATCTCGCGGGCAATTCGGCTGTCTCATCATAGCTCATTGCCATAGCGACTTGGTCGCGGGTTTCGGCTGATAACCATTCTTTCCTCTGAGAATCGGGGTAAGATGCCAAAGGAATTAAGGTCTCATGATCAATACGCTCAGTGGTAGAGGGTTTGGGACGAGACATCGATGAAACAATATGTTATCCGTTAAGCAAATGCACCCAACTATAGGAAGGGAGGAGGTCCGGCCGGCCGACGACCGACGACGTGCGCAAGCCGCGGGCTGGCGCGCTCCTTTTCTAACTTGAGTAGCAAACAGCTGCAGAACAGTGCTGCAGTAATATCAAGGTGTGGCAAGGCAGGCGGCAGGAGAGGCAACTATAAGATGAGGCGGAGAGGAGCATATTTACTGATAGGCCTGCCTAGCCACACGGCCACCTTCAGAACCCAGTCGGCCGCCCAGCGCACCCAAATCGTGCCCATTCGAAGGCCGCTGCGTGCGTCTGGCTCCCGCCACGCCGCAAGACGTGCGCGCAATTCGGCTGCCCGTCCGGAGGCCGAGTGGGCCCAGACGCCGAGTTTGCCCAGGAACGAACCCCAGGAGAGGGAACGGCCCGATACGGCCATGAAACGTTGCTGCCACCGCAGACGCCAACAAGGCGCCTTGACACTGCGCGTTCGCAAGTCAGATGGGTCCTGTCCAAGTCGGTCGACTCAACTCGGTGGAAGCTGACACACTGTGGTTCTGCACTGATCTACGAGGCATGAGCTCCCCCCTCTTCCTCATCTCCTGTGACCTCCCTCTTCCTGACGTCCCGGCATGCCTTGCGCTCTCCTGTGGCCTGGCGGCGATCCCAAAGGGGAAGTCAGAGGGGGCGGGTCTTCTCAGAAGGCTCCTTAGACCTCCGGCCTTCTGATCAATTGTCTCAACCTTTCCCGAAGTCGGAGACGGCTTCTCAGAAGGCTGGAGGGCGTCTGAGAAGATCAGCCGCCTTCTGAGAAGGCCCGCTCCCTCTCACTTCCCCCCTATGCTCTCCGCCGAATGGTCCATCCACTCCTTTCTCCCAACTTGCTTTCTCTCTCTCTCTCTGGCTTTTTTTTTGTTCTCTCTCTCTCTCTCTCTCTGGTTCGAAGCACTTCCGTAGAAACAGTACAGCCCACCCATAAGTTATAGGTGGTTCGCTTTGCGACAGCCTCAATCCAACCAGCGCGGTGAGGCACGACGAAGGGCTCAATACCCCTGCTCTCCAAAGCCTCCGGGATGCAATCCAACCAAACCAAGTAATGCTCCGATGCGTTCACAGGGCGTACCGAAAAGACTTCCGACGTCGCACCACATCCTGCACTCTGGGTCGGGCAGCCACGGAGCTTCTTCTGCTGCTGTGGTTATACCCCCTCCTCCTCTTCCTTCTCCTTCTCCACCTCCTCCTCCTCCTCCTTCTCCTCCTCGTCTCTTCCCCTCCCTCTCCATCCACCTCCCCCCCTCCTCCTGCCTCCTCCCTTTCCCATTTTCCCTCGCCCCTCCTTTTTAATTCATCATCCCTCCCTTCTGCTTACCTCCTTGGCCTACTCCTCCACCTCCTCCTCCTTCCCCTCCTCCTCCTCCTCCTCCTCCTCCAGCTGACCCAGCCAGGCCCTGCAAGCTTCCTGTGTTTCGCAGGTCTCGGTCTGACGACCACTTGGCCATGGATGACCAAACAGGCCCGCCCGCAGCCCTGGCTCCGACGGCGATCTCCAGGGCGCTCGGTCCGGGACGCTCGGACGAGGCCGACCGAGCGCGGCAACGACGCCGTCGCCCAAAGACGCTCCCCCCCCCCCCCCCTTCCCTCCACGGGCGAGTGGCCTGGTGGGCACTGCCTTGGCGTCCGCCTTGCCCTTCAGGGTCGCGGTCAGGTCCTGCAGCCTGGCCAGCGTGCTGACGCCCTGGCGGCCGCGCGCCCCCCGTGGCTCCAACGGCCGAGGCGGGGGGGAAGGGCGGTGGAGGGAAGGGCGGGGGGAGCGAAGGGCAGGGGAGAGGGGGAGGGAGGGATGGTTGCGAGGAAAGGGAGGGGGGGAGGACGGAGGGGGGAGGAAGCGGCGGCGGAAGGAGAGGGGGACGGCGGGGGGAGGGGCATGAGGAGCTGATGATGATGATGATGATGATGATGATGATGATGATGATGATGATGATGATGATGATGCTGCTGCTGCTGCTGCTGCTGCTGCTGGTGATGTTTCTAATGATGATGCTGATGCTGATGATGATGGTGGTGGTGGTGATTCCCAAATAGCTCCTTGGAGAGCTAAGAGGGTTTTAGATTCTAAGCCGGCAGGCAGGGCTGCGTCAGCTCCTCTCCAAGACTCCTGGGCAGGCATCCTCGCAGCGCCTTGCTTGAACTTGCAGCGGGTCCCGAGCAGCGGTTTCCTACTCGTTCCCAATACGCGTGCCTGAGGCCTTTTCGCAGGTCCTTCGCATCTCCTTCGAAGCTTGCTTTTCAAAGCTTGCAAGCTCTCCAAGCATGGTTTCCAGCGTCACGAAGGAGCGTTTTCTCGACGTGGAATCTCTACAGGCATGCTTTCCAGCGTCCGTGCAAGCGTCTGCTATAAGCGTTTCTGACCAGTGTTCCCGGATACGCGCTTTGGACCGCGTTGTGCTACTCCGGTTTTGGACGCCACAAGTAAAGAGATGGCAATGATAGTGGTGATGGTGGTGGTGATGATGGTGATAGTGGTGACGATGATGCTGATGATGCTGATGGTGATGATGTTGATGATGTTAATAATGCTTACCATGGTCATGGTGATGATGCTGAAGATGATGATGGCGACGGTGATTATGATGATGGTGAGGATGAATATGGGGATGATGATGATGACGGTGGTGCCTAGTTATAACGGTGCTGGTGATGATGATGGCAACGGTGATCATGGTGGTGGCGAGGATGATGAGGATGGTGATGATGATGAGGAGGACGATGATGATAATGATAATGCGAATGAGGATGATGATGCTGACGGTGCTGCTGATGATGCTGGTGTTGACGACCTTGATGATGACGACGAAAATGATAATGACGATGATGATGGTGATGGTGATTTTATCCCCGGCGTCAGGGCGGATGAAGATAACCGGATAATCTCACGGGATCAAAGAGTTGGCGAAGCCCGTCGAAGGAAGGATCGCTCTCGCTAGACCCCGCATTGGGGCGGCGCTCGGTGGGTGCTGCACCAGGGAGCGAACGTGACAGAAAGCGGTTGGATTTTCCGCGCAGCAATTCTGTTGCTTCCTCATCAGATGCTGTTAATATTGTTGTGGTTGAGGATGATGGTGATGCTGATGATGATGACGATGATCAGGAGGAAGAGGAGGAACATGCTGATGATGGCGATGACGATTATGCTGGTGGCGGTGAGAATGATGATGCTGATGATGATGCTGAGATGATGGTGATGATGACGACGACGATGTCCCTCGTCCTTCTTCGTCCCCTTCTTACTCCTCCTGCCTCGTCCTCTCCCTCCTCCTTCCTCCTTCCTCCTTCCTCCTCCTGCCTTGCCCTCTCTCTCTCTCCTCCTTCCCCGTCCTCTTCGTCCCCAGTCTCCTGCTCCGCTTCCCTCCTTCTCCGCCCGCTGCCCCCCCTCCTGGAGGAGCAGGGGCGGGGAGGAGGGACGGGGCAAGCACCAGGTCCGGCGTGTCCCCCTACGGGCGGATTTGGGGCGAAAACTTAAACATACGCCAACAGTGCAGCACACATTCCAAAACATAACACAAATCGCCTCCAGATTATTTGTTAACTGTTCTGGAACATCCCCCCCGGCAGGGGGACAGACCCGACTTAAGGCAAGCGCAAGACGCCACCGCGAGGCGGCCGAGCGGTCGCGCCCGCGCGCCAGCTCCGACGCCGCCCCAACCGCTCGGGCGAGCGGCGCGGCGCGCTCGGCGGCGCGGCGCGCTGCCGCTCGCCCTCGGCGCAGAGCGTGACGGCCAGCAGCAGGAGAAGGAGGAGGAGGAGGCCCCACCCCCTATCAGATGGACCCCCTCTGTGGGCCACCGGGAGCGATGCTGGCCGAGCCCGCCTCCTCTCCTGCCCCCGGCTTGGTCCATCCTCTTCCTGCCTCAGGCTTCGGTCCATATGTTTCTTATCTCCTTGGCTCCCCCAACCTTCGTTCACGAAGCTCTGTGGTCAGAACGGAAAACGAGATCCGGCATAATGACTGTATTGGCCAACTCTGAGTTTAGAGACATGTCCGTTAGTATGTCGTCGATTTGCGGGCGTTCGCCAGTGCTCCACAGCTGGTGTGTCCATATGTGATCATACCGGTGTTTGAAGAACGTGTTAGTAAAGCAGAATAATAACTTCTTTTCCGCCGACCACGCTAGAAGCTAGAAATTGATCTCCTCGGTCCGTCATGATTCCCAAGTCGCACTTCCCGATGCACTTCGGATTATCGTCTTCTCCTTGTTGGCCAACTTCTGCATTCGCATCGACTCCAATTAACTATGGTGTTCCTGTCTTTCCGGCGTTCGGGAACAATCGATCGCACCATTTCCAATGCAGACTCGCACTCGATGTCCGAGCGGCCAACGTGAGGAAAATGTGCAGACATCGCCCTCTACTTCCCTCTCTTTCCGCCGAGGTCTGCATACGCTTCTCTTCCAGCGTCCACTACACAAAAATCTACGAAATCTGATGCCCGACATCTGTTGATCAAAATTGCGATGCTCGTGTCTCTGTCCCCTCGCGCCGCCACGCACCACAAATGTCCCCCAAGAACTTCGTGTATGGTGGTGGTCTCACTTTGGGGGCCCTCCTGCATCAAAATGGCATCCCAAGGAACAATCAGATTGTTAGCTCCAATAAGAAACATCCCAAATGACTCTTCACTCATACCTGCAGCATTCCACGATAAAACTCGCATCTGGGTAGGGCTCTGCCTTCCAAATGGGAGGCGGGCTCGAAAAAGGCATGTGCCGGGGAATCACCATCGATGTTAGCGCATATATGTATATATATATATATATATATATATATATATATATATAAATATGTATCCCTCTCCCCGCTCCTTTTCCTCCAAACGTTGACGTTGTAGCGGTAATACTCGTCGTGGTACTCTGCGGTCCTTGCCTCATTTCTGGATGAGCCGTGGGGTGTCACAGCCCACGTTTGGACCGCCGTTTGGTGATGTTGTTCTCCACGTGCTGCCTGACCTGCAGAACCGATGTATCATACCCCCATGCTCCCCCATCCGTCCTCCATCTGACGTTCTCGCCCTTGTATTTCACGAGCCCCTTCTCCCAGAATCTGCGAATATCTTTGAGACTGTATCCCATAATCTCGTGGAACTGACGTTTGGCATATCCCAATACCTTGTCAAACTCACGCTTTTCCAATGTTTTATTTGTATGAAATCGTATGTTGTAGTGGTTAGCCCATTGGTGCGATTTCTTCCCGACCTGCCGAAAGAATCCGTTCTTGGCGCCGACCGTGTTGAACTATAGCACTCCTACCTTCGCAGAGTCCGTGAAACAGAACATATCAGTGCACTTGGCGGTGTAGTCGAGCTCCTCCACAGCCTCTCTGAGGCGTTTCAAGATTTCGTCCTCGTCCGTGTCCTCCTTCAAGCCCTCGTCGATGACCTGGAGAACCCTCTTTTCGTCATCGTCATCGTGATGAGGTTTAGGCATCTCTGCTGAATTTGGAATTTCTTTCACAATATTCTTAACAAGATGTGGTAAGCCCTCCTTCATGGTGTTCATCCCCTCCCTGGCCATGTTCGCATTGAAGTTGGCCTGCTGGGCGATGGTCTTCGCCTCCTCCACATCGTTCCTTGTTTGTTTCATGTCCTTGCTCATGTTTTTCATCATGCTCATCATCGTCTTGAGCATTTCCTTAGCGCTCAAATCCTCATCTCCTCCACCCATGTCCCCATCATCGACCTCTTCTTTCTCTTATTCGTCTGCATTTAACTTCTTACCTTTCGGTATCGAACCTGTACTCGAATCTGCTTTCGTTTTTCCGGATTTGTCCATGACGACAGTCAATACGAACACCATACGACTCGCGTGGTTGAGCCCAGACGGTTGCTTGAGCCAGTTCTGGTCAAAACGCGCCCCGAGAGAGGTCCGGGGGGTAGCTGTACGGATACGTTTTGTTTCCCCCAAAGCAACGGAAGGGCGGACAAGGGAAGAAAGAATATCCAAGAGGGCCAGGGCGCGGAGCAGCAACAGTGGAGAAGAAACAGCCCACTACCCAGAGGGCAGTCCAGACACCGGACGACCACCAGAGGAAGGAAGAGGAGGAGGAGGAGGAGGAGGAGGAGGAGGGACCAAACTGGTAAACGCGGCACGCGTCGTCGCTGCTGCAACACACCCTCCCGTCCCAAGCCCCCTCTTTGTGAGCCAGGGCAAGTTTTTTTTTTTTTTTTTTTTTTTTTTTTTTTTTTTTTTTTTTTTTTTCTTTCTGCTGCGGCGCGCAACCGCTGCGAATGCGAGAATCGTGTTGGCCTGCACCACGAGATCATAACCAGCCTTGAAGCGCACACGAAACATCATGGTGAATCTCGATCGCGCAACGTCGGAAAACACAACGAGATTGAGGGGAAGCCGCCCTCCACCATGCGATTGACAAAACACGACACAACAACGGGACATAGGCCAGTCAGCCTCCATCCGTGAAAGCGTCTGCACTTGTCCCCCCCCCCCCCGCACAGCTTCCAGCGTGTGGCCTGCGCCACATGCCCCGAATGCAAGATCGCACGGATCGGAATCGACGCTGGTACTTGCAAAGGGATGGGCAGACACCAGTGCTGCAGTTGGCCACTATAAGTTTCACCAATATGTTAGCCAAGGCGAACCCCAAATAGTGTTTCCTTGGCATATAACCCTGTGCTCCCGATGATAACCCTTTGGGGATAATGAAGTTCGGGGGTCTGGCGGGGATAATCAACGATTTCCCCGGCTGGTGATGATGATGATGATGATGGTGATGATGATTATCCTGGGCGCTCGTGTAGACTGACCTTGTAGATCTTGGCACAAGACGGACTCGAGAGATCTCGACTCTTGTGGCGACAACTTGCCTGCGCAAGTGAGATGGCGCTCCTGGCAAAGAAACCTCTCTTGCGCACGATCTCGAACCACTCGCCCATGCAGGCTCGGCACCTTTTGGAGCCGCCCTTGCACGGGAGGCGCTTGGTGATAATCCCATAGTCCTGGTGCGAATCCCACAGCCCCGCCACGCGCTCGTGATTGCGGAAGCTGAAATGGTGAGACCACCATTGCCATGCTCAGCGTGACTGGTGCTGTTTCTAATCGGCATAAAATGATAGCAACTTCGATTCGCAACTTCCCCCGGTGATTATCAAAATCTGCCTCCGCGCCCCTCTCCACACTCAAATCCTATTGACACGGGATAGAAAAGATACAGGGGAAAAGGGGGGGTACATTACTATCCAGGGCGATGGGTTACGCGGTACCATCTAGGTGGTGCAAGTAATTTCTGTTCGCAATGCGTTGCCCACTCAACTGCTCGCGCAAACATCACACCCACCCTCCCGCAACTTGGCTTGCAAACCTCATGCGACGGCGATTGCGATGAGTGTTCGGAGCTGGCTGGTGCATCTCTGCGGCCGCGCCAGCCCGCGCATGCACGCGCGCGCAGCGGCCAAGTAGTTTGGCGCGACCGACGCGGCCGCGGTGGTGCTGCGCGCTCGGCGCATCCCAGCGGGCGCTTGAGTGCGAGTCGGCGACTTGGTCGGGCGCGGTATCATGGCAACGTCAGCAAGTGTGGGCACGATGGTGATGCTAGTAGCGATGGCGGCGACGATGCTGACAGCGACGACGGCACGGCAAGGGACGGCGCCGATGCCGATCACGCCGACGAGGCAGATGATCGCGGTGGTGCTGACCAGGTTGAAAAGAAATGCGCGCGCGGAAGTTCAACAAATCCGTGAGACTGATCCTGCGCGCACGGCGGTGCGCGTATGTGGCCCGCGAGGTATTTGTTGCAAGGGATTCGCGCCCTCGGCGCATGACAGGAGTATCGCGGGTGCACCGCGCGGTGACATGAAATCGATGCGTTTGGCAGAATTCATTGAAATCCTATAGTTTGTGTATGATGTTCGCATGAGCGCGCGGACAGGCAATTTGCAAAATATGTGTTGCAGCAACCTTGGGATGTTTTTTTTGCTTTTACGCTGGAATGCTTGCAACCACACTGTGTTTGGTACGATTTCGACATGGACGCGCGCGTGTGCACTTCGTCCCTTTCTTGCAAGGGGTTCTTGACAACTTACGATTTTTGATACACGAAAGTGCGCGCATAGTGTTTTTTTGCAGAGGATGGCGGTGGAGGGGGGAGCGATACTGGTTTGGCTGGGATAATATGAATTCATATCTAGGATGGACGATGGGGCACAATCATATGTAAACTGCAATACGAAAAAAAGGTTACCCGCTAATCCCTGGGCGTGGGGGGTAGGAGTCTATTCTCTCTTTTTAGAAAGAAGAATCCATGCAGTGCCATCTAGACGGTGCAATCCATGTGGTACAATCAGTCGATGTGAATGTCAATCAATGCCAAAGGCAAACCAATGCAACGCAATACACAGACATGCAGATCAATGCAAATGAATGCTGGTCTACGCATGTCACTGCAGATCAGCGCAACGCGATGCAAAACAATGCAATGTAAATCAACGCCGAGCAATGCAAAGCAATGCCGAGCAATGCACACTAACGCAGTGTAGTGCCAAGCGATGCGTAATTCCTTCAAAACAACGCAATGACATGCAAACCAGTGAAACACAAAACAATGAAATGCAACGCAATGCACAACAACGCAACGCAAACCAATGCCCTGCAATGCAAAGCCGTGCAAAACAATGCAAGCCAAGTCAAAGCAACGCACTGCGACGAAAAGCAATGCAATGCAATGCAATGCAATGCAATGCAATGCAATGCAATGCAATGCAATGCAATGCAATGCAATGCAATGCAATGCAATGCAATGCAAAGTACTACGCTGCGAAGTAAAGCAAAGTAATGCACGACAAAGCAGAGCACAGCAATGCACAGCAACCCAAAGCAATTCAAAGCAATCCAAAGTGTTACAAGCCAGTGCACAGCAAGTCCAAACGAGTCAAAACAATGCAAACCAAGGCAATGCAATGCATTGCAATGCAATGCCAAGCAACGCAAAACACTGCAATGAAAAGTAAAGCAACGCACTGCAATGCAACGCAATGCGCAGCAATGCAAAACAATCCAAAGCAATGCAACGCATTGCAAAGCAATGCAAATCAATTCAAAGCAATGCGAAACAATGCGACGCAATGCAAAACAATGCAAAGACCAGCGAACCAATGCATTTGGGATGCAGCACAATGCAATGCACTGCTTCGCGGCGACGGGCGGCGACGAGCCGGCAGGCGGCGACGGGCGGCGGCGACGGGCGGCTACAGGCTGGCCGGGCGACGGGTGGCCACAGGCTGGCCAGACCGACGCCAGGGCCCCATTGCGGCGGCGACGGACGGCGGCGACGGGCGCCCACAGGCTGGCCGGACCGACACCAGACCACAGTTCCCCTACAAGCGAAGTAAGATACCCTATGTGCAAGCGCTGTTAGAGGAATCGTTAGACATCAGGCCAAGGGACATATCGATATCCGCCGACCCCTTGTGGATCTCCAGGCGTGTGAGATTGTTCCCCCCCCCCGTAATCCCCCCCCAGGGACCCCAAACTGGGATTTTGCTCCCCCCCCCCCCTCCCCCCCCCCCGGGCCGAGGGTGGCCCCGGACCGAACTCACCAGGGGCGGTCTGGGCTCCCTGGGCTCGCTCTTGAGCTGCACGGCAGCAATTGACGCCTCCCACGAAGCCGCCAAGACGGTCCACGAACACCCGAAGTCGCCGAAAGACCGTTCCAAGACACCCGAGATGACCTCAAAACGGTCCAAGAGGCTGCTAAGACACCCCACGAAGCCTCCAAGAGGTCTCCCAAGAAGCCCCCAAGAAACCAAAATCTTGGAATTCCCTGGGGGAAACGTGCATTTGCAGCATATCCAACTTGTTAGCCTTCACGGCGTTAAGAACCGTCCACAAGGCCCCCACGAGGCCCGCAGGACCACCCCAAGACGGCCTACGAGGCTCCCAGGAGGCCTCAAAGACAACCTAAAAGACTCCAACGTGAACCAAGAGGCGTCCGAGACGGCCCAAGAGAGCTCCAAGACGGCCCCGAGAAGGGCCCAAGAGAGGGACCACGAACTGCGAATTCCAGCGCTCCGCCCAACGAAGCTCTCCAGAGGACCCAATTGGCCCCGAAGCGGCCCCCATGCGGCACCCAAGAGCAGCCCAAAAACGGCCCCCAAGACCCTTCGACACTGCCTCGAAGAGGCCCGGAAGAATCCTCGCCACGAGATCCCAACGGACATCCCAGAGCGTGCCACACACTACCCTGAACTTGACGCATTCTTGCTACTTTTCCTCGCCCCGATGCGCAGTAGTCAATAGAGGGGTCGGCGGATGTGGCGTAAGCCTATAGCATCCACGTCCGGAAGTGACGTGCTGAGCGGCAGCGTTTTCTGCGGAGGCGATAGTGCAACGTATCCATTGTACCCCATGATTGGATAATTGCTACATGTTGTCTTGTGTTACATTATTATGTATCCCCCCTACCCCCCCCAGGGGCTACGCCACATCCATCGACCCAACCTAGCGACCCCTTTTGCGGGCCCCAAAAACCTACCAAAACTTATGTAAAATCTATGATTTCGGCGTCTTGGGCCTCTTGGGGGGCCACGAGGGCGTCAGGACGGCTCAAGATGGCCTCTGTGTGGGCCAAGACGGCCCCAAGACGGCCCAAGATGGCCCCAAGGGAGCCCAACAAGGCCCCAAGAAGGTCCAAGACGGCCCCAAGAGGACCCTGAAGAGCGCCTCTAGAAACCCAACTATTTGATATTCCTTTAGTTGTTTGAATATTTCAGCGTTCCCGCCTATTTCGACTTTCAGAGGTCTAGGACGGCGGAAACAGCCTCCGAAGTGGCCCCCAGGCGGCCCAAGAAGCCCTCAAGAGGGCCCCAGAACGGCCCAAGAGGGCCCCCAGGCAGGCCAAAGAGGCCGCCGAGATGCCCCAAGAGGCCCCCAAGACGGCCCAAGAGTACCCCAAGACAGTCTCCGAAGGGACCAGACAGCGCAAGAGCGCCCCCAAGACGCCCACACGGGACTCCGAGAGGCCCCCAAGAGGCCTCCCAGAGGCCCCCAAGAGGCCTCCCAGACGCCCCCGCGAGGACCCAAGAGGCCTCCAAGGGAACCCCAAAGAAGTACCCAAAGGCCCGACAACGACTGGACTGTACGTGCTCCGGACGTGCACCCCGTGAGGCGAGAGGAATCGATCTGTCCCCCATCCTTGTAGCCGTCGGGCCCCACAAGCTTTGAATCATACGATGTCCTCCTGCTCACAATCCTCTTCCTCCTCCCTGCAATCCGCATGGCCCCCGTCCCTATTTCCCGGTCCTGTCTCCGCCTCCCTAATCACGATTCCCCTTCTGCATCTGCCCCTCCCGCTTCCTTGACCCTCTTCCCCCCCTCCGCCTACCCTGCCCCCTTCCCGATCTATCCCCTGCCTCTCCTTCCCTCAGCTCAGCCCCCTTTTCCCTTCCTTACCCCTTTCTCCCCCTCCTGCCTCCCCCGTCCCCTCCCCCTTCCTCGTCGCCCCCGCCTTCCCCTCCCTGCCTCTCCGACTCCCCCTCACCGTCCTCCCCCCTCCCTTCCCGAACCTGCTCGGCCGTCGGATGGGCAGCCGAACAGGCTCAATCCCGACGAGGCACGAGGAACTGCTCCCACCCGGCGACAATCTTTCTCTTTCGAGGAGGAGGAGGAGGAGGAGGAGGAGGAGGAGGAGGAGGGGAGCGCGACCTCAGAGCTTCAACCGACTAGGCCCTGGCCGCTCAACGGATCAAATGGTCACCGGGCCCGCTCCTGACCAGGCCCTCTCGGCGGCGGCCAGGTCGGCTCAGACGCCGACTGGTCCCAGACGTCGCTCCCTGGGCTTCCCGACCCTTCCCATCCGCCCTGTCGGGGTTCGTGCTGTCCCGTCCCGTCCCATTACGTCTGAGCCCATCCCGTCTTGTCGGGTCCAGGCTCGGCCACATCATTCGGCAGGGCGCAGCCTCTCTTCCTGGGTTGCCCGAGCGCCCCTTCCACGGCCCTGGTGGCTTTTGGCTTCCCGGGGGGAGGGAGGGAGAAGGAGGAGGAGCAGGAGAAGGAGGACGAGGACGAGGAGGAGGAGGAGGAGGAGGAGGAGGAGGAGGAGGAGGAGGAGGAGGAGGGAGGAGCCAGGCAGGAGCAGGAGCAATAGAGGGAGGGGAGGGGGAGCAGGTTGGAGCAGGAGGAGGAAGAGGACGAAGATGAGCTTGCCCGTCCGGGCGCGCCCACTTCATCCCGTTCCGCCCGAAGCCCGTCCCGCCCCGTCACTGCTCCGCCTAAGCCCGCCCCGTTCCGCTCTGCTCCAGCCCCGCCCTTTCCTCTCCGGAGGGAGGCGCTTCGGTCAGCGGCCGGGGCGCCGCCGCGCTCCGCGGCCACCGCGCGCGCGCGGCCCCCCCCCGCGCGCGGCCCCCCCCCCCGCGGCCTTGGAGTCCTCCAGGAGGTTCGACGCCTTGAACCTCTCTTGGTGGGGCGCTGGAGGGCGCTGGACGGCAAGGAGGAGGTGGAGGAGGAAGCAGAAGGGGAGGTGGAGGACGAGGCAGAACGTGGGGAACGAGTCCGACCTTGACCGTCCTCTCTCCCCAGCTCCCTCCCCTCGCGCCGCGCCTGCTTCGACGGCGGCACGGGAGAGGAGGAAGAGTGGGGGAGGGCGAGGAGGGCGAGGAACGAGACGGAGTCTAAGGAAGGCAGGACGACGAGGAATATGAATGCTAGGACGGGTGGATGAGGAAGAGGCGGGGTCGAGGCAAGGGAGAAAAAGGGCACGAGGGCAAGGGGGGGAGGGGAAGATCCGGCGGGAGGAGCAGAGAGACGAGAGGAGGCAGGCACAGACGATGCCCGTCTTGTCCTCCTGCCCTGGCGGCTGGTCGCGTGGCCTCCGACTTCGCCCAGAGCCCCGGCTGCATCAAGCCGGGGCGGCCAGCGGGCGGCAAAATACGAGCGGCAGGGAAGCGGGGGCCCTGCGCGCGTGGCTCGGGGAAAAGTCCACGGTAGCCGAGCGGCGAAAGAGAGAGGGCCTTGCGCACGACGGCACATCGCCCTCTCGCTGTGGCAGACGCGAGCTGCTCGCTCGGGGCACCGCGTGGGTAGCTTCGGAGACCCTGTGCACAACAACAGCAACAACAACAGCAACAACAACAACAGCAACAACAACAACAACAACAACAACAAAAACAACAACCACAACAACAGCAACAACAACAACAGCAACAACAACACTATCAACAATAATTTTAAGACTGTTCGCCCTTATATGCTCGAGTGTCCAATAGCGCGCATTTCCCAAACCCTCGATACTCGCCCTCTTCGTCTTCGATCGAACCCCTTTTGGGGGGTGTACCTTTCTTCCCTGCAGGCCGGGCCCCGGCAAGCGGCGGGGCGGCCGCGGACCGTCGGCCTGGCCAGCGGCAGCGCTGATCGGCGGGGCGGCCGCGGACCGTCGACCCGACCCCAAGAGGGACGGACAGGGGACCGACGACGACGACGACGACGACGACGTCGAAGACGACGGCGACGACGACGACGACGGCGACGACGAGCGAAAGCGAGAGCGAGAGAGAACGACAGCAAGGCCACGAAGGGCACCAAGTAGGCCACGAAGGGCGACAGCGGGGACACGAAGGGAATGCGTATGGGGCCACGGAGAGCGCGAAAGAGCGGGGGCCACGAAGTGCAGATACTGCGGGGCCACGGAAGGCGACTATGGGGCCACTGAGGGTAGCAACTGGGCCACGTAGGACAGTGACGGGAACACAAATGGTGACAGCGGGGCCACAAAGGGCATGCACATTGGGCCACAACGGGCGCGACTCCTGGGTGCCTGGGTGTCGGGAGCGCGGCGGTTGGGCAAATTGCAAGAGATTCCAACGCGAGGCCATTCTTCAGTAAGTTGCAAACAAGTCTCCAGCGAGAGCTCGACTCCAGAGCGCCGGGAGAGCGATTCCTGAATAAATTGTAAGGAAGTCCCAAGCGAGAGCGCGATTCCTGGATAAAATGCGAGGAAGTCTCGGGCGGGAGCGGGGGTCCTGGCTAAATTGTAAGGAAGTCTCAAGCGGGAGCCGTTGTTGTTGTAACCCGGGGACCAAGGGCCCAGTTTGAGCATCAAGCTTTTTCCTGTCAAAAAACAGGGTGCGAGCGTCGAGGGGCACACTTCGATTGAGAAAAAACAATATGCACCGGTGGGGGGGGGATCAACAATAATTATTCTTCAGAAATGAGAATTCAACATCAACAGCAACATCAACAACAACAAAGACAACACCACCAACAACACACACACACCAACACCACAACAAGCAACAAAACACCATCAACAAAAACACCACCACCAACAACAGCAGCAACAACACCAACACGAACAACAACAACATCATCAACAACAACATCACCATCACCACCACCAACACCACCACCACCAACAACAACAGCAACAAACACAACAACAACAGCAGCAAACACAACAGCAGCAGCAACAACACCAAAACCAACACCAACAACAACAACAACAATAACAACAACAACCATAACAACAACAATAACAACAACAAACATCAACAACAGCAACAACAACAACAGCACCAACACCACCAACAACAACACCAGCAACAACACCACCACCAACAACACCAACAGCACCAACAACAACACTGGCATATCTTGGGAAGGCCGACGTTTGTTTCCGCCGGCTTCCGATGGACTCCCGTCGCCCTCCAACGGCGGAGCCACCCTTGTTTTACTACCGCTGTCTGCCGCCACCCTTCCGCCGCAATAGCGACGCCAACTTCTCGCTTCCTCGTTGGCGAAGGCCTTCCAGGAGCGTCCCACGTGGGGCAGAGGCCGATCACGCGAGACCTTACGCGGGAGGCTTATGCGCGACTGCCCGCGCGATCGACCCAAGTGCCTACGCCACTCATATTGAAAAGAAAACTTGAAACTGCTTCGCAGAGACTTCGAAGCGCCCGCTGTAAGTGAAGCCGCCCTCGACGCGCCTCGATGTGCAGGGCGGATAAGGGGGGGAAAGAGACGGGAGGTATGAAGAGGATCGGGAGGAGGAGGAGGAGGAGGAGGAGGAGGAGGAGGAGGAGGAGGGGTAGGAGGAGAGCCATCTCGCTTGAGCAATCGTTCAAAGTTATAAAGCGGTTCGCATATTTCAAGCGACCCCGCATGTCTGCATCGGATACTTATTGCTCGGTTCTGGTGGATTCAACGACGGGCGGTCAGTTGTCACGTGTACAGTTCCATCGGCGAGGGCAGAGAATCCCCACCCAAATTGAGTACAATATAGGGCTGCCTCCAGAGCGTGTGCCCGATAGCCCTGTCCCGGCGCACTCATTCTCAACAAACTTAGCACTCTCTCTGCTGCTGACCGTGGGTATGCGCACAAAGATGGGATGCAACCTCAAATACAAGGACCACAGCCGAACACTGTGCCTGAATATTGACATGTGCACATATCCAACAATTGAACCTGGGCCTCGACCTGGGACTCCAGCGGGCCTGGGAATAAGGACGCGAGCTGCCACTCAAGCAAAGGTTTCTGGCACCTACTCCAGATTCGGCCAAGTTGCGTGTAACGACCACGACAAGGATGACCCGATCACGGGGTGGAGGAGTTACGGAGTTACGGATATTGCGACTATGTCACTTACGTATATGCGTATAAGAAAAAACGCTATTCTGGCCTTCTCAGCTGTAGTGTGTGCCTTAGGCCAGATACCCCGCTCAATACGCCTAAGATAAGCTACGCGACTACCTGCGGGCCTGCCCTCGCACCTCCTTCAGAGTTGGGCCAGCTGTTGGGCCGCAAAACATCCACAGGTGCCGCAGAACCAGATCCCCAGCCCAGCGTGAAACTGTAGCATGTGAGTTTCATCAGCCCACCCCCCACAGATGTGCACCCTGCGACGGGGGGGCGGCCTGAAAATTACGCCATCTATAGCCCTCAGGTCAAAGCATGGGGTATCCAACCAATTCTTTCGCCTAGCTTTGGTCGTAGAGCTCCTACAATTTAAACAGGAGAGCTTGCTATCAGATAACGTATGCACAATGG
Source organism: Prorocentrum cordatum (assembly GCA_963575745.1). Taxonomy (NCBI): domain Eukaryota; class Dinophyceae; order Prorocentrales; family Prorocentraceae; genus Prorocentrum; species Prorocentrum cordatum. Next base: position 207,054 of record CAUYUJ010019059.1, read on the forward strand.
AAAACTCCTCGCACACCACAGGTGCTGGCGGCCCGGGCCCAGGGTTCCTGACTCGGGTTCCTCGGGGCTCCTCAGTCGCCAGGGCCTGCTCAGCTTTTAAAGTTTCTAAAGTGGCCAGCAACATTCTCATGCGGACGGCGAAAGCCATGCTTTCACTCGTGAAACCATATTCCTGATGGCTGCAGGGGTGCGGACAGCTTTGGCGGCAACTTCGGCTAGCTTGTTTGCTGCCGCGTTCCCCACAATCAAAAACAGAGGGGCTTTACCTTGGACGACGCCCCGAGCCTCTTGATGGGAATGAACACAAAGGACCGTGCAGCACAGCTCTGGCTCTCGCTTTAGCACCTGCCCTACCTGGTACCACAAATCCGCGTTTTCCCCATATGGGGCGAAAGCTCGGCCACAATGCCATCCGGAACGCGCATTAGACTTATCTGCAGTGCATATAACAACCCCGTCGGCACCGATCAGCGCAGGCAGGAAACTGTAAAGCTCACCCCTGGCAACAGTCGGCTGGGGGCCTGGCAAGCCCCCCCCCCGCGCAGACGCCGCCAGCTGCGTATTCTCGGACATGATAGAATACTGTGCTATGCCGCAGCCCACTCCACGGAGCCGAGGGTCGCTGGTATCTTCGCCCCCACTGGCATCACCGAAAAGACAGACTGGGGCCGAAACCGAGCCGCGACCAAAACAGTTATCTTCGAACGCCCCTATGCCCTCTCGCTCCACCAGACAGCATCCTCTTGTGGGGGTGGAACAGAGACCCGCGACTGCGGCGAGAGGCCTCGATGCCACAAACACGGCTCAACCTTGTGCTGTGTGTGGGCCCGCAGGGCACATTCATCTGGGAGTCTGTAAATGCCATGGTTAACGCACTTCGAACAGCTCCAAATGCGGTGAAACGAAGACTCTCTCTCTCACTACGGCATCGGGCACATGTCTGATATTGGCAACTTGGATGTCCCAGACCTGCGCTCTCGTGGCCAAGGTGCTCCTGCCGCCGCTGACAAAAGGATGCCCGACAACTGTCTGCCGTTCGGCGCCTCCTCCAATTGACGGAGAAGTGCTCGGGGCGAGAGGTTGCAGATACCCCCTCCGTGCTAGCACCATTGAAATGAGTTGCGGCCTGGCGCCACAAACTCTGCATGACGGCGCCCTCGTGCTCCTGCAAGAAAAGCATTGGGCACATTAACCTTCTCTAAGCCTGTCAGAGCCCCTGGGTTGAACTGCCAGTTGCGCTAGATCGCCGACCCGTCGCTCTGAACGCGCCAGTCGGCTGGCCCCTCTGGCTCCCGCCCCTCCTGCAAGAGGCAGGCAATCACTGCAGCCTGCGGCCCTCGTATGTGGCGGCTGCGCAGCTGCGGGCTCGCGGGCCGAAGCTCCCGGGCAAACTGCCTCCAAATTCGCTCGATGCCGCTGCGCATTGCAGGCTGCGCGAACCATGTCCGAACCCACAACTACAGGGATTCCCGCGGCAACCGGCACGCAGGATCGCGCCCTGGGGCACGCGAGTCCAGCAGCGTCGCGACGCATCGCCCTGTGAGTCGAGGGCAAGATGCGTCGCACAAGAATGTCCTCATCTGCCTGACCCTGCGGCCGAAAACTCCATGAACCTGATGGGCATGCGCCCCCGCGGCTGCTGCGCCCTGCTGCTCCAGTCGCGCCGTCAGCCTGCACCTGCGCGCTGTGCGCGCACACTTCGCGACCTTACTGTGCATTCTCTGGTGGCGAGCTGCCCTCGCCGCCCTGGTCGCGCGCGCGCGTCGTCGCCCACCGCCGACGCCGGCGCCAAGCTGCGGAGTCTGCGCAGCCGCTGTCACGGAGAAACCACAAGCTGTGAGACGCCTCGCGATCTCCCTGTCGTCCGCGAGCTTGGTGCAGACCACCGTGCCCTTGGGGGGAAGCTTGAGGCCCTCGCTCTGCATGCACATACACGTCTCCGTCAAACGCGCCGCAAACCGATCGCGCAAAGCCAGCCTCGAACCTTTCGCAATCTGGCTCAAATCGTCGATCCACAGCCTGTGTGATAACTGCACATGAACTGTGGTAATCCGCTGCATAATGAAAAAACATACCACTTCGGCGAAACGCGCGCCCGACCTCAGGCCTTGGACCACCGATCTCGTCGGGGCGAAAGCCTCTGAGCATGCGCCCGACTGTCGAAGGCACCGCGCAGTCATGCACTGCGTCAGCTCTAGCCCCAGGACCTCCGCTGGGAAGCCCAGCCGCAGGGCAGTCTTGCCTAACCTGAGCCACCCGATGGAGTCATAGAAGTTGGCGGTGTCCAGCAGGCCGCGGCCATGGGCCACGCCCAGGCGCGCCGCAAGCTCCTCGTCCACCACGCGGGTGAACACCTCCTGTAGCGTTGAATTGCCGCGGATCGCGGCATCGCACGGCGCCTCGCAGTCCTCGGTCCACGGGCACACCCAGGGCTCTCGCGCCTCGGATCAGAGCCGCTCAATGTGGGGTAGCAGGCCGATTGCCCTGTCGCCCGCGATCTTCTTCGGCAGCATCGCGCCGATCGTCAAGAGCAGCTGATGCGGCCACGCCGGACAGCTCTCACACCCCGCTAGGACCACCGCCAGCTCCTCATGCGCGCAGTCGGGGAGCCTGTCTGTGTCGAGCGCCGTGAGGCGATCGGCTCCTATGGCCGCGGTCTGCTTCATGCATCTGCCTGCCGCCCGGAGCTGCTCGCCTGACATCGGCGGGAAGGGCCCCTCCGCAACCCGAGCTCGCACATCATGAAATAGATCTTGAAGCTCCTCGAGCTGCTGACCTTCAGGGGCCCACGACTCGTAAAACTTCGCACTCTTCCGATCCATGATGCCCCGCGGGCGCCGTGTGGTTTCGCCCCCGTCGGTGGGGGCAGGTGAAACCTGAGGGGCGTCTCGCACCGCCCTGTGTAGGACCGACGCGGCACTCTGAGACTCCGTCCACCCCCCGAAATTCAGCAAGTAACTGATGCATGGCCCGTCGCTGACTTCTCTGAGAAATTCCTTCACTCAATTTGACTGCTTCAGCAAGCTCCTGGTCACTCAGCGCGCCAGCTGATGATGACAGCTGATGCCAAGATGCCCATGATATGCCGTCCTTTGGCCTGGGGACTTGATGCCCTTGCTCGGGCGCCTCCCGGCGCAACTTCGTACGTGATGACAGTGATAACTGCTGCTGCGTCGCTCCATTGTTCCTGGCACGGTGTTTGGAATGTGCATGTAAAACAACATGTGCCCTGGCCCACCATCCGCTGATGCGACCCCTCATCGGCGCGACTCTGGACGGGGTGGCCCCCAGGACAGTGTCGGTGCGAAACTTGGGCCCCTCTGCGCGAGAACGCCCAATGCTGGCCTGGCCATGGCGTGAGGCGAGGCTGGCCTCCACTGCGCGAATCCACGCACTGCAAAGACTGCCGGTGATGCCATAATGACGCGAGCCAACGGAATTCGCCACGGATCGAACAACAGCCTCCGCAGGCGGATCGGTGCACGAAGGAATCAACCCGACGTTTTTCCTTTCAGCACTCCTGGTGGCCTCGGCAATGTTGAATTCAACGCTGGGCGTGCAATTCCCCTCTGGCCCTTGGGGTGATGGCTCGTAGCATACTTCGTGAGACAGTTGCATGGGGCTACTATCTGAAGGGGTTCTCAGGCTGAGCTGACTTACTAATTGACTGCCCTGAAACGACTAACAAAGAAGAGGTGGCCGGCGGGGCGGAAGGGCGCGCGAAGTTGGGCTCGAAGGCCCGCGGGCCATCCTCTTCGTCCGAGTCGCAGTGCTCACCCCCCAGCGGTTCGCCAACACATGTCTCGGCCTCGCTGAGGGGGGCCCGCGGCCCTTCCTCACCCGCTTCGCCAACGCTCTCAACGGGAAATCACTGGCAGATTCGATCATGCCTCTTCTGCATAGCCAACTGCCTTGCATGCCCGCGCTCCACCTTCGCTCGGCTCGACTTGGGGCCTTCCACTGGTAGTCTAGCTGGGAGGGTCACAAGCGGGGGCTGGGGTGGGAGATCGGTGAACCTAGAGCGCAGTCGACTACCTTCCGAACCGAGCTCGGGACTGAGACCTACGCAAGGTTTCCTAGGGACGTGCAGGACGGCCCTGCGCCCAGGGATATAAGGTCTGTCAGCCTCAGAGCACAGCGCAAAATCTGAATGCGAGGGCCGATTTTCGCCCGACGCGCATGTAAACTCAGCCTCTGATAAGACTACGATGCCTGCTACTTTTTTCCTGTGGCGCACAGCTGCGCTGGCGACGTGTTCCAACCGCCGATAGCAACCATGGCAACTGGATAGACGCGAGCAAACTGCCGAGCCGAATGAAACGTGAGACATTTTCGCCACTAGGGCCGGTCCCCGAGTGACCGTGAATGATGCACGCTGTGATTGAAAATCCTCGCATGTGGATCAAGACTGGCAAGCAACCGTCGAACGCTGCGCTCCGAACATGACGAAGCGCAGGTGAATCCCAAGCAGCATCAATAACCTGGGCAGGACGGTGGCTGCGCACCAACACCCACTCACCCCCTTCATTCGCTCGGGCATCCTTATCGGGGCGAGCCTGCTTCCATCTACATTTGACTTGGGCGCTGTTGGCCAGCAATTTTCAACCCTGCACCTCTCGCCTTGGACGTCCATTTGTCCAAGTCACGCTGGCGACCGTGGGTCTCGCACGCAGGAACGCAACCGCGTTACTTAGCAGCTTGACAGGGATACCCCCAACTCTTTCCTCCGACGCAGGTCACATTCCCAAATGCGAGTTTCTTCGATCTGGTCGACGGTCCCAGAGAAGGCGCAGTGCCACACGTACTGCCCGTGCCCGAAGAGAACGCACCAATGCCTGAAGGACTGCTGCAATCCCCAGTCGACGTCGGAGTGGGCGCCACCCATGGGACTGCCACGCCCCCTAGCCACAGTTCCTCCTCACTCTCGGGCACTTTGATGTCGCAGGCTCCGTTGCTGCTCCCCCTGCTCTCCTTGCCCTGCTCGACTGCCTGTGCTGCGTCGAACCTGGCCGTGGGTATAGCAGCCGCCGCCTTCTCGATCATCTGCTCGTCGCCCTGCGCCGCCAACGCTGGGCCCCTGCCCGCGCCAGGGGCCGCGCTGGCGCCTCCTGCGGGGGGGCCTGTGGCTGCTGATGCGGATGCGCCACTGCCGACATCTCCTACAGCTTCTCCATCGCCACCTCCCGTGTGACTTTTTTTCGTGCGCTCTATGACCTCCTTCTCGTACTTATCGACTTTGCCGAGGAATGCCCGAACTTGAGCGTCCTTAGACTCGAAGGCCGAACGTTGCGAATACAACTCTTTCTTCAACTCCCTGAGCTGGGTCTTGTCGCTCTCCTCGCAGTCCCAACTTTCGAACTGGTCGAAGATGGCTGGGTTGATGCGGAGCTCGAAGGCGGGCGTCTGGCTCTCAGCGGCGCTGGTCGCCTGCGCGGCCTGCACCCCTTCTGCCTGGGCCAAAGCCTCCGCAACTCGTTTCTTGTGGATCTCGGCCAAAGCCAGGCCCTCCGTCGCCGTCTGCTCCTTGGTCTCAGACAACTGCAACTGCCTCCTCCAGCGGAGGACCTGTGTGACCACCTGCTCGTGACGGTGGGACGCCGCGCGCCATGCTCTGTCAGCCTTACACACCGCCTCCGCCTCTGAGACCGTCTCCTCCTGCTGCGCCATGTTCTGCAGCCGCTCCTGCTGTGCTGCCAAGGCTGGCCTCAGCACATCGTCATCGGACACCTTCGCGGCCTTCTTGAGCAAAGACTGCAGCTCCGCCGCCTGCTGAACTTTGGCCGCTACCCCGCTGCCCTGCTTGGGACTGCGGTGACGGCCGCGACGCCGCTGGGTGCTCCACCCGCCTGTGCCGTCGCCCTCGCCCTGCACCACGATATCCTCGACCTCGACGTTCTTATCGAAAGCGACGCTTGGCGAAAGTAGGACGAAGAGGCGGATCTTCTTGCTGCAATTCGGGCACTTGGTCCCCGTTGCAGCCAATGTGTCGTTATACTCGCACGTTTTGCAGTTTCCACATCTGCTCCATGGGCGTGGCCGAGCTGTCGACCACCCGACTGCTGCTGCCGTTTGATGGAGGCACTGCACCTGCTGCTGACACCCTTGCTTTCGTTAGCCCCGTGAGTGTGGCTGGGCTCGCTGAAGCTATCCCTCATGCACCCCGAAAAAAAGGTACAGGGATCGGGCTCTGGCACAATGCTCGAGCCCAATTTGCTTAAGCCACAAGGTGGAGGAGGAGAGGAAAAGGAGGATTCGGAGGCGGAGGAGGAGGAGAGGGTGAGAGAGAGAGAGAGGATCGGCAATTGGCTGTGGCAACTGGCTGTGGAGACGCTGCGCCACATGCCCGGCAACAGCGGCTCGGCAAAACGCCAGAAGCTTCGCGTCAGAGCTCGGCCATGTGGCAGGGGGCGGGCGGTAAATCGGGCATGTCCCCCTGCAGGCGGCGTGAGGGCGAAAAATAAAGATTAGTCAAAATAAATTCAAAAACAGCCAAGAAGAGTTTTTAAATCGTCCCCAGATTATTTTTAGACTATCATTGAAAATTCCTCCTGTAGAGGGGCAGGCCCGGCTTAAGGCGAGGGGCACCGAGGCGCACAGACTCTTGCCGCCCTGGTCGAGCGCGGGACTTCCATATGGGCAGCCTGGCGGGCGCACAGGCGCACCAGGGGGCACACGTGGCTCACGCGGGCAACCGTCCACGGGCGCCTACCCGTCGTGCCCGTGCTGCTTGGCGCGGGAGCCAAAGTTGAAGGGGCCCTGGGACACACAGATAAATAGAAACAAATCCCAGGATTCCCCATATATTCCTACTAGAACCACGCGCGCGCTTCGCGCGCGCTTAGGTTCTGTCGAGTCACAGACCCAGGAATCGTTGTGAGAAGAAATTGGTGACGCGAAGCGTCGTGGGGGCGTCCTTGGACGTCTGGGGTCTCCTGGGGCCTCTTGAGGGGCCTCCTGGGGGCCTCCTGGCGGCCTCTTGGGGCGGAAGGCTCGAGCTTGCGGTTCGTGGTCCCCCTCTGGGCCCCCTCTTGGGCCCGTCTTGGGGCCCTCTTGGGCCATCTTGGGCGCCTCTTGGGCCGTCTTGGGGCCCTCTTGGGCTGTCCTGGGGCCCTCTTGGAAGCTTCTTGGGCCGTCTTGGGGCGGTCTTGGGCGCCTCTTGGGCCGTCCTGTAACGTCGGAAAGCCCAAAAGACAACTTTGTTGAAACATGTACGTTTTACGAAGGGAATGGGCCAATTTTGCGTCTAGGGGCCCTCTTGGGACGCATGTTGGAGGCTTCTTGGGGCCTCTTGGGGGCGTCCTTGGACGTCTGGGGTCTCCTGGGGCCTCTTGAGGGGCCTCCTGGGGGCCTCCTGGCGGCCTCTTGGGGCGGAAGGCTCGAGCTTGCGGTTCGTGGTCCCCCTCTGGGCCCCCTCTTGGGCCCGTCTTGGGGCCCTCTTGGGCCATCTTGGGCGCCTCTTGGGCCGTCTTGGGGCCCTCTTGGGCTGTCCTGGGGCCCTCTTGGAAGCTTCTTGGGCCGTCTTGGGGCGGTCTTGGGCGCCTCTTGGGCCGTCCTGTAACGTCGGAAAGCCCAAAAGACAACTTTGTTGAAAATGTACGTTTTACAAAGGGAATGGGCCAATTTTGCGTCTAGGGGCCCTCTTGGGACGCATGTTGGAGGCTTCTTGGGGCGTCTTGGGGGCGTCCTTGGACGTCTGGGGTCTCCTGGGGCCTCTTGAGGGGCCTCCTGGGGGCCTCCTGGCGGCCTCTTGGGGCGGAAGGCTCGAGCTTGCGGTTCGTGGTCCCCCTCTGGGCCCCCTCTTGGGCCCGTCTTGGGGCCCTCTTGGGCCATCTTGGGCGCCTCTTGGGCCGTCTTGGGGCCCTCTTGGGCTGTCCTGGGGCCCTCTTGGAAGCTTCTTGGGCCGTCTTGGGGCGGTCTTGGGCGCCTCTTGGGCCGTCCTGTAACGTCGGAAAGCCCAAAAGACAACTTTGTTGAAAATGTACGTTTTACAAAGGGAATGGGCAATTTTTGCGTCTAGGGGCCCTCTTGGGACGCATGTTGGAGGCTTCTTGGGGCCTCTTGGGGGCGTCCTTGGACGTCTGGGGTCTCCTGGGGCCTCTTGAGGGGCCTCCTGGGGGCCTCCTGGCGGCCTCTTGGGGCGGAAGGCTCGAGCTTGCGGTTCGTGGTCTCCCCTCTGGGCCTCCCTCTTGGGCCCGTCTTGGGGCCCTCTTGGGCCATCTTGGGCGCCTCTTGGGCCGTCTTGGGGCCCTCTTGGGCTGTCCTGGGGCCCTCTTGGAAGCTTCTTGGGCCGTCTTGGGGCGGTCTTGGGCGCCTCTTGGGCCGTCCTGTAACGTCGGAAAGCCCAAAAGACAACTTTGTTGAAAATGTACGTTTTACGAAGGGAATGGGTCAATTTTTGCGTCTAGGGGCCCTCTTGGGACGCATGTTGGAGGCTTCTTGGGGCGTCTTGGGGGCGTCCTTGGACGTCTGGGGTCTCCTGGGGCCTCTTGAGGGGCCTCCTGGGGGCCTCCTGGCGGCCTCTTGGGGCGGAAGGCTCGAGCTTGCGGTTCGTGGTCCCCCTCTGGGCCCCCTCTTGGGCCCGTCTTGGGGCCCTCTTGGGCCATCTTGGGCGCCTCTTGGGCCGTCTTGGGGCCCTCTTGGGCTGTCCTGGGGCCCTCTTGGAAGCTTCTTGGGCCGTCTTGGGGCGGTCTTGGGCGCCTCTTGGGCCGTCCTGTAACGTCGGAAAGCCCAAAAGACAACTTTGTTGAAAATGTACGTTTTACGAAGGGAATGGGCAAATTTTTGCGTCTAGGGGCCCTCTTGGGACGCATGTTGGAGGCTTCTTGGGGCCTCTTGGGGGCGTCCTTGGACGTCTGGGGTCTCCTGGGGCCTCTTGAGGGGCCTCCTGGGGGCCTCCTGGCGGCCTCTTGGGGCGGAAGGCTCGAGCTTGCGGTTCGTGGTCCCCCTCTGGGCCCCCTCTTGGGCCCGTCTTGGGGCCCTCTTGGGCCATCTTGGGCGCCTCTTGGGCCGTCTTGGGGCCCTCTTGGGCTGTCCTGGGGCCCTCTTGGAAGCTTCTTGGGCCGTCTTGGGGCGGTCTTGGGCGCCTCTTGGGCCGTCCTGTAACGTCGGAAAGCCCAAAAGACAACTTTGTTGAAAATGTACGTTTTACGAAGGGAATGGGCCAATTTTTGCGTCTAGGGGCCCTCTTGGGACGCATGTTGGAGGCTTCTTGGGGCCTCTTGGGGGCGTCCTTGGACGTCTGGGGTCTCCTGGGGCCTCTTGAGGGGCCTCCTGGGGGCCTCCTGGCGGCCTCTTGGGGCGGAAGGCTCGAGCTTGCGGTTCGTGGTCCCCCTCTGGGCCCCCTCTTGGGCCCGTCTTGGGGCCCTCTTGGGCCATCTTGGGCGCCTCTTGGGCCGTCTTGGGGCCCTCTTGGGCTGTCCTGGGGCCCTCTTGGAAGCTTCTTGGGCTGTCTTGGGGCGGTCTTGGGCGCCTCTTGGGCCGTCCTGTAACGTCGGAAAGCCCAAAAGGCGACTTTGTTGAAAATGTACGTTTTACGAAGGGAATGGGCCAATTTTTGCGTCTAGGGGCCCTCTTGGGACGCATGTTGGAGGCTTCTTGGGGCTCTTGGGGGCGTCCTTGGACGTCTGGGGTCTCCTGGGGCCTCTTGAGGGGCCTCCTGGGGGCCTCCTGGCGGCCTCTTGGGGCGGAAGGCTCGAGCTTGCGGTTCGTGGTCCCCCTCTGGGCCCCCTCTTGGGCCCGTCTTGGGGCCCTCTTGGGCCATCTTGGGCGCCTCTTGGGCCGTCTTGGGGCCCTCTTGGGCTGTCCTGGGGCCCTCTTGGAAGCTTCTTGGGCCGTCTTGGGGCGGTCTTGGGCGCCTCTTGGGCCGTCCTGTAACGTCGGAAAGCCCAAAAGCAACTTTGTTGAAAATGTACGTTTTACGAAGGGAATGGGCCAATTTTTGCGTCTAGGGGCCTTCTTGGGACGCATGTTGGAGGCTTCTTGGGGCCTCTTGGGGGCGTCCTTGGACGTCTGGAGGCCATCTTCAGCATCTCGGAGCCCTCTTGGAGGCCTCTTGGAAGTTTCTTGGGCCGTCTTGGGCGCTCCTGGGGCCGTCTTGTCTGACCGGGGAGGCCTCCGGCAAGCCCCGACGAGCCTCCGGGCCCCCCGGAGCCCACATTTGTGGTCGATGTCCCGGCCCCGGGCCCCCGGACCCGGTGCGCCGTTATATGTATAGGGGCCCTCTTGGAAGCTTCTTGGGCCGTCTTGGGGCGGTCTTGGGCGCCTCTTGGGCCGTCCTGTAACGTCGGAAAACCCAAAAGACAATTTTGTTGAAAATGCACGTTTTACGAAGGGAATGGGTCAATTTTTGCATCTAGGGGCCCTCTTGGGACGCATGTTGGAGGCTTCTTGGGGCCTCTTGGGGGCGTCCTTGGACGTCTGGGGTCTCCTGGGGCCTCTTGAGGGGCCTCCTGGGGGCCTCCTGGCGGCCTCTTGGGGCGGAAGGCTCGAGCTTGCGGTTCGTGGTCCCCCTCTGGGCCCCCTCTTGGGCCCGTCTTGGGGCCCTCTTGGGCCATCTTGGGCGCCTCTTGGGCCGTCTTGGGGCCCTCTTGGGCTGTCCTGGGGCCCTCTGGGAAACTTCTTGGGCGGTCTTGGGGCGGTCTTGGGCGCCTCTTGGGCCGTCCTGTAACGTCGGAAAGCCCAAAAGCCGACTTTGTTAAAAATGTACGTTTTACGAAGGGAATGGGCCAATTCTTGCGTCTAGGGGCCCTCTTGGGACGCATGTTGGAGGCTTCTTGGGGCCTCTTGGGGGCGTCCTTGGACGTCTGGGGTCTCCTGGGGCCTCTTGAGGGGCCTCCTGGGGGCCTCCTGGCGGCCTCTTGGGGCGGAAGGCTCGAGCTTGCGGTTCGTGGTCCCCCTCTGGGCCCCCTCTTGGGCCCGTCTTGGGGCCCTCTTGGGCCATCTTGGGCGCCTCTTGGGCCGTCTTGGGGCCCTCTTGGGCTGTCCTGGGGCCCTCTTGGAAGCTTCTTGGGCCGTCTTGGGGCGGTCTTGGGCGCCTCTTGGGCCGTCCTGTAACGTCGGAAAGCCCAAAAGACAACTTTGTTGAAAATGTACGTTTTACGAAGGGAATGGGCCAATTTTTGCGTCTAGGGGCCCTCTTGGGACGCATGTTGGAGGCTTCTTGGGGCCTCTTGGGGGCCTCCTTGGACGTCTGGAGGCCATCTTCAGCATCTCGGAGCCCTCTTGGAGGCCTCTTGGAAGTTTCTTGGGCCGTCTTGGGCGCTTCTTGGGCCGTCTTGTCTGACTGGGGAGGCCTCCGGCAAGCCCCGACGAGCCTCCGGGCCCCCCGGGGCGCACATTTGTGGTAGAGGTCCCGGCCCCGGGCCCCCGGACCCGGTGCGCCGTTATATGTATATATTTTTGGAGCTTTCGTCTTCCCCCCACTCCCCATGTTTTTGTGTGTATTCCCCTCTTGAAGAGTGCACGCCTAGGGCTCAACCAGCACAGCAGCTCGGAAGCTTCACGCCTCGGCTCCACGATCAGCAGCTTCGTGTTGCTCGGTGCGCTCTGGGGGCGGGAAGCTCCTTGGTGACAGGGGCACCACGAAAACACCTTTGGTCGCTTGGGCGTCGATTCCCAATCCTTGTGCTCTTGCATCGCGCCGGGCGTGCCCAGAATCACGCCAGTCCTTATCGATGCGCCTCGCAGGGTGATTCCTTCAATGGCGTCGCGGCACAGTTGCGAGGTTCGAAGATGAAGAAAATCATGGTAAAGGCATGCATCCTGAAATATGAACCGCCTGGGCGTCCTAGAGCGCGAGCCGGTTTAGACCTGCAGAGAATGTTGGAGACCTGCGGATGGATTTGGCTTGCTGGTCGCGGTTCGTTTTCTGGTGTGCCCGCCTTTGTGGTGGCCTTATAGGGGGCGCGTCGTACTCAGACTCAATGTCTACGTCATGCGATGTCTGTGCTTCCTTTTCCTCTCTTCTGCGTCTCGTCTCCCTGGGAGGATCCTGTGCCCGAGTAATTCTCGGGCGTCCTCGGGGACTTGAACAACTCGTCGTCGGTCGCCGTCCGCATCCTGCTGTACCTCGTGGGGCTTCGACCGTCCGCCCTCATGCTAGGAGGAGGAGGAGGAGGAGGAGGAGGAGGAGGAGAAACAGGAGGAGGAGGAACAGGAGGAGGAGGAACAGGAGGAGGAGAAACAGGAGGAGGAGGAGGAACAGGAGGAGGAGGGGGAGGAAGAGGAGGAGGAGGAGAAGGAGGAGGGGGAGAATCGCAGCCTCGTCGCGGGGGGACTAGCCTACCGTCGCTCGGGCGCGAGTAATTACAAACATTGAAATATCAAATGGACTTTAAACAATACGGCCGCAGATCGGGCAAGAACCCGCAGCGCGGCGTGGCGGGCTATGGGACCACCGCGGCGAAGTGCCGAAGAGAAGGCGGGCGGGTGCCCGACCGAAAAAAGTTCACGCTTCAGAGTGTGGCAGGAGGCCCTCGAGGCCCAGGCCTCGGCCCGACACGAAGAAAAAGTCACGTGCATGGGGACATGGACTTGTGCGACGCGTCCCCTGCACGCAAACGCGCGGCAGCCTTGGCCGCGGGAAGCTCTTGCCGAGCAGCGACGCCGTCGTGCCGTGCCGCGGCTGTGGTGACCGACGGGCAGATCAACGCTGCGACGTCGCCTGGCGAGGCTCGCCGCGGCCGTCGGCGCCGCTGCACCACGGGCGCTCACTCGTCCACGTGCTCCACGGGGACGCGGTGCCAGCAGTTGCAGTTCAGCCCGCGGAGGTTCCACAGGGGCTCCGCGCGCTCCGGCTGGGTGCTGTAGGCCGAGTCCGTGGCCCTGCAGAGCACCTCGAACCGCTTGCCGCGGAGGGGCGCCGGCACAGGGACGGACGCCTCCCAGAAGGTCCACGCCCAGGCCCGCGTGGGGTGCTGGTCCTTGCCCTCGGCGAGATCTGCAGTTGCCCACGTCTTGCCGTCGTCCAGGGAAACGTCGACGCGGATGACGCAGCGCCCGCCGCCGCTCCAGGCCCAGCCCTTCACCTCGACGTCGTCCAGCTCGATCACGGCGCCGCTCTTCGGGGAGACGATCGTGGACTGCACCGGCATCTCCTGCATGGAGTGGAGCTTCTCCACGTCCACGGACTTGGCGCACTTGACGTTCGGCGCGAAGCCCTTGTAGGCCATGCCGCGCTGCCAAGTTCCCTCGGCCTCCTCCTGCGATAGGCGGATGCGGCCAACCCACTTCACGTTCCGGACGCCGACCACGCCCGGCACCACGACCCGCAAAGGCGCGCCGTGCTCGCCAGGCAGCTCCTCGCCGTTCATCTCGTACGCCAGCAGGACGTCGCCGAAAGGGCTCAGCGCCTTCTCGATGGGGATGCTGGCCTGCATGCCGTCGACCCCCTCGAAGACCACGTGCCTGATGCCGTGGCACTCGACGCCCTCGAGACTGAGGCCCGCGCAGTGCGTGAGCACCTCGCGGAGGTACACTCCGCCCCAGCGCGCGGTGGAGATGGCGCCGCAGCCCCACGGGATGCCGCTCGTCTTCTCCACCCTGTCCAGCTCGCTCCGGCGGTTGCCGCCGCACTGAATGGTGGAGACCACCTCTCGCCGGAGAAACCGTGTCTTCAGGTCCTCCAGGGTCAGCGACACGCTCTTCGCCCCGTGGCCGTCGACAAGGAGCTTGAACTGCGAGGGGTCGATGACGGGGACGGGGTGATGATGCCGGATGAACCACACCGGGTTTGGCGTCACCCACGCGTCCATCACCAACTCCATGGGCAGCTCCGCGTTGCAGGGCTTGTTGTTGTGGAAGATGAGCCCTGGGTGGCGGTCCCTGGGGTCGGCGCCGTACGGGTCCTCGCCAGGGTCCACGGGCACGGGGTCGGCCAGGTCCCCGATCCGCATAGCCTCCAGCTGCTTCATGGCGGTGCCGCGGTTCTCGTGCTGCTGGTAGATCCGCCAAAACGGGTCGATTGCCTTGCCGGCAGCCAATAAGATCTTGTCCTTCCCGCCCGGGTGGTTCTGGATGAACTCCGTGATGTCGTAGACGCCGTCCTTGTAACTGACCCAGATGCCAGACTCCAGCGTCGTGTGCTCGGCCACCTCCGCCTGGGTGTAGACGGGCCAGGCCTTGGCGCTGCAGTCCACCTCGCCGAGGCCCTCCAGCGCCAGGCGCAGCTCCTCCAGCCTGAGCGCGCTGAGGCCCGTGCCGGTCTGCTTGTCCTGTACAACGTAGACGTGCCTCGCCTTCTGGTCCTCGTGGGTGGAGATCTTCGCGTCACGGATGTCCAGCTCGTGGTGCTTCAGCAACTCCGACGCCTCGCTGAGCAAGCCCGGGCGGTCCCTCTCCTCGGGTACCGATGGCGCCGCTCCCTGGGCCTCTCCCGGGGCGCGTTCTGACCAGGACTTCGAGGATAAGCCAGCCGTGGCGACGAGGGCTCTCCAGGACGGGCAGCGATACCCGTAACTTTACCTTCTCTGCTCTCCACGTCGATGGTGATGATGCTCGTGCTGGCGTCCTTCCCCTGGCGCAGCACGGCCCGCGCCTCGCACTGCGCTGGCCTCGACGCGGCGGCGCCCCGGAAGCCGCGGCGGCTGGGCGCCGGGGCGCCGCCGTCGCTGTCGCAGAGGGCCCCGTCGCGCTGGCTCGCGAGGCCGGCCGCGGCCGCCAGCGCACCGCCGAGCGCACCGAGGCGGCCCGAGGGGCCGCGGGGGCCCTCCGCGCGGCGCGGCGGCGCGGCACGGCGCGGCGCCGCCGGCGCGGCCACGGCCGCTCCCGCGGCGGCGCTCGGCGGGGCAGCGAGCGCGCCGCTGCGCAGCGCGAGTCGGCGGGCCCCGAGCCTCACCGCGGAGGTCATGGCGCGCGGAAGCGCGCCGAGGCGCTCGCTCGCGCCTGCGCGCTGGGGGTGGGGCCTGGGCTGAGGCCTCGAGGGACAACACGGCTGCGGAGGAGGAGGGAGTGCGCTACATCCACCGTGTGCGGCGCAATCCCTGGCATCCAGCGGCGAGAAAGACTCCATGGCTCGGGCGGTCGTCGCCCGTGCGCCGAAGACTGGAAGGCGAGGGCCTTCGAGCCCGCGCTCGCTTGTCAGGAAGCGCTGGCATGTGGGG